>ONZH01027053.1:0-320953 GCA_900303285.1 Rhinella marina | reverse complement strand
AAAAGAATAGCGAGCGCTCCCGCTCGCACTGGCTGGCGCATGCGCAGTGCACCGCTAAAGCCGAGCGGCCAGGACATGGGAGCCGCTGCATCCTGTCAATCACCAGAGAGGAGGCGTGCTTACCTTGACTTCAAGTAAGGAAGCCACTGCCCCCTTGACTTGAAAGGGACCTGAAAGACAGCGCTGATGGCGCTTAAAAGATCGTTTTTTTCACCAAATGAGCCTCCGTTTAACACATCAGACCCCATCATTAGGAAAAGACTGGGGACTACTATAAGGTAATGCTCTCCGTTTGAAATGTGTTTCTGACGTGACAGGTTCCCTTTAAGTCGAGTTTAAAAATACATGATTGTTCAAAATTTAAATTTAAAAAGTAGATTTTGTAGGCCTCATATATGAGCTTCAAAATCAATTACTAAAAATAAACTGTTAAAATGTAAAAAATAAGTTTAGATCACCCCCTTACCATATAATAAAAAAAAAAACTAAATAACAAAAATATAAACATCATGGGTATCACCGTGACCGAAAATGCCTGTACTATTAAATATAAAAACATTTTTCCAATACGGCGAATGGCATAACAGAAAAAAAAAGTCAAAATGGCCAATTTGCCATTTTTCATTGCTTCTCTTACCCAAGAAAATGTAATAAAATGTGATCAAAAAGTCACACACACTCCAAAATGGTATCAATAAAAACTACAGATTTGTCCCCTGTCATGTACCAGGACCAGACCAGCCCACCGCGTCACGTGACAAGGGTTGCCCCAAGCCCTTCAGGACAATTCACCTCACGCCGCCACGCCCTGCACCAGGCCGTAACTAAAGCATAAATTGCCACCTGAAGCCTGCAAGCACACCCACGCAATAACAATTAACTTTTGCCCGGCCACCACCTGTCCGTTACAAGGTCGACAGGTCACCCTGAGAGTTCCACTGGCAAGCAGACACACAAATGGTAATAAGCCTGACGGAAAAACAACATACAGCCTCAGACTGCACATACACTCTTCAATGGAGCTAAACGGGTTCTTAAGGTTACAAGACAAACCATCAAAACTTTTTAGGTTTAATGTATGTAAATTGGACATCACTTGGTTATAAAAAAATGATTGACAAGAGTCATACATATGGCAAACAATTGTAAAATAAAAAGGAGAAAACATAGAAAGTTCCGATACTTAGCAGATGCGTTGTAAAAGTCCTTCCTCCCAGGAGATTTGGGCAGAGTAAGGCACCTTTCACACGAGCGAGTTTTCCACATGGGTGCAATGTGTGACGTGAACGCATAGCACCCACACTGAATCCTGACCCATTCATTTCAATGGGTCTGTGTACATGAGCGTTTTTTTTTTCACACATCAGTTCTGCGTTGCGTGAAAAACGCAGCATGTTCTATATTCTGCATTTTTCACGCAGCCCTGGCCCCATAGAAGTGAATGGGGCTTCAGTGAAAAACGCATTGCATCCTGAAGCAAGTGCGGGTGCAATGCGTTTTTCACTGATGGTTGCTGGTTGCTAAGAGATGTTGTTTGTTAACCTTCAGTTTTTATCACGCACGTTAAAAAACGCATCAAAACGCATTGCACCCCACGTGGAAAAACTGAACAACTGAACGCAAGACAAAACTGGCTGAACTTGCTTGCAAAATGGTGCGAGTTTCCTTGAATGCACCCTGAATGCTTCCAGACCTAATCCGTCACGCTTGTGTGAAAGAGGCCTAATGGTGCACAAACCAATTTGATTGGATCTCCTTGTGACACACAAATATGGCAGGGATTACATTTTTCTATCTTTCTGGAAGGGGCAGGCTTGAGGGCATTCTCCCTCACACCTCTGACTCAGCCCCTCTGGGCTAAGCTCCATTACACATTTAATGTACATATATCCAAAAGATATTTTCTCAGTTGCCCTGGTGAAGATACAGGCCCCAGCCCTTCTTCATAATTCATATCTCACCGTTCCGAGTCCTAGGATATCAAACGAAACACGCCCAGGACGCTCGGAAGGCGAGATCCTTCTTTTAGGAAGATGAAGGCGAGTTCAAACGCCATGTCTGGTGTCCATGCGATGCCCCCATCATACCTGAGGTGATGATCTGGATTGTGGAGACATCCGCCCCCTCCTGAACAAGTTATGAAGCACTACAATTATTTTTCGTTCTCTGGTCAGGATTTCCCCCCTGCTGACAAATGGGGTCAGAGAGTCTGCTGTCCTCTTACTGAAGCGTGATCCACAAATGGGCCCATCCTCGTTAGCACCTCGGTGCTAACTACCTCCCAGGGAGCAGTTGGGCTATTTCCCATGACCAAGACAGACATCTCGGCTCTCTATAAATCAACTACCCCCAACATTGCATTCTAATAACTAAGGATAAGGCTTCATTCACATGACCGTATGTGTTTTTCGGATCCGCAAAAAAAACGGATGATGTTCTGTATGGCATCCATTTTTTTTTGCGGATCCATTGTAACAATGCCTATCCTTGTCAGCAAAACGGACAAGAATAGGACATGTTCTATCTTTTTTGCAGAACGGAAATACGGACATACGGAAACGGAATGCACACGGAGTACCTTCCGTTTTTTTTTTGAGGACCAATTAAAATGGATGGTTCCGCATATAGTCCGCAAAAAAAACGGAACGGACACGGAAACAAAATACGGTCGTGTGAATGAAGCCTAAGGTGGACCTTATTCCTGACAGTCCCGCAAAAAATTGAGCCCCCATACAGCTTAGTAGATCAGAATATGTTGATGTAAAAAACAATGTTTTTCAAAGTTTAAATTTATTTTTACACTATTTAGACATATACATATGGGGTATCGTTGTAATCGTACTGACCCAGAGAATGAAGGGCATGGGTCAGTTTTACCACAAACGGAACGCCGTGCCAACAAAATTTGTAAAACTGTGGAGGAATTGCGTTTTATTTCCAATTCCACCCCATTTGGAATTTTACTGCTTCCCAATACATTGTATGCCATAATTAATGGTGTCATTAAAGAGTATAACTTGTCCTGCAAAAAATAAGCCATGTGAACAGAAATATAAAAAAAGTTATGGCTCAAGGAAGATGGGGAAGAAAAATGAAAACGCAAAAACAAAAAAAAAAACCTCCTGTACAATAAAAGGTTAAGGCAGGTAAATTGAAGAGTGAATGGGAGCTTCTTGTAACACAGTCCCACGGTATAATCACTCTGTAAGGGCCCTTCACATTGGCAGAACAAGAACATAACAGCCCATGTAAGTAGGACCTAATAGAAGGTTCTGCAACGTGGACTGCTCGAACTGTAGGGTTGGTCAGTGTGATATCAGAGTTCATTAGACCCCTGGTCTTAAACACGTGGTGCCACGTCACTTGCATAGTGTCTCAGTGGATTACAGTTGGCCAACCGCTATATGAAATTCAATGGTTAGACAGGGGGTGACCCGTCCGAACTGTTGCTCCATTCCCAATCCATCGCCCTGGAACCTACTCGGGCAGCCATGACTTCAGAGCATCTGATTTCCATATCCTTATGTTTATGGCAGCGGGAACCAGAGACGGAGGATAATGGCTATAGTGTGGTACTGATATGTCTTCTTGTTACAGCTCTTACCCTGAAAGAAGAAATTCTGTGTCCCAGGCAGGGCTCGGCCCCAGCAACATTTAGGGATTCAGATCACGCAGGAGGTGTTTTTCCAAACTCCACTCCTTACTATGCGCTACGTGTCCTACTCTTCAGAGGACTAAGGAAGTGTCTCAGGCCCTGGACGGGATCCAGACTCCTTACCCCTTTCTGCCACCACTCCTGTTGTCACCCGCACTCTTCGGGGTTTTCCTCAAAAAGTCAAATCCTGACGTTTGCCGTATGCTATACAGTTGTGTACTGTGCGGTATATGTGTGTATATATATACATACAGTACCGTGACATGACGACACTTGCCTCAGGCCTATAGGCTGCACTTTTGCCATCATTCAGGTCTATAGTGCTTTACGGATCTGTTTATTGTATGGAGTTGAGGGTATTTCCCGGGACATAAAGTCCCAGAGTAGTAGGAATAGACCCTCATTCCTGTTGTGTTACCTCAGTCGCATGATATTATATCACCGCTACCGCCACTTCCTTCATTGCAACTCTCACAGCAGTACGGTACAGTCACAATGCAACAGGGCATGCTCCCATTCTTGTGGCACTTTTCTCTATCTTCTTCTCTCTCATTGGGGGACATTTACTAAACATGTTGCGCCAGAATAATAGCATAAAATGTGCGAAAAAGAATGTCCTTTTGATTTGCACCATACATATCTGTTTTCTCAAAATGGGTGCGGCTATCAAATTGCCGCATATTACCCCTCATTTAGCTTCCTCTTATCGCCAGAAATGGCAAATTATTGGGGACAATTAAGCCAGATTATGTGGTGGTGTTTTGTCAAAAAGTCGCATTTATGAAAAGAAAAAAGTCGCAATTTACCAGGGGAAATGTTGCAAATATGCTTCAAAGTCTCAAGTGGTAGAGCAGTGGCTTAAATGGTGCATTTTAATTTTAAAAAGTCACATTTTAGTGCCATTGGCATTAAAATGTCACAAATAGAGAGAAATAAGCTAATAATCAAGTTTATATTTTAAAAACTCACATTTTAAAAGTGGCGTGCGCCTTTTTTATATAAGAGGTGAAACAAATCACCACTTTTGATTTGTAATGTTATGTGCAAATTACGCCATTAATGATAAATGTCCCCCATTGCATTTGTTCTCCTAGCTAGTGTGCTGCTAGTAAAGCGCCATCTGCAGTGTGTCCCCCCAAAACCAACCAGAATGTTCCTTGTAGCCACAACGTCAACTGCAGAGCATCCTTGCTGCCAAACCCCCTCTAATCTCCGGCCAATGTCCGGAAACCGTATCAAAATGGGCGCAAAGGAAAAGTTAAGACGTTGCCCATAGCAACCAATCATCGCTGCTTTCATTTTTAAAGTGACCCATTAAAAAGGAAGTGAGCTCTGGTTAGTTACTGTGCTCCACTTTTCACCAGGTTTGTTGCCATGGGTAACCGCTCCACTTTTCCTTTGCCATGGGTAACTGCCCCACTTTTCCTTTGCTCCAGGTTTGTTGCCATGGGTAACTGCTCCACTTTTCCTTTGCACCAGGTCTGTTACCATGGGTAACTGCTCCATTTTCCTTTGCACTAGTTTTGACATCTCTCCCTATAACTAGCCCTGGATGTGGCCATCTCCGTCCAGTCTGTACCCAGCACCTTGCATTACGGGAGGAATGCTCCTTTAAATCCATGCAGAGTACAGTACCTCCCCGGCTCCCGCCTCCCGCCCGTCTTCCCTCCCTGCAGCTCCACGTTGAGACGTCAGAGAACCGGGGAGAGCCGTGTGACCGCCGCCTGTGGTGTCCCCGTCACCTCCATGAATCCTGACGACAAGGGCACCTGGAGGACTCCTCACTTACAAGGTCTCCCGGGCTAATAGCGCCGTGTCATCTGCAGCGTCCCCATAGACTTCTAGGAGTGGGGACAGTGCTGCTGCAGGAGGGGAACTGTCACCTGACATGGGGAATTAGGATTATATATCACTGCAGCAGACTGCTGTATCAGTACTAGGGGGTGTGGAGGCAGGGACAGGACATGCAGCTGAAGATCTCAATTCAGTGGTTTATTTATCCCTCTGCAGAATTACATTTTTTATAGACCTGGTGATTTAGAGCCTCCTGCACAGGACCGAATTTTGCGTCAGTGTCCCATCCACATTTTTGCATGTTGCACAAAAATCCATTTATTTCTATGAATCCGGGAAAAAAAAACGGACAGCAAGTGGATATCATCTATGCACTGTCCGCATTCCTTCCACAATTTATAGAACATTTCCCAAGAATAGTCATTTCTAGTGATGGGAGTTAGAAAAATGTGGACTGCATACAGAAGGTATCTGTCTTTTGTGGATCTGGGTTCCTGGTTTGTGGACTGCAATACAGACACGGTCGTGTGCAGGAGTCCCTAGTTCTGCCATAATTCTCATAATTTCCTAAATCCTAAAATCCTATATAGCAGGAGAGGGTGCAGCGGTCGGACCCCTTTAATAAGGGACATCTAGCAAAAGACAGTAAATAATAAATAATAGACTGAATGGCAGAGCGGGACCAATAGGCTGTATTGTACTTGGTTTTGTTAAAGGCAGTCCCTGGGGACCGTTCTGCCACACAGGGTGTGCTCTAAAGGTGGTTGTATCACTTGGTGAAGATCTGTCACCTCTTCTGACGCATCTGTATTAGTAATCACTTGTATTCCCCATGTAATAGCAATTCTGGAGCATCTATTCTTATGACTGTATGTTGTGTCATTCCTCTATTATTCCTACTAGAAGCCATGAGTAAATTTTTAGCAGTTTGCAGTGAGGGTCCAGATGGGTGTTACCAGTGTGTGTGTGTGGGGGTGTCCCTGCACAATTTGACACTCTTCAATCAGTGCTGCCAGCGTCTGACTGTACAGGGACCCCCATGAACTAGTAAGACACATCCGGACCTTCACTGCAAACTGTAATGTGCCATTTATATAACTTGTAACAATAGAGTTCACCATCAGATCATGATGGCTAGAAATATCATACGTTTCACTGTTTTAGGACAGTGGTTCTCAGCCTGTGGTACAAGTACACCGGAGGGTGAGGGGGTACGAGGGACTGCACTAGAAGCAGTAATGGTTTAATGTGTGTTGATAGGGCTCAATATTCTCAATATTCAACTGTATTTCCATCCCGAGGACAGCGATACAGTTGATTGCTGCAGCAGGGCGCTGATGGGAGCTGATGTCTCCCTGCCCTGCCGTTCACTTTTGATAGGATACAGGCACTAGGCCTGAAGCCAATTAGAGGGCGGTGCGATAACATCATCATCATTGTACCGCCTGAGCTGGGCTGTAATGGGATGCAGACCTCTCCCGAGCTGCCTTCTGCACCGCAACACTGACAGTAGTGTGGGGGTGAATATCTGAGTTTCTTTGGCAGCGTACTATTGGGGGTTATTATTATAACTGGGGAAGCACTATGGAGACATTGGTACTACTGGGGGCACTATAAGGGGGCATTTTTTCTGGGACACATTGTAATAGAGCATTAGTGCTATTGGAGACACTATTGGGAGCTCTATAAGGGGGTATTTTTTTCTATTGGCACAAATTATGAGGCCTTTATTACCAATGGGGGCACAACTGGCAGGCATTATAACGTCTGGAGCATACTATGGGGCTTTTATTACTACTGGTGGGCACTGTGGTGGGCTTTAGTAATACTGGGGGCACTGTAATGGGACTATTTACTACTGTGAGGGCTTTAATACTACTAGGGGAATTATGGTGGGCTTTAAAACTACTAAAGGGCACTGTGGTGGGCGTTGTTACTACTATAGGCAGGCATTAGTACTACTGGGGCCACTTTAGGCAGGTATTATTACTACTGGGGTCATTATAGTGGGTTCTGCTACTATTAGGGGCACTAAAGGGGGAAATTAATACTACTAGGGTCAATATGGTGGGCCTTATTATTACTAAGGAACTATGGAGAATAGTATTATTATTGGGTGCACTGTAAGGGGCACTTATATTACTACGGGAGAGAATTATTACTATTAGTGAGACTTTTGGGACCACTGTTGCTGTGGGCACCCTGGCACAGTATCAGCTTTGCACAATTATTTTTGGGTGACACTGTTTACGGTACTATTTGCTGGGCAAAATCATTTTTGAGGGCACTGAGTGTCAGTAATGATTGAAGGGAGCACAGAGGGCACAGTATTGGGGTTGGGAGGGTGGGGTGTTCAGTATACGGAGAGGATGATGGAAATGTAGGAACGTAAGATGTCTGGGTAGCAAACTCTGAAGAGATTAGACATGGCTGAAAGAAGCCATCATGCGGTTTGGGCCCGAATGGAGAAAGTGAGGAAAGAGAACATCTATATCAGTGGAGATATCACTTGATATAAGAGGAATGCTGTGCTGTATTCTTTTGTATGTTTGGTAGTGCAATATGTAATTTAAAAAATAATAGTCATCCATCATGGATCCTGTGGTGTGTCATTTTGACAGGAAGATTAGTGCTGCATGCTGTGCTGTTCTTTCTGTCAAATCTGAACTGCTGACACAGGCTTAGAACTGAGCCTATGACGACGGCATGACAATGACCTTATTTTAACATTTATCACAGTTCGTTTCCTTGGGGGTACTAGATTTGAACGTCTTGTCACTAAGGGGTACTTGTTTTGACACCCTCAATCCGTCTGTGTGAACTAGTTGTCAGACAGCTAAACTCTTTCCTAACAATTCATTGAGCTGGATGCAGGGGGGTCCTTTTCAACTTTTATTAATAGGATCAGTGTAAAACTACAAGAAAATAACAGTATTCAGTACAAAGTATACAGTATATCTCAGTACATCACATTATGTAGATACATGGATTATATAGCATAGTGAATGGAAGAGGCAGCTGCAAGACAGAAGAGATAGCTCTAAAGACATCAGAGCTAGAAAGCTATTAGTGACAATACAGGGAATTATAGTAACTCACCGACTGTGCTATGATGAGGAAAACGAGAGAAAACTAACTGTCTAATGGAGAGACATAGTGAGACAGCCTTGCATGTGGAAAGATGGCTGCTGAAGAGGAAGGGGTCGGGCTGAACAAGGCATGATGGGAAGCTATGGAAGCCTGAAAAGGAAAAAGATTAGTCTGCATAGAAACATGAGGCAGAATAAATGAGGCTGCAATACAAGAACATGTCAACAGGTGGAGCTGTTGGCTAAACTAATTAGATATATTCCTGAGAAGGCATAACAGTACTTGGCGTGGAAAGGTTGAGAACCACTATTTTAGACACATGTTGGTAAGAGTCAAGCCATTGGTGCTCCCATTGAATGAGACAATATTAGTCCCCAGTGGTAGTGAGGAGATGCTGGTGTCACTCCTTTGAATTGATTGCCAGTTAGGCTAGGGCCACCCAGTACTTTCTAGGTGGGATATGACCCCCAATGATACAACAGTCACAGAAATCCAAACCTGCATGATTCCTTATATGAATAGGTGAGACTGGCAGCGTGACATTCGCAATTTTAATACGGAGCCACCACCAGTCACCATGTGGCCTTCACCTTATGGACATTGTCAAGTACATCTTATACTGCAGGGACTGACAACCATTTGTTAGGGAATTCTGCCATCTGAGAAGTCATTTGACCTCTGTGTGGCACACAGGTAATGCAAGGACAAGTACCGAACATCGACAATAAACTTTGGGATGGCACATTACCTGGCTGCCGGATATCCTCTGCTCCAGGCATATGAAAGCAAACATGCCAAGGGCTTCTGTGCCCTATAGGACTGTGCCCATACCTACACTGCTTAACCATAACTACTAAACCACGACTAGCGTCGCACGGTATTCATAAGCACCCCAAAATGTCATCCTGCTAAAACAGGTTCTGTGCCCGTACCTACACTGCTTAACCATGACTGGCAAACCAGGGCTAGCATGGCAGATGGCACCCCAAAATGTCACCCTGGCAGAACAGGTTCTGCCGCAGTACATACATCCTGCTTTCAGTCTCCTGTCTCCAATCACTTCGTTACTGATTTACAGAATGGAATTTCACATAAAAAAGTGAAAAACTGTCACTTGACCTTGAGAAGAAATCTCCCATTAATCATTAATGTGACATTAACCCTTGTATGACGGTTTATTTTTATTGTTTTAGGCGGTAGATAGAACTGCATGTTGCCTTGTAGGATATACTTCTGCAGACACTGATTCACAAATTCCTCAACATGCCTGGTAAGTGTCATGTATTGTAGCAGGGGGTGGTGTGTGGGAGCAAGGAGGGGTGTTTGATCAGGCTGGGTGTACACGTGCAGATTTTGGCCGCACTCGGATGGTCATCCTGATTATTCAATCGTGATGTATGGGTCTAAGCTGCCATTTATACTCAGAAGTATTTTACTAGGATAGGACCTGAACATACAGAATACAGTTGGTGTCGTTTACTTTGCCCCTGCGCTAGTTTTCCAGCATAAAAAAAAGTCTCAAGCTGCAGGTTTGCAACTCTTTAAAGGACATCTGACAGCAGGTTTGTACCTATGACACTGGCTGACCTGTTACATGTGCACTTGAAGCTGAAGACATCTATATTGGTCCTAAGTTCATATGTGCCTGCATTACTGAGAAAAATGATGTTTTAATATATGCAAATGAGCCTCTAGGAGCAACAGGGGCGTTGCTGTTACACCAAGAGGCTCTGCTCTCTCTGCAACTGCTGCGCCCACTGCACTTTGATTGACAGGGCCAGGCAGTGAAAACATCATCAAGGCTGGTCCCATGAATCAAAGTGGAAAGGAACGCGCCGCTGTTGCAGAGAGAGCGGAGGTGTAACGCCAACGCCCCCATTGCGCCTAGAGGCTCATTTGCATACATTCACATCATTTTTCTCGTCACTGCGGGCACATATGAACATGGGACCAACACAGATGCCTTCAGCTGCCAAGTGAACATGTAACAGGTCAGCCAGTGTCATAGGTACAGATCTGCTGACAGATGCCCTTTAAAGAGGTTATTCCATGAGTACTGTAAAAAATGAAAATCAAATAACATACAGTACATGAGAGTCTCTAAGATACTTAGAACCAGCCCTGTACATTACATCGATCCAGAGATCTCCCCATTCGCCATGGGGGGGGGGGGTGTCCTTTGTGCTGCTGCTGGTGGCAGTTGAAGGATGAAACTGAGCATGTATATCAACCTCATTGAGCTGGACAGAGAATTTACAAAAAGGGCAAACAGCAGATGGCGCTATACAGATACATTTTATTGAATAACTCAGTAGCTATACTAAATTTTTAATTACATGCAATTACAAAAGTATTTAGATCCAGGCGCTGGTTTGAAAAATGTAGAATATTTTTCACAGGACAACCCCTTTAAATGCCATTGCACCTAAATTTAGACACAATTGGCGTTTTTATGCCGCCTTTACCACTTTCAAAAAAGTGGGCATGGAGCAGGTGGGAGCTCGTTGGTCCAACTCATTTACCAATACGTGTGGCTGAAATTTGGTGCACGTTAGACCAGAAATCTACTCCAGCAAACCGGCAGCTTGCGACTTTTTTTTTTTTACACCAGAAAACTGGCGTAATTCATAGAAACAGCTCCCCACTGAGAGGGCGGGGCATGACACAGGGATTCACAGAGCACCGTATAGACAGGGTATCATATCACTGTTATTAGAGATGTGGGGGGAAGTGTCACACCCCCTGTGCCGGCATGGGGAGGACATGGTCATGTAGACCACTTCTTTTTCTTTTCATTACATGAGTTCATGTGATCCACAGAATGTATTATAATTTTAAGTCTTTATCTTTCAGTCACAGACCAAGCATTTGTGACCCTTTGTACAAATGACATATACTCTCAAGGTGCCTTGGTTTTGGGGAAATCATTAAGGAATCATGAAACATCCCGCAAGCTGGTGGTGATGATCACATCCCAAGTCTCTGGTCGTATGAGGTAAGACCAGCGATAGACATAGGACTACAGCTTCTCTGCAGAAACTCGCAGTTAAATTGCTGTCCATAGGAATGCAAAGGCCTCATGCACACAGACCGTATTTTTGTTCCGCATGCGATCCGCATTTTTTGTGGACTGGACGTGAAACCATTCATTTAAATGGATCCACAAAAAATGCGGGAAGCACACTGTGTACTGTCCACATCCATATTTCCATGCCGCACTCAAAAATAGAACATGTCCTATACGTCCGTTTCTCCATTTCTACAGAAGGGAGAAAGAAAATGTGTTTTGTGGGTCCACAGTTTGCAGACCTTAAAGGGTTTTCCCATCTCAGACAATGGGGACATATCGCTAGGATATGGGACCCGCACCTATATCGAGAGCGGAGCCCTGAAAGTTGTGGAGGAAGCACTACGCATGCGCAGTCGCCCTCCATTCATTTCTATGGGGCTCGACTATTTCTGTCGGCCCCATAGAAATGAATGGGAGCAGTGGCTCTGCAAGTGCGGTGCACTCCCATTGACTTCTATGGGGTGAGCGATTGGCGGTGGCCGGACCGGAGTCCTCCAGCCACCACCTTCCCTACTCTGTTATCGGACCATGGGGGCATATACTAGCGATAGCAAGAGGGGACTGCAATGCAGCAGTGGACTGAAGGAGCCGGAACCAACCGGCAGGTGCAGGTAAGTGTCCTTCATTCCACTAGTCCAGAGGGGAGGATGGATGACCAACAACCTGTTAACAAGCTGGACAATCCCTTTAAGGTTTGATTACCTGACAGAAAGGTATTGCTACAAAATGTCTAGGTGTAACCTTAGCCTTACGCCTCATGCAGATGAATGTAAGGGCTCCGTGCTCATGCTGCGGACCATAAACGGCCGGTCCGCAATATACAGGCACTGGCTGTGTGCACTCCATGGTACGGATGCTTGAATGGGTCTGCGATCTGCCAGATACGACCAAAGATTGGTAATCTTCTATTTTTTGCAGAGCGGAGGCAGGGATTAGAAGCTTACGGAAGCACTACAAATCGCTTCTGTCGGATTTGGGGTCTGTGTCTCCTCACCAAAAAAGATATACATGTCCTTTCTTTTTTTCATATTTTGCAGATCACAGACCCATTCAAGTCAATGGGTCAGCTCCAGGAGTACACATGGCCAGTGCCCATGCATTGTGGACCACAGTTTGCAGTCAACAGCACGGGGACGGAGCCCTTATAGTCGTCTCTGTAACCCCTTACGGCTCATGCACACGGCCATTACGGACAAGGGTAGGACTATTCTATAGAGGGCAGGACGTTCCATTCTGCAAAATGAAGAACATACACGGCCAGTATCCTTGTTTTGTGGATCTGGAATTTGCCGACCGCAAAAATTGTTACGGCCGTGTGCAAGAGCCCTTAGGGTGTATTCACAAATGGCATCCTTATTACAGAAATTTCTGCAATTTACAGTCGGTTTCAATTATCTGAATGGGGTTGTTTTGGTGGCAAACACATGGATCTCTACAAACCCCTTTCAAATGAATGAGACCATCGCAGAAATTTTTGCAACAAATTTACCCTTTCCCTGATTAGACAGTCTTGTTTTGGAGTACTCTGGGCAGAACATACAGTGGTGCTTGAAAGTTTGTAAGCCCTTTGGAATTTTCTACTTTTCTCCATAAATTAGCTTACCTAACAGGGCTGTGGAGTCGGTAAGCCTGACTCCGACTCCCAATCCGACTCCGACTCCTTCATACATGGCGCATGTTTAAGTAATAACTTAATTTTGCAAAAATCAATAGTACAGATATGGCTTGACAAAAAGAGTTTGTAAGGCCTCATGCACACGAACGTATTTTGTTTCCGCGTCCGTTCCGTTTTTTTTGCGGATAGGATGCGGACCCATTCATTTCAATGGGTCAGCAAAAAATGCGGACAGCACACCGTGTGCTATCCGCATCAGTATGTCCGTTCTGTTGCCCCGCAAAAAAAATAGAACATGTCCTATTCTGGTCCGTTTTGCGGACAAGGATAGGCATTGTTACAATGGATCCGCAAAAAAAAACAGAAACACAGATGCCATACGGATGTCATCCGTTTTTTTGTTTGCGGATCCGCAGTTTGCGGACCGCAAAACACATACGGTCGTGTGCATGTAGCCTAATACAGTGCTTCAGACTAAAAAAAATACCTAGGAGCCATTGGCTCCTGAACTGAAAAGTTTAGGAGCCAAATAAAAATTTTAGGCACCAAATTTAAATACATATAATTATAATTTAAAGAAAGACTTGGAGGAGATGGAACGTCTGGCCATTAATAGAATTGTCCTATCCTATTTTTTTGGCGGGACAAGGTGACTAAAAAATGGCGAATTGTGAGGTTTTATTTTTTTTTTTCTTTTACATGTTGACCGTATAGGAGTTTTTTTTATATTTTAATAGTTTGGACTTTTCGGACATTTATTAATATATTTTATATGTAAAATTGGGAAAGGGGTGATTAAGGGGCCATTCAGACGGCCGTAGTATTGTGGATCCACAAAAATACGGATCTGCAATACCACGGATGCCGCCCGGCGTGTTCCAAATGCCTATTCCTGTCCGCTGTTGCAGACAAGAATAGGACATGTTTTTATAATTTTTTGCGGAGCCGCGGCTAGGCAAAATTGCGGAATAGATGCGGGCACATTCACACGGTCGTATATATATTAATATATTTATGGGTTGTTTTTTTTTTTTTTTTTTACTTTTTATTTACTAATTATTGGCCTCCTTAGGGGCTAGAACTCTTGTCCTATTCACCCTAATAGATCTCTATCAGGATGAATAGGACTTTACACTCTCCCTGCTGCCCTGGGCTTTGTGCACAGGGCAGCAGGGAGCTTACCATGGCAGCCAGGGCTTCAGTAGCGTCCTGGTTGCCATGGTAACCGATCAGAGCTCCGCGATTACATTGCTGGGCTCCGATCGGAACTGCCAGTGAACCACCAATGAAGAGGGGGAGGGGACCCTGTAGCGCCACTGCCACCAATCATTATTATAGTTGGGGGGGGGTTGGGCACTGAGCCACCAATGAATAATACTGGGGGGGGGGTGCATTGAGCCACTAATGATTATTATACTGGTTGGTGTTTTTATTACTGTGGAGGGCGCACTGCGCCACCAATGATGATAACTACGTTTAATACAACTACAGGAGGCGGGTGCCGGCGCAGGATCACATAGCCGGCACCTGACCTGTATTATAGGGAGCTGCAATCAGTGGTAGTTAACCCCTCAGGTGCGGCTCCCGCCTTCTGTAGTTGTATTAAACATAGTTATCATCATTGGTGGCGCAGTGCGCCCTCCCCAGTAATAAAAACCCCAACCAGTATAATGTGTGTGCCCCCATCAGACCTCAGATCAGCCCACTGTGCCCCCATCAGACCTCAGATCAGCCCACTGTGCCGCCATCAGACCTCAGATCAGCCCACTGTGCCGCCATCAGACCTCAGATCAGCCCACTGTGCCCCATCAGACCTCAGATCAGCCCATTGTGGCCCCATCAGACCTCAGATCAGCCCACTGTGCCCCCATCAGACCTCAGATCAGCCCACTGTGCCCCCATCAGACCTCAGATCAGCCTACTGTGCCCTCATCAGACCTCAGATCAGCCCATTGTGGCCCCATCAGACCTCAGATCAGCCCACTGTGCCCCCATCAGACCTCAGATCAGCCCACTGTGCCCCCATCAGACCTCAGATCAGTCCACTGTGGCCCCCATCAGACCTCAGATCAGCCTACTGTGCCCTCATCAGACCTCAGATCAGCCCATTGTGGCCCCATCAGACCTCAGATCAGCCCACTGTGCCCCCATCAGACCTCAGATCAGCCCACTGTGCCCCCATCAGACCTCAGATCAGCCTACTGTGCACTCATCAGACCTCAGATCAGCCCATTGTGGCCCCATCAGACCTCAGATCAGCCCATTGTGCCCCCATCAGACCTCAGATCAGCCCACTGTGGCCCCATCAGACCTCAGATCAGCCCATTGTGGCCCTATCAGACCTCAGATCAGCCCACTGTGCCCCCATCAGAACTCGGATCAGCCCACTGTGCCCCCATCAGACCTCAGATCAGCCCACTGTGCCCCCATCAGACCACAGATCAGCCCACTGTGCCTCCATCAGATCAGCCCACTGTGCCCCCATCAGACCTCAGATCAGCCCACTGTGCCCCCATCAGACCTCAGATCAGCCCACTGTGGCCCCATCAGACCTCAGATCAGCCCATTGTGGCCCTATCAGACCTCAGATCAGCCCACTGTGCCCCCATCAGAACTCGGATCAGCCCACTGTGCCCCCATCAGACCTCAGATCAGCCCACTGTGCCCCCATCAGACCACAGATCAGCCCACTGTGCCTCCATCAGATCAGCCCACTGTGCCCCCATCAGACCTCAGATCAGCCCACTGTGCCCCCCATCAGACCTCAGATCAGCCCACTGTGGCCCCATCAGACCTCAGATCAGCCCATTGTGGCCCTATCAGACCTCAGATCAGCCCACTGTGCCCCCATCAGAACTCGGATCAGCCCACTGTGCCCCCATCAGACCTCAGATCAGCCCACTGTGCCCCCATCAGACCACAGATCAGCCCACTGTGCCTCCATCAGATCAGCCCACTGTGCCCCCATCAGACCTCAGATCAGCCCACTGTGCCCCCATCAGACCACAGATCAGCCCACTGTGCCTCCATCAGATCAGCCCACTGTGCCCCCATCAGACCTCAGATCAGTCCACTGTGCCCCCATCAGACCTCAGATCAGCCTACTGTGCCCTCATCAGACCTCAGATCAGCCCACTGTGGCCCCATCAGACCTCAGATCAGCCCACTGTGCCCCCATCAGACCTCAGATCAGCCCACTGTGCCCCCATCAGACCTCAGATCAGCCCACTGTGCCCCCATCAGACCTCAGATCAGCCCACTGTGCCCCCATCAGACCTCAGATCAGTCCACTGTGCCCCCATCAGACCTCAGATCAGCCTACTGTGCCCTCATCAGACCTCAGATCAGCCCATTGTGGCCCCATCAGACCTCAGATCAGCCCACTGTGCCCCCATCAGACCTCAGATCAGCCCACTGTGCCCCCATCAGACCACAGATCAGCCCACTGTGCCTCCATCAGATCAGCCCACTGTGCCCCATCAGACCTCAGATCAGCCCACTGTGCCCCCATCAGACCTCAGATCAGCCCACTGTGGCCCCATCAGACCTCAGATCAGCCCATTGTGGCCCTATCAGACCTCAGATCAGCCCATTGTGCCCCCATCAGACCTCAGATCAGCCCACTGTGGCCCCATCAGACCTCAGATCAGCCATTGTGGCCCTATCAGACCTCAGATCAGCCCACTGTGCCCCCATCAGAACTCGGATCAGCCCACTGTGCCCCCATCAGACCTCAGATCAGCCCACTGTGCCCCCATCAGACCACAGATCAGCCCACTGTGCCTCCATCAGATCAGCCCACTGTGCCCCCATCAGACCTCAGATCAGCCCACTGTGCCCCCCATCAGACCACAGATCAGCCCACTGTGCCTCCATCAGATCAGCCCACTGTGCCCCCATCAGACCTCAGATCAGTCCACTGTGCCCCCATCAGACCTCAGATCAGCCTACTGTGCCCTCATCAGACCTCAGATCAGCCCACTGTGGCCCCATCAGACCTCAGATCAGCCCACTGTGCCCCCATCAGACCTCAGATCAGCCCACTGTGCCCCATCAGACCTCAGATCAGCCCACTGTGCCCCCATCAGACCTCAGATCAGCCCACTGTGCCCCCATCAGACCTCAGATCAGTCCACTGTGCCCCCATCAGACCTCAGATCAGCCTACTGTGCCCTCATCAGACCTCAGATCAGCCCATTGTGGCCCCATCAGACCTCAGATCAGCCCACTGTGCCCCCATCAGACCTCAGATCAGCCCACTGTGCCCCCATCAGACCACAGATCAGCCCACTGTGCCTCCATCAGATCAGCCCACTGTGCCCCATCAGACCTCAGATCAGCCCACTGTGCCCCCATCAGACCTCAGATCAGCCCACTGTGGCCCCATCAGACCTCAGATCAGCCCATTGTGGCCCTATCAGACCTCAGATCAGCCCATTGTGCCCCCCATCAGACCTCAGATCAGCCCACTGTGCCCCCATCAGACCACAGATCAGCCCACTGTGCCTCCATCAGATCAGCCCACTGTGCCCCCATCAGACCTCAGATCAGCCCACTGTGCCCCCATCAGACCTCAGATCAGCCCACTCTACGCCCATCAGAATAAAATAAAAAAATCTCTTACCTCTCCTGTGCCGCGGCTCCGCTCCAGGTCCAGCGCTCCTCTATCCTCCAGGCGCTGCACGCTGTCAGGACAGTGCAGAGCCGCCTGGAAAGACAGAGGAGCGCCGGACCCGGAGCGGAGCCGCGGCGCAGGACAGGTAAGAGATTTTTTTACATTTTATCTGCTCCATGTTGTCTGATACTAGGCTGCGCAGTAGCGCAGCCGAGTATCAGTAAGTGCGGTCGGGTCCAGGGGCAAATGGCGACAAGACTAAAAAGTCTTGTCGCCATTTGTAAAATCTAAGTCGCATTTGCGACCATTTTGGTCGCCATCTGGAGCCATGTAATATATGTTTTACTAGATATCTTTACTCTGAACTTTCAGTATCGGGCTTCTCTGGGTACAGCTCACTAAGGGCCTGATCTATGAAAACTGTCTAGGTCTAAGACTTTCTTTGTTGCCCATAGCAACCAATCAGAGCTCCCCTTTCATTTCTCCAGAGCACTATATGAAATGAAAGGGGAGCTCTAATTGGTTTCTATGGTCAACAAAGAAACTTCTACACCTAGTCAGTTTTCATACATAAGGCCCTAGGTGTTTTACATCAGGGGAAAAGCAAACTAAGACATAAAGCAGAGAGAACATGCACTGGACAAGTGATTTATGCACAGTTTATTGAAAGTTTAGATATACTAAGTACTTGCCTTAAAGGGGTTTTCTCAGCAGGTTGATTCACTGGTTGACAGGCAGTTTGCACTCACTCTCTCTGCTCAGGCTGTGAGGGGGTTTCCAGCAGTTATTAGCATATATTAACTTCCTCTGACAGAGCAGGAGGTTGTGATCTCTAACACAATTACAGGTAAAGCCATCCTTCTCAGTCCTCACAACACATTTTGCTTACTGCAGGTAATCTCACTCAGAGCTCAGTCCCATCATTCTATGGGGGCAAGGTCACTCCTGCTCTCAGCCAATCAGATAACAGTCTTTCTGGTCTGCAGGTTATCATAGAAACCTGTGTGCGGTGAGAGACCTGCTAAACTGTCTATAGTTCATGACTAAAGTAAAATCTACTGACCACTGTATTTAGAAAATGTCTTCTTTTAACTGTCCCTTTATGTTGAAAGCTAATCTTTGTAACTAGTGAGAAAACCCCTTTAATTCTGTTTTCTCTAGTAGATCTGAGATGAGTGCAGCCATTCATTCTCAGTGCCTTTTTCCTCTGATCTGTAGCAGAGGATTTTCACTTCTGAGCATCTACATGAAGGGCAACACACAGTCATCTCAACTGAAAGCCTAGATTCTTAGTCTAAGAATAGAACAGATATTTATAGGACATTTCATTATGTTCCCAAATTCTTATGAACATATATTCAGCACATACTGCATTGAACTAATTGTACCAATGTATTATATATTTTAGGAGTCGGAGTCGACACCAACTCCACGACTCCGACTCCACAGCCCTGCCTAAAACTACATCAGACTTCCATGTCCAAATCAAACAAATTAGTCAAAAATATTAGACTTGGTAATTTATTTATTAAGGAAAATTATCCAATATCACATGTCTGTGAGGGGTAAAAGTATGTCGATAACTGCAGGTAATTGTTGATTAGTCCTTCACATCAGCTTGGAGGGATCCTAGCCCATTCCTCAAAAAGCAGGTTCCCCCATGAGCTGCTCGCTTCAGGTCTTTCCACAACATTTCTATTGGATTAAGTTCAGGACTTTGACTTGGCCATTCCAAAACTTTAACATTATTCTTCTTTAACCAGTCTTCAGTAGAACAACTTGTGTGCTTAGGGTTGTTGTCTTGCTGCATGACCCCTGTTTTCTTGAGAGTCAGCTCACGGACAGATGTCCTGACATTTTCCTTTAGAATTTGCTGGTATAATTCGATATTTATTGTTCCATCAATGATGGCAAGCTGTCCTGGCCCAAATGCAGTATAACAGGCCCAAACTATGGTACTTCCACCACAGCGTTTCACATTTGTCATGAGTTTTTTATGTTGGAATGCAGTATTTAAACCAAAAAACTATATTTCAGTCTTATCAATTTGCAAAACATTGTTCCAATAGTCTTCTAGCAATGTTCTTTTTGGAGACTGGTGGCTTTCTCCTGGCAGTCCTGTCATGCACACTTTTGTTGTGTAGTGATCTCCTGATGGTGGACTGATAACACTGCTAATGTGAGAAAGGCCTTTAGTTACTTAGAAGTTACATTGGGTTCCTTTGTAACCTCATAAACTATTACACTTCTTGCTTTTGAAGTGATCTTTGTTGGTCAACCACTCCTGCGGATGTTAATAATGGTCTTGAATTTCCTCCATTTGTACCCAATCTGTCTCGGCGATTGGTGCAATCCAAAACTTTAGAGATGGTTTTGTAACCTTTTCCACCCTAATAAGCATCAATAACTCTTCTTCTGAGGTCCTCAGAAATTTCCTTTGTTCATGCCATGATACCCTTCCACCCTTGTGAAGATCAGACTTTCCCTGTTCTTTAAATAAAACAGGTCTCCCACTAACAACCGATTGTCATCCCTTTTGATTGAAGACACCTTCAAGTTATCTGCTAATCCTAAAGGTTCACATAGTCCTGTCAGTCACAGACATGTCATAAGTCTGATTTTTTTGGCTCATTTGTTTGATTTGGTTATCTGTATCTACTTTTAGTACTTGTGTGAAAATCAGATGTACTTTTAGGTCCAGTGTATGTAGAAATATAGAAAATTCTTATGGGCTGACAAATTTTAAAGCCCCACTATATTCACTGTGTAGGGCCTGAGAGGATGGATCATGGCACATGGGTTCAAAACACAAAAGAGAGGGTCTCTCAGGGTCTACACTAGGCATAACACAGTAGATCAGTTCTGATGGAGTCTTCCTTCAGCATACTTTAATGCTAAACAGCAGTCATTGCTCGGTTTCCATATATTTCTTTTGTTTCAAGGGCAATTCTTGGTAAAGTTTTTGATGAAGTTTTGGAGGTGGACATTCTGGACAGTGCAGATTTGGTACGGTTGTCCTTACTGAAGCGTCCAGAGCTTGGAGTGACCTTCACCAAAATTCAGTGCTGGACCCTCACACAATATACTAAGTGTGTGTACATGGATGCTGACACAATTGTAAGTGCACTTTCATTACCTGTAATTCTAATTTGGTATGTTCACTAAGGCTGGGCATACACATCAGAGGAATGTCTGCCGAATACGCATGTTTGGCGGGACCGGCTGACCATCTAATGTGTATGTTGGGTGTCCCAGCTCTCCCATTGACAGAAGATGTCAGGGGAAAAAAAGGTTGGGAGTGGCTGATTTCACCTTGCTCAATCCTTTTGTTCTCAAGGGAGATAGCTAATACTAGTGCCGAGCATGCATGTGTATAGTGGAGTGGGAGAGATTACTGTTGTCCGGGTGAGCACTTGGCTGACCACTTTCGAAAGTGTGTGGCCAACCATAGATAACTCAACATGTCCAGCTAGTACTTCTACTTTAAAGGGCATCTGCCAGCAGTTTTGTACCTATGAACCTGGCTGACAAAGTTTTAATATATGCAAATAAGCCTCTAGGAGCAACAAGGGCGTTGCCAATACACCTTAGAGGCTCTGCTCTCTCTGCAACTGACACACACTCTGCACTTTGATTGACAGGTCCTGATGTGATGATATTGTCACTGCATGGCCCTGCCAATCAAAGTGATGGTGTGGCAATTGCAGAGAGAGCAGTGTCTCTAGGTGAAACGGTAACGCCCCTGTTGCCCCTAGAGGCTCATTTGCATATATTAAAACTTCATTTTTCTCAGCAATCTGGGCACATATGAACATGAGACCAACACAGATGTCTTCAGCTGCCCATGCACATGTAACAGGTCAGCCAGTGTCATAGGTGCAAATGTGCTGACAGATGCCCTATAAAGGGGTTTTCCAGCTCAAAAAAATATAGCGTCAGCAGACACAGAATGGCTTTATAACATAGCTGTCCAGGCCTACACCTCTTTCTACTTCCTGCTCGTCTGGAAATACCCTCTCAGCCGATCACTGGTCACAGTGGTGACCACCTCAGGCAATGATTGGCTAAGTGGGCATTTCCTAGGTGTCTAGCAGGAAGCAGAGAACAACAGCGGATTGAGATCGGTGAGGTGATTATCGGTTCATTTATATTTTATGCAGTTTTTAGCTTGCTGTCACCACCTTTTTTTACTGTGTTTTCTTGGTTTTGGCATTAGGAAAGACCTCATTGCTGAGTATGAGAGAAGCTATTAGAACATTACAGTGTATTTTATTTAACAGGCTCTTCGTAACATTGATGAATTATTCGATCGGGAAGAATTTTCAGCCGCCCCGGATTCCGGTTGGCCTGACTGTTTTAATAGTGGAGTGTTTGTCTTTAGACCATCTCTTGACAGTTTTCGACGCCTTCTACAGTATGCAGAAGACTATGGCAGCTTTGATGGTAAGGCTGTATTCACAGAATACCGAGCATTTCCAGATCTAGCTGAGAAATTCCATATATATAGATCTACTCCATGTTGTATGATGATGCTTGGTTCACCTGTACATTATACTGCTTTTTGTTTCTTAATCATTTTTTGCAGGGGGTGACCAGGGACTGCTAAACAGTTTCTTTAGTAACTGGGCGACATCAGACATCAGCAAACATTTGCCTTTCATTTATAACTTGAGCATCAGTTCTGTTTACACCTACATACCTGCATTTAAACAGTAAGTACCACTGATCCAACTGAATGTAATAGGACTCAGTTTGTCAGGTGTAGCAGAGCTGAGTGTGTGATGCAGTGCAGCTCACAATGATATCTCATTGTAATATTTTTGGTTTTCCTGAGAGCTCTGTCCCCTGTCCTGTGGTTCTCTAGCTGCTGCAAAACTACAACTACCAGCATGCCGGCGGGCTGTCATAGCATGCAACACCTGGAGAGCCATAGGTTGGGGAACACTGCCTTAGAGCTTCAGGTAAGCCCCTTATCTTACTCCTATGATTAATCATGCACTCCACATAAAGATGGCAAATGTTTGTGTATCAGGTTCTGAATGTATATGGGATCATAACTCAAGCCTATAGATGCATAAAAAATGAAGGAAAGATTACTCATGTAAATCCAGATAAATTACTGACACGATACTGATGACAATATGGATGGTAGATTGTCTAGAATCATTCTGGAGCTGGAATAAGGACAAATTTCAATACGCTAGTGTGAGCGAGGCCTTCATGAGGGCCTATCATGGCGTGTGGAAATGTAAATGATGGCTTACCTGCCTTTATTATTTCCTCCGCTCCCTTGATCACAGCAGGTTTTTATTCTTCTGCCTTCCCCCATTTCTGAGGTCTGGCACCTAATCCTAAATGCAACTAGAGAGCCGAGGTTCAACGGGTTGGAGACCAGCTTTCTGCTCCGAGTGCGAGGTCCACAGCTTCACTCTGACCCTGTACATTCATAGCTGATGCCAAGCAATTATCAGGAGCAACTTGAGTGTTCCCGATAATTGCCTGGTCGTTGAGCCGAGGGAAGTGCTGCAGTTACCTGCATCTCCACTGCGATCACTACTGCTGCCTGTCATCCTCATGCAGATTCGTTGTTTGCCTGCAGTACATCTCTGTTTACACCGCGCAATGTGCTAACGGCAAGCAATAATTTTATGTGCCACCTCAAAGATGCAACACCCAGTGAACGAGTGTTTGCTCATTCATTGAGTGATTGACAACACATTTACACAGGACAGTTATTAGGATGAGTGTTCGTATGTACTAATGCTCATCCCTGATCCTCATGCCAAGGGCCTTATTTGTAACAGGTGTAGTTTCATCTACAAGTTTCATCTACTGCAAGTTTTCCACACCACGTGAATAGACCGTGTACAGCAATTTTTAAATCTGTAAGATTTTGATAATTCCCAATCAAATCAGGATTTGGAGCCCAGCATGAGCTGATTATATTGGACTTCCAGATTAGGACATAAATGGCTGTAAATGAGAAGTCTGCGTCTATGGGCAATATTAAATATGACAAATTTTACTGTTTATAATCAGTATAATGGTATGTAATGTTCATATAGTAATAACTGTAATAAACTAGAGGATTTACCACTAATGCTGCACATTTCTCCATTACAGGTTCGGGTCAGAGGCAAAGGTTGTACATTTTATAGGTACGCCAAAGCCCTGGAATTGTAAATATAACCCACAAACTAAATGTATTGTAGAGGAGGGATCACTGAACGGGCGGCAGCACCTCTCATTCCTCATCCACTGGTGGGAGATTTACATCTCTGACGTTTTACCTTTATTAATGGGACAAGAGGAGCAGGACGGCACAGATAAGGTAAATGTGTAGCATGGCTTTTTTATTATGTTTTTTTGTTATTTTTTTTTATACCCACTATATTCCGCAGCACTTTACAGACATTAGCATCAGGCTGTCTACAATGGGGCTCACAATGTAAGCTCCCTATCAGTATGTCTTTGGCGTGTGGGAGGAAACCGGAGAACCTGGAGGAAACAAACTCCATGCAGATGTTGTCCTTGGTCGGATTCAAACCTAGGACCTCAGCGCTGCAAGGCAACAGTGCTAACCACTGAGCCACCATGCTGAGTAGAACTAGCAAGATTAGGTTAATTTCATACAAGCGAGTTTTCTGTCCAGATGCGATCCGTTTTGCAAACGGACAGCATTCGGACTGAATCCTGACCAATGCATTTGAATGGGTCTGTGCACACAAGCATCGATTTTCACACATCATCTTTGCCTTCAGGAAAAATGGCAGCATGTTATATATTGTCTGCTTGTCACGCCGCCCTGGCTCTATAGAAATAAATGGGGTTGCGTGAAAAAACAGAACGCATCCAGATATGTTTTTAACTAATGGTTGTTAGGAGATGCTTAGAGTGTTATTCATTAGTTTTTCTTCACGCCTGTGAAAAACAAGATGCAATCCGGACAGAAAAAAAAACGGAAACACTGAAGGCAATCGCAGGCAAAGGTGATTAAACTTGCATGAAAAAACAGCAGTTTTTTCACTGAACAGACCCTGACACATTCTGCATCACTCATGTGAAAGAGGCCTTAAAAAGGTTGTGCCAAAAATTACTTTTCACTCTAAAGTGTATTTGCATCAATTTCTATAGCTCCCATTCCTCTTTGGGTAGTTTTTTTTTTTTGCTTTTATGCTTGAATCCTACTTCCTGGTGTTTCATGTGCCTGCTGTCCCATCTTAGGCCAGTGAGATGTGTCCTGACATGAGGAGATCATGTGACACTAACCACGCCCCTTTGTTCTTACCAATGACGCGTCCTATATTACAATGCAGGACATAACCTCCAGCAAATATCAAAACTGATTTGCCACAGGGCACAATGGTAGGCTAATAACGTTACAATAAGACAGGCTGGATAAATGGTGATATTTGGTGAAAGTGATATAACAGTGATATATGTTGGGCAGGATACAATTATATTAGCGGCACAACTCATTTAAGGCGTGGGTATTCCAATAACAACAAGTTTTCAAGTTATTAGTTAACTATTAGATCACTGGTGATCCGACTGCTGAGATTTGTACCGATCACGTGAACAAGGATCCATAAAATGGAGCGGCGGTCAAGCATGCACATTCTGCTTCCTTCATACTCTGTGGGAATGTTGGAGAAACCCAACACCAACACTTCACTATCTCCAGCAGGCCCATCCTGCCATAACTATTTCTAGTTTTAGTCTGTATAGTTGAATGAGGCCTTGCTTTTTATGGGACTAATGGTAGAGTTTAGACACTTTTTTGAGATGTGTCTAGAAATGGGGTGTTGCTAAAAGGCTAAAAACTTGCCAAAATTATGTGTAGAGTTTTTTGAATTTTCATTAAAGAAAAAAATAGCTGCCAGTAATTGTAAAATATGTCACCTAATCATATACGCAGTGAAATATGGAGGCAAATAGAGAGACTGATGACAAGCAGTAACATACAACGGCTGTATAGTAATAAAAATGGAATGTTAACAAGGTACTGTGGTTGGAACTCGAGACCTGCCATATAGCTGTGGAGGAAAAAAGCAAGCACAAATGATAGAAGCTATAAGAGCAAAGTAATCCTAGAAAGTAGGCCAAATTTATTAACGGAGTGCACCATTTTTTTCTACAGCATCAGTTTGGAAGAATTGAAGTTCAGATGAAAAATGATAATCCATCCTCCGACGTCTCCGAGGAAGTTCATTCAGACGATCCTGGGAACCCTGTAAGTCCCTACCTGTGTCTGGTGTTGCTATTTTATACAAAGAAATTGGGTAGATTTATCAAGATTGGTGTCCGCATACACCAGTCTTCATCCCCCCTGTGCTGGAATAAGGCTCCTCTTAATAAATTAGTGGCACCTCTGACCCTCTTTCCCCTAGAAACTCAAGTCAACGCCAGTCAGGGGATGGCGTAGTCTTTAGCTATGACCTATGGCATAAGTTGTAGTAAATCCAGAGGGCTGCATGAGGCCCTCCCCTCCTGCTAATTGGCCCAGTAGCTTAAAAAGTCACAAATTATGGTGTAAATAAGGGGTGCACCATAATTTAAGACTTTTTCAAGCCATAGTAATAGCTTTATCAATCAATTTATCAAACTGGTGTAAAGTAGAATTGGCTTAGCTTCCCATAGCAACCAATCAGATTCCACCTTTCATTTTCCAAAGGAGCTGTCAAAAATGAAAGGTGGAATCTGATTGGTTGCTATGGGCAACTAAGCCAGTTCTACTTTATACCAGTTTGATAAATGACCCCACTGGTTTCTTATTGTGTGCTTGTCCTCAGCAGTCCCTCCTGTACCAGAAATGTGAGCAGGGCTAATACGTAGGATCACATTTAAAAAATGAGCCAGAAAAGTGACCTAGTAGTAAGGTGTGCTGCATATATGACCCGTACAGGAGGATTGTGACATTATGGCAGATTTGAAAAAGATGCATCAGAGGCACGTAGACACGAGAGCAGTATAATAAATGTGTTACAGAGCTGCAAGTATCAAACCACAAACCAGCACTGTGTTAGGCCACAAGTTTCCATCCCAAATCTGCTGCAAAATCAATGTGATTTAAAGGGAGTTTTTCACCTGTTTTTCACCAATATAACTAACAGCAGTGCCCCACAGAAGATTGTATACACATCCCAGACATACCTGTGTGCACTTTGTGTCTGTATTACACATCCAGGAAAGGCACTTTTATTCTACAGGAAAACAGCTCCCAAGTGCCCGGCTCTGCTGCTGCAAGTGCCCAAAGGAAACCAGACTGAAGAGGGGAGGGCTGCTTTAGCTTCTCATATCTTGGGATTGGTAGCAGATAGAAAAATGGTTCCACCTTTCAAGTGACCTTCATTGATACCAAAATCACAGCATTAAATCCAGTATATCAGAAGATATAGCTGTTAGAAATCGAGTCGGGAGAGAAAGCTGTTTTTAGTTTCACTTTCAGCTGGGCACTTGGGAGCTGTTTTCCTGCAGAATAAAAGTGCTTTTCCTGGACATGTAAGACAGACACACAGTGCACATAGGTATGTATGGGTTGTGCTGTTAGTTATATAGGTGAAAAACAGCAACATAATGAGTAAACCACAAATTTAAAAGTCAGCAGAACACTCATTGTCCTACTACATGTGGATGACGTTTTCAAAATCCCATCCCCATGTATTGTACTGTCATTTGCTGCAAATTTGCAGTGCAGAATCCATGTCACAAATAAGCCACGTCTGAACTCGCCCTTAGATAAATCTATTCTATTGCCATGTCCCTGTTGTGGTGGAAAATGAATCACAGTTATGCATCTAACCGCTGTCTTTCTAGCAACCCAGTAGTAGTTCTGAGCAGCCTGCACTTGATGAGAGTCTTCAAGGTCAAGACCTACTCCCCTCCCAACTCAGCCCTCAGCCTGTAACTCAAGACTCCTTCCATATGGTATTTCTGCTGGCTCTCCTCCATCATCACCTGCTTCTTCTTTGCTCTTACTAGATGTATATATAGTATCATTGTGATTCTTTTTATGCAATCAGGCTGCTTTTTCCATTGTAATTATTTTACTGTATGCAGTAACACCATGGAATAAAATATATTAACATTAATCAGCATTAATCCACTGCTACATAGAAGGGGTATTCCCATTTATAAGGCTAACTGTACACATTGCAAGCGGATTTTCAAATCAAATGCCTTCAACTTAGCGATCCATTGTTGCATTCTGGAGAAATAGTACTTGAACTCAATGGGCAAATGAGCAGTCAGGTGCACCAAGGATGGGCCCAAGCCACTCTGTGCACCCTTAAAGGGGTATTCCCATCTCACAAGTGTAGTTTGTATAGTTAGATATAGCCATACCAATATTAGTACTAATAGAATATATTTATATAAAATGTACTGTTTAGAAGATTTGCCTATTTGTATATCCATTGTCCCACACACATCAGTCAGGCCGTTGCCCCTAGTTACGACCACCGTGGCCATGTAGTAGTGGTGGTGGCCGGCTTGCTCTTGTTCACACCCACTCTGAGGTAACTGCTGTATTGTGAACACACATTACATGAACATGCGGAGACACATCTTAGGGTTGTAGCATTTTTGTCTGCGCTTCCAAAACGCAGAGAAACGGATCCTGTTCCAAGATCCATTCATCTCTATGGAGCAGGATCCGTTTATAAATTCTGTGTTTTGGACGGATCCTGACCATTACGTTTTGGACTGGTAGTGTCCAAAACACAGATGTGAAAGTACCCTAAGATGTGTCTCCGCATGCTCATGCAATGTGCGTTCACAATACAGCAGTTACCTGTATTAGAGCGGGTTTGAAAATAAGCAAGCCGGCCACCACTACTACATGGCCACGGTGGTCGTAACTAGGGGCAACGGCCTGAATGATGTGTGTGGGACAATGGATATACAAATAGGCAAACCTTCTAAATGGTACATTTTATATAAATACATTCTATTTAGAGATGAGCGAATCTATTCGCCGATTCGTTGATTCGTATCGAATCTTGGAAATTTTCAGCTGCGAAGTGAATCCGAATATTTGGAAATTCGCTCCGTTAAGATTCGAAAATGTTCCTAAGGCTTTCTACGCATTCGCTATGTACTTGTCCGATAAATTGTACGCTAATGCTACGTACAAGTTACTCTATACGCTGTTGCGTATAAATTCAATTACTTAGCAAACTTTTACTGTTAGTTCGTTATTCGTGCGCAAAAGCCCGGGAAGAAAGCGGTCACCTGACCTAGTGGGCAGGGCTTGCTCTGATTGGCTCAGGCTCGGTCAGCCAGTGACGCATCACTTCTGCTGTGACTGCTGAGACGAGCAGAAGCACTGTGTGTGTGAAGTTCCTAAAGACTGAGACCTGTTGTTGTTGAAATTGGGGTGTAATTGTTCTGGGAATCCATATTACATATCAGGGACACTGCAGGGCAAGTGCAGGGCTAGTAATTAATCAGGCAGGGAGAGAGAGACAGGGAGATACAGGGACAAAGACCAGCTGCAGGGCCACAGAGTCAAGTGAAAAATGTCTGGAATGGATAAGCAAAAGGCGTCCAGTTCCAGCCAGACCTCAAGCTCTAAAAAAAAGGAGAAGGTGGCACAGGGCAGCAGTGCCAAAGGACCTGTAGCCGGAGCTTCTACTAGTAGTATTCGCAATACTTGGCCGGTGTTCCACCAGGCTAACCCACCAAGGCGCAAAATTGTAGTGGAGGAGAAAGTGGATGAGGTAGTGGAGTGGATGGCATGCTCGTCTCAGCCGGATGATCTGCTGTCATCTGCTGATACAGTATCTATATGTAGCCAGGAGTCAGACTCAAAGCGTTCCTCCTGCTCCACCATTCCTCTCAAGCAAAGCCCGTCATTATCGTACGCAATTTGTACGCTCATGCGTTCATGCGTACGTGTTCAGAGAAGTTGCGTACCTTTTAAAACTGAACTTCGTTATTAGTGCGCGAATGTTCGCAAAACACCACATAATAACATATAATTTGTACGCAGATTCGTCAAATAGATTCGTAGAATATACGAATCTTATGAAAAGGTAGACGAATGTTCGGCGAATAAAATTTTGAATGATTCGCTCATCTCTAATTCTATTAGTAATAATATTGGTATGGCTATATCTAACTATGCAAACTACATTTGTGAGATGGGAATACCCCTTTAATCTCCTGCTTCCTCTGCCAGCTCCTTCTTCTCCTTCTTGATTGACAGGACCAAGCGAGATGACTTTGCAGAAACCTGGCCCTGTTAAACAAAAAGGAGAGGGAGGGGCTGGCAGGAGGAGCAAAAGTGTGTTGAGTGGTCTGGGCCCAGCCTTAGTGCGCGGGCAAGGGGTTATCCCATGATTATTGTTAAAAATGAATATCAGACATCATTTAGTACATGCCAACCTCTTTCTAACAAAGCTAGAACCAGCCCTGTATCTCACATGGATCCAGAGATCTCCACATTCATTGCTCTGCTAGATTTATATCAAGCTGACAGCTTAAGGGAGTGTCTTTTCTGCTGCAGCTAAGGGGTGTGTTTCAGCTCTCCCTATCACAGCTCAGGGGGCGTGTCTCAGCTCTTCCTATCACAGCTCAGGAGGCAGTTGAAGGATGAAACTGAGCATGTGCAGCCTTCTCAGTAAGCAGGTCAACGAAATAAGAAAAAGAACAAAGAGTAGGTGGCGCTATACAGATACATTTTATTGAATAACTCAGTGCCTATCCAAAATGTTTATCTACATGAAATTACAAAAGTATTCACACCCAGGTGCTGGTTTTAAAACTGTAGAATATTTTTCGTGGGACAACCCCTTTAAAGTTTTAAATGAAATTACTCTGAAAAACAACCAGTTACCATCTTACATATTCCACATCTTACATATGCCATGTTTTTCAGTGTCCAGTGGCTAAGCTATTGTTTTTTAACATTTTGGGGGGACTTGGGATAAAAAAAAAAAATTCCCAAACTCTGTAGAAAATTGGACATTTTGGTATAATCCATCAGCTGATACTATGGTACATATAAGTGTTTTATTTTTGGTGTTATTGATAAGTACTGCATGGCTTTAAAGCTGTTAAAGGGGGTGTATACTTGTGGAAATCATCACTCGCTCCACTGACCACTGCTGGATTTACTATAGACTTAGGCTTCTTTCACATTTCCATTTTTCACTGACATGTGCTGTCCCCATTTGCTGACAGCACATGCACCCATTTATTTAAATGTGTCTGTTCACATTTCAGCATTTCTTTACTGACCGTGGGTCAGTAAAAAAAGTCACAGAGACATGCACTACTTTGATTCGTGATGCGGACCAAGCACGCCCATTGAGGTCTATGGGTGAAAATCAGTGACACACATCCGTATTGTGTCAGTTTTGCGGTAGTTTTTCGTTGAAGGCTAATAGGAGATTCTTTAGAACTTAATTTTCAGCTGACCAATATCAGTGAATTACGGATGACAAACGGATGGTAAAAACGAACACACAGACCACCCACGGATCCTTCATGGACAGCTTCATGGATGAAACACATATGCTTTTTTCACGGACGTGACACTGACATAGAAATGTGAACGAGGCCTGTGTCACGTCCTTGAAAAAAAGCGTACGTGTTTCATCTGTGAAGGATCCATGGTTGGTCCGTGTATCCGTTTTAACCATCCGTTTGTCATCCGTAATTCACTGACATCTCACAGCTCAAAATTAATTTCTAAAGAATCTCCTATTAGTCTTCAGTGACAAACGGACGCAACACAGATTATTTTCACAGACCCATAGACTTCAATGGGCGTGGTCTGGTCTGCATCACAGATTAAAGTAGTGCATGTCCCCTTGATTTTTTTTTTACTGATCCACGGTCAGTAAAAAATACTGAAATGTGAACAGGCACATTTAAATCAATGAGTACGTGTGCTGTCTGCAGAAGATGCAGACAGCACACATCAGTGAAAAACGGAAATGTGAACGAGGCCTTACTGATATTTTTCCCAGTAGAACTGTGTTGCTCTAAACAACCAATCAGAGCTCAGTTTTATTTTTTAAAACTAAAATATGCACTGCGATTGGTGGCTATAAGCAACACGACCAGTGTATTTGTCTCCGCATCCACATCCATACAGCCATTCTGTGGACCTGAAGAGTATACAACCCCTTTAAGAAAAAAAAAAAAAAGTTTAATTCTGGAGTAATTTTCTTTCAATGCGTTCTCATATTGGCAAAGAACAATTAGTATTGCTCAATTATATCAGATTATTAAGAATGATACCAGATTATTATTTATATAGTATTTATATTATTATGATGCAAATTATTATCTCACCTGCCCAAACTTACATCAGATTCATAGTATGAAGGATGCGGCACTTTCCTATGCTTTTCCCCTTGAAGGTGGAAAAAGCCTCTGCTATTTTTTTTTCCTTTTTGGAAACAGTAGCACTCTCTTCTGTGGACCAAGTCTGGTGTTGTATCTCAGGGCCATTCATATGAATATTTCACCAAGTTTTTTTGAATAATATTGTAAATAAGTCGGTGCCTCTCATGAGCGAAATCAGGGCAGGAGGTCTCAGTGGGCAGCTCCCTGAAACCAAAAAGTTGAACACAGGGGCTTCCAGCAGTAAACCCCAAAAAATCAAATTGTATCGTGGAGGAGCCGTAATCTGATATGAGTTTGTCCAGACCAAAAATCAAAAACCCTGCAAATTATTATTTCACTATCATATGCTCTCAAGGCCTATCAATTCATACTTGATGTATAATTATTATTGGTCTTATTATTCAGCCTCACCTCTCCAAGTCTGTTTCGGAATTATCCATCCAAGAAGCTGAAGAAGCTCTGAGAACGGAGGAAGAACGCAGGAGATGGGAAGAAGGGCACATTGACTACATGGGAAAGTATTCTTTCGACAATATTCAGAAGAAGCTAGATCGTTTTTTACAGTGATGTCTCTATTTCTACCAGGTTGCTGTGTATCATAACTTTTTTTTTTCATTATTTATTGTGCAGTGGAAGAATTGTTTTTGATTTATTTACGTTACCTACATTTTTGCAAATTAATTGGCAATTTTAAAAAGTTTTTTTTTTTGTCGAGCTTCCATTATTAATATCATATAAAATTGCAATTGTACTCAAGTCTCTCATTTAAGTCCAAAAAATTTTTGAGGATATAAAGTTTCTTCACATATTTTAAATCGGATTAATAGATGGTAAGGCCTCTTGCACACAATTGTATGTATTTTATGGTCATGGTTTTGGTTATGGTTTTTTTTTTTTTGCGGACCCATTGACTTCAATGGGTCCACGGTCTACAGAACGGACATACGAATACTGTAGCACACAGATCATCCATGCATGTTTTGCGACTGCAAAATACATACGATCATGTGCATGAGGCCTAAACAATATAACAAAGCACGGTTTAATTTAAAGGGGTTCCTGTTGCTCACATGGAGCCAGAGATTTCCCCGTTCATTGCTCTGCTAGATTTATATCAAGCTAACAGCTCAAGGGGAGTGTCTTTTCTGCTGCAGCTCAGGGGGCGTGTCTCAGCTCTCCCTATCACAGCTCAGGGGGCGTGTCTCAGCTCTCCCTATCACAGCTCAGGAGGCAGTTGAAGGATGAAACTGAGCATGTGCGGCCTTCTCAGTGAGCAGGTCAAAGAAATAAGAAAAGAACAGCAGGTGGTGCTATACAGATACATTTTATTGAATAACTCAGTGGTTATGCTAAATTTTTAATTACATGAAACTACAAAATAATGCAGGTGCTGGTTTGAAAACTAGAATATTTTTCATAGGACAACACCTCTAAACCCTCCCTGCTCATCGTTGAGCCTTAGGCCCCATTCAGACGAACGTATTTTTGCGGGGCCGCATTATGGCCCCATTGAAAATGCCTATACTTGTCCGTGCACACGGACAAGTATAGGACATGCTTCAAAGGAGCCGCGTCACGGAGCTAGCTCCATGCGGCGGCTCCCAGCCCCATAGAAGTGAATGGGGAATAGATGCGGCCCCATTCACACGACACGACCTTAGTAATGTGGGACAGACTGGTTTCTAAGAGAAGGCTGCCTTGCAACCAATCTCTTTAAAAATTGGATTGGCACCTTTAAAGGGAACCTGTCATCTCCGAAACACCCCGTGAACTAGAGTAAGCGGTGTATAGTGTAAGTGATGCTGAGTCCGAATATGTAAGTTTTATCTTCGTACTCACTTCCATTCTGATGTTGTGCTCCAACAAACCTGTAGTAAAATGCACTCAGTGGACTCCAGTGCTCACTCACATAATGGAGAGGACTCAAAGAAGAGTCCAGTGAGTGCATTTTACTGCAGGTTTGTGGGAGCACAGCGTCGGAATGGAAGTGAGTATGAAGATAAAACTTACATATTCGGATTCAGCATCACTTACACTATACACCGCTTACTCTAGTTCAGGGGGTGTATCGGTGATGACAGGTTCCCTTTAAAGTAGAAAAAACACCTCACCAACATCCACACCATACTCTGACAACTTTATATATTTTATAAAGAACTGTATATGTATGCCAGTTGTCTGGTGGTAAATACATTCAGAGCACCATATTTATATAGCACCTGGTCCATTTTTTCCACCATAGTTAGATAAAGTGGGTTGGAAGAACTGAAAATTCCCACGTTTAATAAAAAATTTGTGAATATTGTTAAAAATGTCTTAGGAAGAGGAGGGGGTGTAAGGGGCCTATACTAAGTTCTGCTAAGGGGACTTACAAGTTATGTGTTCATCTCTGCTGTTTGTTGCAAACAGAAATCTCCCATCCCAGGACTGCATAAATACAAACTAAGTTGTGGGTGCACAACCTAAACAATACCAAATTCGGGTGCTACACTGCAATACCTTATAATAGCAAGAGGAAACTGAAAGAAAAAGTGGTAGGCACCACTTTAAAAATGCACACTCAAAAAAAATACTTTAAACATGTTTCAATCTTTATTAAGATATTAAATTCTAACCATGTAACAAACCTGATTTAAAACATAGCACAAGGGACAGTTGCCATGATAGGCAAGCACCCTAACCCTGTCCACCACGGGTAGCGTATCATGGCAACTGTCCCTTTTGCTATGTTTTAAATGTTTTTATGTTTTTGTTTTTACATGTTTGGAATGAAATATATCTAAATAAGGATATTTTTGGGTGTGCTCACATTGGTTGCCTACCACTTTTTCTTTCTGTCTCCCATCACAGGACTGTGGCATTACGAGTAGGGCTGAAACGATTACCCGATTGAATCGAGAAATTCGACACAAAAAAATCCTTAATGCAATTTTTTTTGCATTGAGGATTCGTTTGCATCATGTGACCACGGAGCGTGAGTAAAGCGCTTGCCATTACTCACTGCTCCATGGTCACCTCAAGCCCACGCGCTGCACTATCCTACTGACACATCGTCAGCACGTAAGCTGATGAGTTTTTATGAAGAAAAACGTTCTTTTAATTAGTCTTTTGTTATTGGAGTACTCGATTAATCATTGGATTACTCGATTACAAAAATAGTCGATAGCTGCAGCCCTGATTACAAGGCCATTTACCTACATTGAGCTGCTCTAAAGTCTATGGACACCCTCGGGATGTTTATTTTACAGAAACGCATGTATTTTTATAATTTTGTTGTGAAACACATTCTCATACACTGCAGGCTGTTTAGTCTTAATCAGCATGAAAGCTGTGAGACAAACTCCGACAACTCAGTCTGTAGCCTCGTTTTGCTCTGCAGAACATTATCTTTGATTTCATTTCATTTTATTGTTTATAAAGAGGTTGGCTTAAATTGGTGTTAAAGGGGTTGTCTGAGATACTAATATTGATGACCTATCCTCAGGATAAGTCATCAATATCATATCGGCGGGGGTCTGACCCCCAGCACACCCATCGATCAGCAGTTTGAAGAGGCTTCAGCGATTCGGTGAGCGCCGTGTCCTTTACTTAGGCCATTAACCTCACATTCATCTGTCACATGGCCTATGAGCAGCTCAGTCCCATTCAAGTGAATGGGACTGAGCTGGAATGCCAAGCACAGCCACTGTACAATGGTGTTTGGTAAGCTGTGAGGAGGCCGTGGACCTCATCAGAACTTTGCAGCCTCTTCAAAGAGCTCATCAGCAGGTGGTGCCAGGAGTTGGATCCCCACCAATCCTGAGGATAGGTTATCAATTTGTAGCCAAACGGGTGCAGTTCAGTAAAAAAAAAAAGATGCAATGTAGAAAATAAGCAGCGCAAAGCAGTACCTTGTATTCAGAGGTATCCTTCTTGTACTATAATACAGTTGTGGTCCTGTAAACTGTCAGACTACACCTGAGTGACACGGAAAGCTCTGGATCTCGGATACATCAGGAGAACTTTATTCCAGGATGAACATTGTTACAGGTTACAACAAACAAAACATATAGATGTCTATGTGATCACAAGTGTGAAATCCAGAAAATTCATCCACAGTACAAACTTAAGAAAACAACACAAGCCTCTTATCGTGGACATTTTCTACATTTATGGCACATCCCATCTATAAATGATGATACTTTTGTTGTGATGATTCAGAATGGAAAAGAATCTAAAAAATATACAATTCTGAGCTTTTTACATGTAAAGAATATCACCACATTTAACAGTAATTGACAACATTTCACATTTACATCAAAGTTTCAGAAACGGATAATACTTTGCTTCATTTATCATTTCGAATCACAATTTTTCTAAAATTCTAGACTGCTGTTGGTGTCTTTTACCAGACTGCAGTGCATTGTGGGAGCTTAGGTATTTTGTACAGGACAAACATATGTTTTACATTGTCCGAGGAGCTGAATATATACATTAATACAAGATACATTCTAGATATGGTATGTACAGGTCATGTTATACATTGTCTCTTCTATTGCTTATGAATACTAAAAGCTTCCTACAAGAAATGATAACAGTCGTATGTACCATTTATGGAAGAACTAAGCACATTATGGAGCATGGAAGTCTTCATACTGGAATTATATAGGGCAGGAATGCCCAACCTGCAGCCCTCCAGCTGTTGCAAAACTGCAACTCCCAGCATACCAGGACAGACTACAGCTATTAGGGCAGACTGGCAGATGTAGTTTTGCAACAGCTGGAGCGCAGCAGGTTGAGCGTCCGTGATATAGAGGGAGGCAGATATTTTGGGGCCTGTGCAGATACCCATACTCTGCATTCTCTTGAATATTACTTTAACAATTTATGTATGAGCCCCGTAGCATGGCAGCTATCCGTATTTTTGTTCATGCACACGACCGTATGTTTTGTCCGCAAAAGAGGGCGTGGGCCAGGGGCGTAGCTAAAGGCTCATGGATCCCGGTGCAAGAGTTCAGCTTGGGCCCCCCTTCCCTTAGTGCGCTGTGTGTCTTCTTATGTGGCACAAGGGTCTTTGGGGGTAGCGACTGCTACCTCTGCACCCCCTATAGCTACGCCCTTGGCGTGGGCTATCGGTATTCATCCCCATTCAGTGGACATGCTTTCGGCAGCATATCCACTGTTTACACATGGTGATATGCTGCCGAAAAGCGAGCATAAAAGGTCTGATCAGCCTACAAACGGGTGTTCACTGTTTTGACAGCTGATTTGCCAAATGTTCAGGTAAAAGACCATTGTGAAATATTATTAAAGTGTGTTATAAATCATCCCATCCATGTTTATTCCCAAACTGTGGTAAGTATAAGTTTATTGGGATGTAACATTCAAAGACTTTAATGCAGCAATCTCAGTGTTCACTTGTCTGGCCCTCCTGTTCCTCTGCATAAATTACCAGGCAACTCAGGACAATATTGTCCAGGTATCACGTGCTGGAAAAAGGAGGCAAGAAGAACCCTCGAGAGCTCTGCTTTTCAATGCTTCAGGTAAAAGATTTTGTGGGTTGGAGTTATACCTACAAATCTGGATGGTCTCCAATATCACCACAATGGAAAAAAGCAGCAATATATAGATCTAACTAAAATATGGAGTTTAAAGGGGTTGTGCGGGATCTTAAAAAAATGTAATTTATTGTGTAATAGTGTACCTGTCAACTTTTCCTAAGTCTTCACTTCAATCTCCACCATCCCGCTGAGCTCCATTGTTTACTACCCAAACTTACAGGTTGTGGGTGTAGATGAGCAGCAGCCACAACACTATCCATAATGTTGTGCACTGGTAGATCAGCCATAAATGTAAATGCCTACTACACCCTTCCCTGGGCCAAAAACTCCACCCACTACACCCTCCATCATCCCCTTGCCGTCTCTTCTAAATGTTTCCACCCACACAGCTTTGATATGACAACCAGTACACTCTGCCTACTCTGTTTGTGGATTGAGGGCATTGACCAGCCGATTCCAAGATCACATGGGTCTGACATCACTACCATGCAGCCGGCAATTCTGGGAAGTGGTCGTGATGTCAGAGGAAATATAGTCTCCACAGAGGGTGCCGTCATATGACCACTCCCAATCTCCGGAGTGAGACAGAAAAAGTAGCGCGAGGCCTCATTCAGATGACTGTAACTGTGGAATGGGGGCAGACCCATTCATTTCAATGGGGGCCACAAAAGATGGGAACAGCACACCGTGTCCGCAGCCATTGTTCCGTTCCGCGGGCCCGCAAAAAATATAGAGCATGTCCTATTCTTGTCCGCAATCATGTACAAGAATAGGCATTTTTCATATAGCGTCAGCCATGTGCGGTCTACAAAATGCGGAATGCACATAGCCAGTATCCTTGTTTTGCGCACTGCATGTGAATGCATCCTTAGTTGTAGGACTAGACAGGGAAAGCACAGGGAAATGGAAAAACATATACTCGGATATAACCCCTTACATTAAGTTGCTCATTAGGCCACATACAGCACCATGACTAGAAAAAAAATAATTGGTGTCACAAATGACTCTATAGAACTAAACAGTATAGGTGACAGGAAAGTCTATGTCAATGGCTGACAGGTGGGACTGAGAGGAGTATGAGGGGGGAATGTAATTCTGCATATTTGGGATGTGAGAGTAGAGGGGCTGCCAGTAAGCAGAGGACGAGGATTTACAATTACAGTACCACACAAACAGCAATGCCGCAGTGAAGAACATTCCTCCAGCGCTCCCAATAGCAACAAAGACGGCAATGTCATAGGTGAAGTACGGCCCATATTTGCTGTTTAATATATGGTTGTAAAATATGACCCAGGCGGATGGGGTGATGCTCATGGCACCTGCTAAACAAAATAGCATGCCAGCCACAAGATGGCAGCCGGAACTGTTGACAAGACACTTGGTGATCTTCAGACTTGGCACGGTAGAGCTAAATGTGGTGTTACATATCCCCGTCAGACACAGGATAAGGGCAGCGGCGCCCGTCAGGATGCTGAAGGGAAGGGCAAACTGCAGGACACGGATATCCAACTGGTCCACGCTGGCGTACCACTCTGTATCATAGATCATACAGTCCCTGCTCCATTCTAGGCGCGTGCACTTCACCCATAACCCCATGCTGACTGTGAGGTTCTTCTCATTCCTGTTAAATGTGTAAAGCTTCATCAGCCTCCATTGGGGTAGAAGAGTGGCAGCAAAGAGACCTGATATGGAGGCCGTTCCGCATACAAAAGCCAATAAAGTCACTGCGTGTACCTCCTGACAACCCATTGTGACCGGTGACTGTAAAAGAATAGCAAATGTTCACTATAACACAGTAATCTGTATATTTTATATACTATACATACATACTGCTACAAAAAAATGACCCTGTTGAAAGAGGGGATAAATTTCTCAAAAATCCAAAACCACGGCTGTTCAGCCAAATTGCCCCTTACTTGCTCTCAATTCCTGCCCGTTACCCCTGATGAAGCCAGTTCTCGGGGGGGCAGTGTGGATTGGTGTTTTTAAAGCAACTAGTGGTGTGTGAAATATTAGAATAGAGGTGCGTTTGCACCCAAAGGTCTATTTAGCTACAAGCAGCATTAGAGACAGTGACCCAGGGGTGTGCACACCCTGGCTCTCAGTCTGCAGCAAGATGTTATAATCACACACCCCGTGTAGTGGTTTTAAGTGTGGGGATATGATTTCTTTGTTTTGTGGTTATTTTATATATAGGAAATAATTAAAGGTTAAATTTTAAATCAAGTAGGGGTTGAGAGCAAGTAAGGGGCAATTTGGCTGAACAGCCGTGGTTTTGGATACATACATACTGTAGATACCACATGATGAGATGTGAATAGTGAGGCTTGAAGGAGTATTCCCATCTGGGACATTGATGGCATCAATGTCAGATAGGTGCAGGTCCCACCTCTCCGGAACAGGGCCCCTGAAGTGAAGGGACAGCAGCTGCGCATGCGTGGCCACCCTCGTTCACCACTATAGGAGTTCCAAAAACAGACAAGCGCTGGCTCGCCATTTCCATAGCAGTGAGTTATGGAGGTGGCCACACTTTACAGCGTGCCTTGCTGTTCATTCAGTCAATGCAACTTCCAAAAGTAGCTGAGCTTCCTCAACAAGTTGATCACAGAGTGTCCGATTGCTGGGGCCCCCAGAGATCAGTAGTAATTTGTAAAGGAACCTTACAAGAGAACCTTCTCAAGTGAAATTAAAGGTGCAAAACTCATCTCAGCCATTGATGTTGTAATACGGTACCTGTTATATGCGGCCACCCGAGGGGGCTGGTGTTACAGAAACACCCATATGAGCTGTGCTACACGGTTTCCTTAACTCCAATAGAAGTGAATGGGAGACAACAGTGCAGCATGTGGAACCCAAGCCACTTCTGGCTGCTGCATATGGCAGGTATTCAGGCATCAATGGCTGTGATAGGAATACACTTTTAATCATTATGTTGTCCAGAGAAGAACAGGCTAATGGTACAGTCATAGCTGTCGCAGCCAGGATCCCATATAAATGGGGTTGCAGTGCGAGTTGTAGGTGTGACCCCTGAATTGCAAAATATCCAGCAGAGTTGGATTTTTTGCAATTCAGAGGCCACGGTCGTGGCACACATGTGAATCTCGCTGCGACCCCGTTCATATGGGATCACCACTATACTGCATGCCCCTGCGATCCTGGCCATGAGTGTCTCCATGTAGCCCTACCCTAAAACTGGCCATACACCACAGCTGTCCATCCCACCCCCACCAATACAGAACACATATGGCTCACTAGTTTTCTGCGAGTTCTGTGTTACTGTGGAGGAACCTGAATGATGGGACTCATCACATACCCCTCCACCCACAGCCCTTTTATGGACAGCAGCATTGTCAAAAATCAAGGGGTTGTGATTTCACTAATATAGAACAAGGTGCAAATGGATATCTACCATATTTTACGGGTTATAAGATGCACTTTTCCCCCTAAAAGTGGCAGTGCGTCTTATAGTCTGAATGCTAATGCATCATGCGGGAGGCGCAGGGAGCAGTGAGAGAAGCGCTTTGCTAGCTCTACTCACCCTCCGTGGTCTTCTTTGGAACTCTGTACTGTGTCATGACAGTGTACAGCGTCAGGACGTAGTGCACGTAGGTGCGCATTATGACCTGATGTTGTGCAACGTCAGGTCACAGTGCAGTGTGGGCCGGAGGAAGACCAGGGAGCGGTGAGTAGCAGCACCGTCCTGAGCAAGCAAGGTAAGTTTATTTATTTTTTTAACATCTGATCTGAGGTCTGATGGGGTCTGTTCTGAGGCTGATGGAGGCTGGGGGGTTCTGATCTGAGGCTGATGGAGCTTGGGGGTCTGATTTTGGGGTCTGATCTGAGGTCTGATGAAGAATGGGAGTCTAAGGTCTGGTCTTTTTTGTCTCCTCCAAGTCCTAAAAATACGGTAAATGGCATATAATCCTCATTACCTGTCACCGGAACACCCCTTTAAGGAACAAATGACAGCGTTGGTTGGACATTCTCTGCAGAATGACCCAAATTTAAAGGGGTGTTCCACAGGATATGACTTAACTGTCTGATAGGTTTGGGTCATACCTCTGTACTGTACTCTGTTCTGCATGGGAACTGTTAGGTAAGTAATAATCTGTTCTGCAGGTGAATCACGTGTTGTTTGGTTTCCTCCAAAAACCTGACAACTCCTTTAAAGCTACAAAGCAGAATAAAAACCACCTTCATTGCACACAACATTATCCCCTTTGCAGTTCAGCAAGTGTGCTTTCCACATCCATATGTCCGTTCTGCAAAAATATAGAGCGTGTCCTATACTTGTCCACAAAATGTGCATGCAACACGGACCGCATCTGTAGTTTGCCGATCTGCGATTTACAGACTGCACAATGGATACAGTTGTGTACATGGGGCCTTATTGTGTTTACATAGTGAAAACCTCAAGAAATACTGCATCCAGGAAAGGAACAGGAGCGATCCGTCTACACACCTACCTAGAATTCATTTATCCATCTCTCTTCCCTACAATTCATTTCTTCTGCTACACCAAAAACGTAACACGATGCCGGCCTTGAAGAACCAGAATATAGAGATGCTACTAAATACTGCATATAAAACATATAACAAGCAACCATTAGACTCACCTTCTTAGGCTTACCGTCCCCTCAGGCAATGTACATCCTCCAGCAAACAGCAGTCGAATATTTTCACAGCTCCCGCTCTCATTAGATTAACATTTCCAAAATTAGGATTCAACCTGCGCTCCAGAATTCACATTGCGTCATCACTGAGCTCCTGGAGATGGCTGCAGTGTTATAACCCCCCTGCAGTGCTGCAAGAGCCAGCTGTGACACAACCGCATGCTGCACACTGCTACATCGAAACACTAGCAGTCACCTACCACCGACACAGCTCTGCTAGGTCACACTGCACATGCCCAGCATCCTCACAGGGGCATTCTGGGATGATTGTTTACATCTGGCAGGGTACAGAGAGACTATCACCTTCTCCAAGACTTCAAATCCCAGCATGCTCTCTGCTGGAGGCAGTTCATACAGCTGCATAGACTAGGAGCAGAGAGAAAAACAGTGTATGGTTCAATAAACTGATGAGAAATTAGAAACTGTACCTGTATAGGGACACTTACAGTGTGTTGCAAAATCCACCACATAAATCATCAGCTTGAGAAGCAATAATAGTGTTCAAATTGAAAATTAACTTTGCATCAAAGAGGAAAATGTTTCGAGATGTTCTCACTCATAACCCAACTGGACAGACCACCGCACTCCCACCTTGTGAGACATTTCTGCCAAAGCCTTCAAAATTCAGTTTTTTTATATATATATAATTTATAATATTATTTATAATATATTTATTTTTTATTCCGACAGTCCATACATTCATATAATGCAGCATGCAACAAAATTACTCTCACGCTGGATTAACGCCTTGGCGACCTCTGCCGTATATGTACAGTGGAAGTCGCCACATTAGTTGTTTTACGGGTTTTGTCCCTGTGTTCCCTTTGCGGCAAAACTGACCTGTGCCCTTCATTCTCTGGGTCAGTACAATTACATAGATATCACATATGTTTTTTATGACTAAATACTGTAAAAATAAAACTTTGAAGAAAAAAAAACATTTTTTTACATTATTATATTCTGACCCCCCATAACTTTTTTTTTTACAGTTATGTCTACTGAGCTGTGTAAGGGCTCATTTTTTGCAGGACGATCTGTAGTTTTTATTGATACCATTGTGTAGTGTGATCACATATTATTAACATTTTTTGGGTATGAGAAGCAATGAAATTATGGCAAATCGTCCATTTTGGATGATTTGCCCGTCTCCTTAAAATGGGACCTCCACAGCAGCCTGCCCCTTTAACAGTGAGTTCCACAGCACCTCACCCCCTTGGCAGTGACCTCTACAGCACCCATCCCTTAACACTGACCATAGGTTACAGTCCCCTTAACTGACCTCCACCATTCCTGGCCCCCTTGATAGAGACCTCCACAGTGCCCGTCCCCTTAAAGGGCATCTGTCAGCAGATTTGTATTTGTACCTATGAAACTGGCTGACCTGGTGCATGTGCTCTTGACAGCTGAAGGCATCTGTGCTGGTCCCATGTTCATATGTGCCCTCAGAAAAAATCTTTGTATATATGCAAATGAGCCTCTAGAAGCAATGGGGGCATTACCATTTCACCTAGAGGCTCTGCTCACTCTGTAACTGCCATACCCTCTCCAATTTGATTGACAGGGCTAAGCAGTATAAACTTGATCACGCTTGCCTGGCCCTGTCAATCAAAGAGCAAAGGGCGTGGCAGTTGCAGAGAGAGCTGAGCCTGTAAGGGTAACACCCCCGTTACTCCTAGAGGCTTATTTGCATATATTAAAACATAATTTTTCTCAGCAATGTGGGCACCTATGAACATGGGACCAACACAGACGCCTTCAGCTGCCAACTGTACATGGAATAGGTCAGCCACTGGCTTCACCCCAGAAAGCCAGACCTCACCATCCACGCCCCCAAATGTGAAGCCACCTGTCCTCCATGAAGACATGAAGGAGAAGAAGTTCCTGACCTGAAGGTGAGCTAGGGACAGCCCGATGCTTCTCTTCCCCTCAGTAAAGCTCAGGGAGCCATGTCTGTGGGCTCTAGTGACTGAGGGTGAGAGAAGCCTCAGTCAGTTGCTGCAGCTCACACAACGCTGCTGTCTGAGCATGAACTTCTGAAAGGATGGACATCCCTGCATCCGTCCAGGTACTGTGCCGGACGGAGAACAGGAAGCCAGAAAACCGGATATCTGGCCACCCTAACAGCAGCCTGCCCCTAGGGTGGCCAGAGGTCCAGTTTCAGGCCGGACAGTCCTGCTTTCTGACTCCCTGTCCTCCGTCTGGCACAGGGCCTGGACAGACACAGGGATGTCCTTTTGAACAGCTCACTCTCAGCAGCAGCACTGTGCAGTCTGAGCATGAGCTGCATTAAAGGGGTTGTCCCACGAAAAATATTCTACAGTTTTCAAACCAGCACCTGGGTCTGAATACTTTTGTTATTGCATGTAATTAAAAATGTTGTATAACTACTGAGTCATTCAGTAAAATGTATCTGTATAGTGCCACTTAATTTCTTATTTCTTTGACCTGCTCCCTGAGAAGGCCGCACATGCTCAGTTTCATCTTTGAACTGCCTCCTGAGCTGTGATAGGTAGAGCTGAGACACGCCCCCTGAGATGTGATAGGTAGAGCTGAGACACGCCTCCTGAGCTGTGAAAGGTAGAGCTGAGACACGCCCCCTGAGCTGCGGTGGAAAAGACACTCCCTTAAGCTGTCAGTCTGATATAAATCTAGCAGAGCAGTGAATGTGGAGATCTGTGGATTCATGTTAGGTACAGGGCTGGTTCTAGCTTTGTTAGAAAGGTATTGTCATCTACTATATGATGTCTGATTTTCATTTTTTACATTATTCGTGGGATAGCCCCTTTATGAAAGTCATCCTCCCTCCCACCCCTGCAGCTGAAAGAAGTTGATTTTTACCTTCATTTTTTCAATTCCCTGTCAGCTGCAGAGTGGGAAGGGGTGTGGCCTGACCGGGTCATGGGCATGGTTTAGTGGGACCTGGGGGCAGGCTTTCAAGTCCTTCTTTTCGGGGTGGCCTGAATTACAGGTCAATGCCATGGTAATTTATGAGGAAACACAGTGGGTAACAGTGGAAGAAAACATCTTTTGTTACTACTGAACGGTAAATATGTGAAATTTACATTATATTAGGTAATTATTGATGATGATAAAACATAAACCGGACACCTGATGTACCGTTGTGCCAAATTTCGTGATTGTACCTGCGACGATGTAGATTCCTTTAGCGGACATACACACATACATATATATATATTTATACATTAGATATATACTACAGTATTTTTGTTCCCCATCTCCTTCCAGTCCCACTTTCAGTTCCGCTTTCTGATCTCACTTCCTATAGTGGCAGATCTGAATTCCATACACATCCCAGCACCCCTATTATACCGGGACAAATCTCTGAAAATCAGGGACAGTCCCAGCAAATTCGGTACAGTTGGCAACTATGATTATAATCTATAAAATACAGTAGTTCGGAAAACACTTACCTCTCAGATGGGCTCTGGCGTTTCTTCTAACATGTTCCTCAGAATCTTCTGTTACATAGTTACATATAAAAAATTTTTAAAAAATGCACTTGGTGGGCCAAGAATGATCTGTAACTATTGTGTGCAGTGGTGCGGCCCCATTCACTAGTGGGGACTATCAGAGATCTGGCTGCAACACTGCAAATATGCTGGGAGGTGGCTTAGTGTGAAAAAGGCCTAAACTGTGCACGTAAAATGCATTTTGGGCCAGAGAATCCCTGTTGTGTTAATCTGACTTCTGCTCTACATTTAAGGATAGATACTCACAAAAATTCCCTCTAAGTTGATATGTGCCACAAGAACTCCCCATGCTTTATGATCTCTGCCTCCTCAAACCAAACTGCACTGTGGAACATAGTACACACTCTACATCCCCCATAATTGTACTTTAAATGCTACAAAAACCTATGACATGGAAAAAATTATTTTTCGATATGTTATTGGTTACCTTAAAAAAAAAAAAAACATGTTGCATCAAGTTTCAGTTAGCAAAGTTTATCCCTTCATCCAATTTCAAACACCCCCACTGATTCAGTTTGCAACCTGCTCCTGATTTCTAACTTTTTTCACGTGGTTGTGTCCCTTCCAGCAATCTGTGTGTGCAGGACGCTATTGCCTTCTCCCTTCAATTTGACTTGTGCCTGCTTTTTCTCCCTATATACAGCCTGTGTGAGCTTCCCCTCTCCAATCTTCCTTGTACAAACTCAATCAGCCATCAGAAGTAGAAGTACAGCTCTGGTGGATTTAAAAGAAGAATTCCTGGCCTTACTCTCTGACTGCACCTAAGTACCAATGACTAGAAGCGGGGTTCTACCATGTCTGCTGTCCTCTAAGTCAGTGGTCCCCAACCTTTTTTGCACCAAGGCCCGGTTTCTCGCTACACAATTTCCCCAGGGCCCGGGGGGGGGGGGGTGTTGGATTGGGGGGGGGGGGGGCGGGGCGGGCGCTGCGGTTGTTGGGGGGCGGAGCATAGTGCCCCCACACAGTAGTTATTCCCCATTAGTGCCCCCAAACAGTAATTATACCAGCATAGTGCCCCCACACAGTAGTTATAGTGCCATAGTGCCCCCACACAGTAGTTATAGTGCCATCGTGCCCCCACACAGTAGTTATAGTGCCATCGTGCCCCCACACAGTAGTTATAGTGCCATAGTGCCCCCACACAGTAGTCATAGTGCCATCGTGCCCCCACACAGTAGTTATAGTGCCATCGTGCCCCCACACAGTAGTTATAGTGCCATAGTGCCCCCACACAGTAGTCATAGTGCCATAGTGCCCCACACAGTAGTTATAGTGCCATAGTGCCCCCACACAGTAGTCATAGTGCCATAGTGCCCCACACAGTAGTTATAGTGCCATAGTGCCCCCACACAGTAGTTATAGTGCCCCCACACAGTAGTCATAGTGCCATAGTGCCCCCACACAGTAGTTATAGTGCCATAGTGCCCCCACACAGTAGTTATAGTGCCATAGTGCCCCCACACAGTAGTTATAGTGCCATAGTGCCCCCACACAGTAGTTATAGTGCCATAGTGCCCCCCACACAGTAGTTATAGTGCCATAGTGCCCCCACACAGTAGTTATAGTGCCCACAGTGCCCCCACACAGTAGTTATAGTGCCCCCACACAGTAGTTATAGTGCCCCCCACACAGTAGTTATAGTGCCCCCCACACAGTAGTTATAGTGCCCCCCACAGTAGTTATAGTGCCCCCCACACGGTAGTTATAGTGCCCATAGTGCTCCTCTCCTTCAGTTTTGTACAATAAAAAAACAAACACTTATACTTACCTCCATCAGCCTGGCAGCGCTGCGATGCAGGCCTCCTCCGGCCTGTGTCCCGCTCTGCACGGCTCAGGCGGCGCGATGACGTCATCGCACCGCCTGAGCTGGCCTCTGATAGGCTACAGGCACTAGGCCTGCAGCCTATCAGAGGAACGGGCAGGGGAGACGCCTCTCCCTCCCCTGCCCCACCGCAGCACAGGCATCTGTATCGCCGTCCTCAGGACGGCGATACAGATGACTATGGAGATGAGCGCTTCCACAATGGAAGCGCTTATCTCCTTGTCCCCTGCTACCGCCGCGGCCCGGCAGACATCGCTTCAGGGCCCGGTCCTGGGCCGCGGCCCGGTGGTTGGGGACCGCTGCTCTAAGTAGCATCTATACGTCAAACCTACCTGGACTTCGGCGCTCCAATCTGGAAACGTGCTGCTGGCCAGAGCACGTTTTCCAACAGCCTGACTGCTTCCACCAGACTGGAGGATCGGGACAACTATCAAATATTCACCACTACACATCAACATGGCAGACTCTACTGTACAGGTAGGCATGACAGTGTCTATAGATACTACTTATAACTTAGAGGACAGCAGATGTGGTAGAAGCCCGCTGACCTTCCTTGCAGAATAATCACAACATTTTTAAGTAAGAGCGGCAGTAAACTTGTTTTATTTCTGGTGGATTTAAGATTCTGCAGCACCAACAGTTACGTGAAGGATTTACACACACTCTGCAGAAGCAAAATGGTAGGAAATGTTTAATGAATACTATTTAGAAAGTTGCATTTAGATAGAGTACATCTTACAATTTAGCTGCATCATATACATTTTTAACATGTTTGCCATATTTATTTTTTTTACTCACATTACCCATAATTAGAGTTGAGCGAACGTGCTCGTAAAGAGCACTGTACTGCTCGGATCCCCTGCGCTTGAATGGCCGCAGCCATCCGGATCATTCCTCCTCACCTGACTGAAAGTCAGTGGGCACGGATCCGTTTGGTCTGACACACTCGTGTGTCATACCAAACGGATCCGCCCCCATTGACTTAGTCAGGTGAGGACAGATCCGGATGCCTGCGGCCATTCAAGCGCAGGGGATCCGAGCAGTACAGTGCTCGTTACGAGCACGTTTGCTCAACTCTACCCATAATCAATATCATTTTTTAAGTTCACGTCATCCTTCTTTTGCTTGTTTTTGGAGAAGGTTGGAAGTGCTTATTGGAATTACTTAAAGGGGTTTCCAGGCTTTTACTACTGATGACCTATCCTCAGAATAGGTCATCAATATCAGATCTGCGGAGGTCCAACACCCCCGCCAATCAGCTGTATGAGGAGAGGGGGCATACGCCGTCTCCCTTTCTGTCCGCTGCTGCTTTGCCATAGACATATAGCAGCGGACGGGAAGAGAGACGGCACATGCGCACGTCATCTCATCATATAGCTGATCAGCAGGGGTGCTGGGTGTTGGACCCCCACCGATCTGATATTGATGACCTGATATTGATAGGTCAATAGTAAAAGCCCGGACAACCCCTTTAAAGAAGACCTGTCATATCTCATCACCATTTTTTTCAGTAACTAATTGCATTCCCCATGAAGTAACAATTCTGGAGCATATTTTTATATAGTTTTGTTGTGCCATTTCTATAATATTCCTACTAGAAGTTTATGAATAAATGTACAACTGGGTGTTACCTTTCATGTCAAAGGGGCGTGTCCGTGCATAGTCTATAACTGGCAGCACTGCTCTGACAATATCAGACTGTGCAGGGACATGCCCCCAACTGGTAACAACAAGAAAGACAGAACATAAAGTTATAAAAAAAATGAAGCTCTAGAACAGTTATTACCTGGGGAATGTAAGTAGTTCCTAAAAGAGACATGTCAGGAGCAAACATTTTTATCTACTTAAAGGGAACCTGTCATCTCCGAAACACCCCCTGAACTAGAGTAAGCGTTGTATAGTGTAAGTGATGCTGAATCCGAATATGTAAGTTTTATCTTCATACTCACTTCCATTCTGACGCTGTGCTCCCACAAACCTGCAGTAAAATGCACTCACTGGACTCTTCTTTGAGTCCTCTCCATTATGTGAGTGAGCACCGGAGTCCACTGAGTGCATTTTACTGCAGGTTTGTGGGAGCACAGCGTCAGAATGGAAGTGAGTATGAAGATAAAACTTACATATTCGGATTCAGCATCACTTACACTATACAACGCTTACTCTAGTTCAGGGGGTGTTTTGGAGATGACAGGTTCCCTTTAAGGGTGTGAATGGAATACCTGCTCTAGTCAGAGCACACATCAGTGCCAGATCTTTCTCTCTTCATTAATTTCACTTCAGTGAGTGATTCAGTTAGGCCTCATTTACCATCTTCCGTCACTGCATGACTACAATGTCATGAAAAAGTAGGACGTGTAAAGGTCCTTTTACACGGGCCGATTATCGGCCGAAAAATCGTTCCTAGGAACGCTAGTGCCGATAATCGGCCCGTGTAAAAGTGGCCCTAATCAGCCGACGAACGAGCAAAACGCTCGTTCGTCGGCTGATTGGATCTTTTGTAGAAACCAAAAGATCCAATCTGTCGGGCGCACATCGCCCTGTGTAAACAGGCGATGTGCGCCTGACAGCATGGAGCTTCCCGGTCGCACGAGCGATACAGCGATCACTCGTGCGGCCCGGCGCTCGATTCGTCGGGCCGTGTAAAGGCTCCCTGCCCGAGCGCCGATATCGCTGATCGGCGCTCGGGCAGGGAGAATAATCGGCCCGTCTAAAAGGGCCTTTACTGGCTGATCAGTGATGTCAGAGCAGTTTGTCAGGTATGTGCAATTTGTAAAATATATATAGAGATGGGAGGGCACTCAATATTTGGAAACTGGATATTTTTTATTGTACAAAACACAGTTTATAAATAAAACCATATAAAATACAAAACATAAAACCAAGAAAGAAATGGTATGCTCAGATATATATACACACATATATAAGTAGATGTACGTATTAATATTGGTAATCGTATATATACCAGGGCATAACCTAGAATTCACATATTAAAATAGTGGAATATATGATAAAGTGGATGTCATTTTCATATAATAATATCCATATAATAATATAACAATATATTTGTAGAAATATCCTCTTGATGGTTTGTATAACTATATTGAGTATTTATTGATGGAATATCTTATATGAGATCTTCTTATAGTAATCATCTGTTGCTTCTTATTAGATGGTTAGTAGTTGTCATAAACAGAGTTGGTCACAGTACTTGTTCTTTGTGTCCATATTAAATGATGTTAGTTATAAAAATAAATATATGAAGTAAGTACAAGTAGATGACAGTACTTTACCCTTTATGCTGTAGTCTGCGATATGCAAGTCCACATGGAGGAATGTATCCTGTTCTCCGGAGTACTTTGTGGCGTCCCACGTGACTCACGGAGTTGCGATCACGTGACTGCTTTGGTCACGAGGTACCAACCATGTGATTATGACATCACACAGGTCCTTGATCCAAGAAATAATTCAAAGGTCCTGCAATTGAATAGGTATGTTCAAGCTTGTTAAAGCACCAAATATAGTTGCAAAAAGATTCTCTCCTCTCTTTTTCTGTTTAGCTGGCCAGCCCAATCATGGTCATGCAAAAAAGTATCGGCATTCACCTGGAGGAAGATGTTACCAGCAATGGAGTGAATTTACATGAATAATTAAAGGAACCGCCTAGAGGTGGAACGAAGGATAGAATAAAAGGTAGCAGTCACTTGAATCAAACAGACCCACTGATGAAGAAGCAGTCGCTTCGAAACGCGTCTGGGCGTTCTAGGAATGATTTGAGTCTGCTACATACGTTGTGAAAGATTGGGCTGGCCAGCTAAACAGAAAAAGAGAGGAGAGAATCTTTTTGCAACTATATTTGGTGCTTTAACAAGCTTGAACATACCTATTCAATTGCAGGACCTTTGAATTATTTCTTGGATCAAGGACCTGTGTGATGTCATAATCACATGGTTGGTACCTCGTGACCAAAGCAGTCACGTGATCGCAACTCCGTGAGTCACGTGGGACGCCACAAAGTACTCCGGAGAACAGGATACATTCCTCCATGTGGACTTGCATATCGCAGACTACAGCATAAAGGGTAAAGTACTGTCATCTACTTGTACTTACTTCATATATTTATTTTTATAACTAACATCATTTAATATGGACACAAAGAACAAGTACTGTGACCAACTCTGTTTATGACAACTACTAACCATCTAATAAGAAGCAACAGATGATTACTATAAGAAGATCTCATATAAGATATTCCATCAATAAATACTCAATATAGTTATACAAACCATCAAGAGGATATTTCTACAAACATATTGTTATATTATTATATGGATATTATTATATGAAAATGACATCCACTTTATCATATATTCCACTATTTTAATATGTGAATTCTAGGTTATGCCCTGGTATATATACGATTACCAATATTAATACGTACATCTACTTATATATGTGTATATATATCTGAGCATACCATTTCTTTCTTGGTTTTATGTTTTGTATTTTATATGGTTTTATTTATAAAGTGTGTTTTGTACAATAAAAAATATCCAGTTTCCAAATATTGAGTGCCCTCCCATCTCTATATATATTTTACATTTTCCATTTATATTGGTTGGGTGAACCAATGAGGAGAGAGCACCAGGTACATGGTTGCCTATAAGTGGAGAGCCTTTTAGTATTTGTAGGTATGTGCAATTGTCCAGAAGTTTTAGAAAACACATCGTACATCTTAAACTGCCAGTGGGTGGACAGCAAGGAGTCCAATGAGCTTCATGATGTGCCAAGAGTTTATTTCTTTTAAGGTTAACGATTTTGGCTTACAACTATGAAAACCCAAAAGTCAATATCTCAGAAAATTAGAATATTGTGAAAAAGTTCAATATTGTAGACTCATGGGGTCACCCTCTAATCAGCTAATCAACACAAAACACCTGTAAAGGCTTCCTAAGCCTTTAAATGGTCCCTCAATCTGGTTCTGTAGGCTGCACAATCATGGGTAAGACTGCCTGACTTGACAGTTGTCCAGAAGACAGTCATTGGCACCTTCCACAAGGAGGGTAAGCCACAAAAGGTCATTACTAAAGAAGCTGGCTTTTCACAGAGTGCTGTATCCAAGCATATTAATGGAAAGCTAAGTGGAAGGATAAAGTATGGTAGAAAAGGTTCACAAGCAACAGGGAGAACAGCAGCCTTGATAGGATTGTCAAGAAAAGGCCATTCAAAAATTTGGGCGAGATTCAGGAGTGGACTGCTGCTGGAGTCAGTGCTTCAAGAGCCACCACACACAGACGCATCGAGGACATGGTCTACAAGTGTCGCATTCCATGTGTCAAGCCACTCATAACCTAAGTTAAAAAGGGCTAAGTTAAAAAAAAAAAAGTAGAAAAAGGACTGGACTACTGCGAAGTCCTGTTTTCAGATGAAAGGAAATTATGCATTTCATTTGGAAATCGAGGTTCCAGAGTCTCGAGAAAGAGTTTAGAGGCACACAATGCAAGATGCTTGAGGTCCAGTGTGAAGTTTCCAAAGTCAGTGCAGCTGTCTACCAGGAAACTTCAGCACACTTCATGCTTCCCTCTGCTGACGAGATTTATGGAGATGCTGATTTGGCACCTGTCCACACTGCCAAAAGTACCAATACCTGGTTTAATAACCACAGTATCACTGTGCTTGATTGGCCAGCAAACTCGCCTGACCTTAACCCCATAGAGAATCTATGGGGTATTGTCAAGAGGAAGATGAGAGACACCAAACCCAACAATGCAGACGAGCTGAAGCAACCTGGGCTTCCATAACACCTTTGCAGTGCCACAGGCTGATCGCCTCCACATTGATGCAGTCATTCATGTAAAAGGAGCCCCAACCAATTATTTGAGTGCATTTACTGTACATACTTTTCAGTATACCAACATTTCTGTATTAAATATCATTTTTTGAATTGGTCTTATATAATATTCTTATTTTCTGAGATATTGACTTTTGGGTTTTCATTAGCTGTAAGCCATAATCATCAAAATTGAAAGAAATAAACTGTTGAAGTAGATCCCTCTGTGTATAATGAGTCTATAGAATATACGAGTTTCACTTTTTGAATTGAATTACTGAAATAAATTAGAATATCATTGAAAGTTAACTTACTGAGATGCACCTATAGTCAGGTCAAAACCGTCCTCGCCCTCTCTGTGATGTCAGCTTTACATCACTAACTGTTGTCTACATTTTACAAAAATTCTACATGTTCCTTCATTTTTCTAAACTATCCCTCCATCGGTTTCTTGCACAACGTAGTATGCTTAGATCCTCCATGGAAAGGCTAGTAAGTGTGGAATACAATTGGCTGCTATTACTAACGGCTAGGAGCACACAGGTTATACATGTCAGGACAAGTATACTTAGAAAGCTTCTACTGCCTTTACTCTCCAGGCGTAAAACATAACCATCAGCACTGGATTAATAAATAGGTTGTGTAGCTACTTGGCACATTATTAGAAGGTTTATAATACATGGAGAAAACAAAGTCGTTTTGCAGCTCAGTTTGACCAGCTAGACCATCATCTAGCTAAAACTGGCCATACGCTCCTCTTAGTGGTCAGCCAAATGTTCATTCACACGACTGGTATTCCTTCCAACCCCCACCGTACACATGCTTGTCCAGGCATGCGTGTGGTTTCAATGAAGAGAGGGGTGTAAGCTGCTGTCCTCTGGCAGAAGCTTATCTCCCCTGAGAACAAAAGGATCAGGCATGTTGAAATGGGGGGAAAATTGGTAGGACCTCATACACATTTGATGGTTGGCCAATCCCACAGAGATAAAAATGTAGTGTGTATGACCAGCCTAAATGTGTCCAACAAGTAGAAGGTCACTGCAGGCAACGCTCTACTCTTTTTCTAATTGTGGACTTTCTGATGGGCAACAAGGTGGGAGCTGTGAGTAAATGTTTTTCCGCATGTCGCGCAGGAATAAGGTTTCTCCCCTGAATGTGCCCTCTGATGAATGACCAGATTTGAGCGGTGAGTGAAGCTCTTTCCACAGTCAGTACAGACATAGGGTCTTTCGCCTGTATGAACCCTCTGGTGGGTCACCAAGTTGGAGCTGATGCTGAATTTTTTCCCGCACTCTCCGCAGCTGTACGGTCTTTCTCCGGTGTGCACCCTCTGATGGGTCACAGCGTTTGAGCTGGTGCTGAAGCTCTTCCCACACTGCATACACATGTAGGGTCTGGACCCAGTGTGGACCCGGAAGTGGGTTACAAGGTTGGACTTCTGGGCAAAACTCTTCTGACATATCGCGCATGCGTAAGGTTTTGTCTTGTCAATGCTCTGCTCCTCGAGGTCACTGGTCTCCACTTCCCTTTTGCCTTTGCTTTTGACGGATAATCTCTTTGTTTGACCATTTCGTTGACTTCTAAAGGACGGACGACCCTGTGCTTCTTTTGTTTTACATGACAGCTTTTGCGTTACCTTCTGATCTTTCGTCTTTTTGTTGTCCGACGTAAGGTTTGTGGTTCCGTTGGATTTGGTCACTTTGGAGGAACTTCTCACCTTCTTTGATTTAAATTTGCCCCAGTCCTTTTTTGTCCCATAATTGGAGGTTTCCATTTTTATAACCAGTGAAAATGAAAGATCTAAGGTCATCCAGCAAAGGTGTATGCTGAAAGCAGAAGAAGCAACCAACAGTTATCATAAAATGACATTTATTAAGTATATTTTTCCACCTCTGTAGTATTCTAGATATAAAACATTGAACATGTCCTACTCTTGTAAATTTTTCAGTCAACAATAGACCTTTGTGATATATTGTGGGGCCTGCCAAAGAAGAAAATGTGCCATGCACACAGCCGATGTCTGTGTTTTGCAAATCCAAAATTTTCATGAGGCCTGAGTATGAGCTAAAACCAAGTGCAAAGCAAAAACACTGTGTGGCCTCCACTTCTAGCTGGTTTAATTGATCCGGCAGCCTGAGCTCACTGAATCCACCATAGTTGGACACGGTCGTGCACTGACGGATCCAGCTCTGACTAAAAAGGGCTTTAGCCGGGCAAAAAGCCATTCAGGACTTTTTGTCCGGCCGAAGGCGACACTTATGCTGGAAAGTGTCCGAATCCCATTATAGTCAATGTGTCTGGAGGTGCATGGCCATGTCCGGCTATGCCAGATCTGGTGAACTCCGACAGGCTGTTCCTCTGCCGGATCAGTTAGGCCTTATTCACGCGTCAGTGTTTTGGTCAGTGATTTCCATCAATGAATGTGAGCCAAAACCAGGAGTCCACAGACATAAGGTATAAGGGAAAGATCTGTACCTGTTCTGTGTTTAGAGCCAAACCTGGTTTTGGCTCAAAATCACTGACGTGAATAAGCCCTTAAAGGGATTTTCTGAGTTTTTAATACTGATGACCTATCTTCATGATAGGTCATCAGTATCTGATCCGCGGGGGTCCGACAACCAGGGACCCCTGCCAATCAACTGTTTGAGAAGTCAAGTGTCAGTGACATTACATTCATGTGTTATGTGGCCTAGGAGCAGCTCAGCCACACTGAAGTGAATGGGGCTGAGCATGATACCAAGCACGGCCGCTATACAATATATGTCACTGTGCTTGTTAAGAGGAGCGCCAGTGACTTGTCAAACAGCTGATCGGTGGGGGTCCTGGGTGTCAGACCCCCACCGATCACCTGTCCTGAGGATAGGGCATCAGTATAAAAATCCTGGAAAACCCTTTTAAACACAGATGTGAATCACCCTTCACACAGCAATGCCAGAGCGGACATCTGATGTATAACTGGACACATCTACTCTTGAGGTGTCGGGGAAATCTGAGAGACTAAGGGCGCTGTAATACTGGTCAAGGGGGTTGGCACCCAACCTTTCCAGAAGCCATAATTTAAAAAAAAAAATGCTTCCATGTATGTATATTATAAAGTTGAGACAACTGACTTATTAAAAATAAACATACTGCCACATACAAAAATGTTATTTATCTTACATAAAGACAGGTTAAAAAAGATGCACATGGCTGGATTTCCCTCTTAAAAATGTAGTAAAAAAAAAATTATTTATACTCTAAACTGATATAAATGAAAACTACCCCGCCCCCCCCAAAAAAAAGTCATCACACAGCTCCACTGACCGAAAAAAATACATAATTATAGCAAATGTTTATTTATTTAAAAAAAGGGATTACAAACATAAGCTATAAAGCTTTGGTATCGTTGTAATCACACTGAACCGCAGAATGAGGTTATCGGATCATTTTTCCCCATACACAGAAGACTGTAGTCTTCGAAGTCCCCCCCCCCCCAAAAAAAAAAAAAAAAGTCTCGCAGTGCACATATGGAAGATTAAATGGTGATATTAAAAAAATACAACTCAGCCTGCAAAAAAAAAAGCGCTCATAAAGCAATATCAAGGGGGAAAAGTTATGGTGCTTGGAAAACAAGAAGGAAAAATTTTTTTTATAAAATGACAACTCCAAAATTGGCCTGGGCCTTAAGAGGTTAATGCCAGTACATGAATAAAAGCTTCGCCTCAGACTGGCCCCATCCCCCACACAGTCACTACACACAGCCTGCCCTGCATAGTACTGGCTATGTACTGTCCTTCAATCACTACTCCCACTGCACACAGCCAGGAGCTAATGACAGACATAAGATGGAGGAGATGGAAAGCACAATGCTAATTGCGAGCAGAGAAGCAGCGCACACGGGCATCTCCACCTCCAGGATGACAGCCCTACCTGCCGCTCAGGAGCCAGCCTTTTGTGTATGTACTCGCATAGCAGAAGGACTGAAGCTGCCAATTAGAGAGCTGGTCGCGCAAGGCATTCTGGGTCGCGTAGTTTTTGCTTGCCAGAGAACCACGGCTCAGAACTACAACTACCAGGCGCCTGAGGTGACACAAAAACTGGCTAATAATGCGGAGCAGCCAATCAGCGAGCGCCGCCTCTTCCTATCGTGTTCCATTCAGCCAGCACAAACGTGCGATTTCAACCGCTGCTGCCCTCTAGTGGTGGAACGTAGTTTTATGACTTGCGGACGGGAAAGGAGCAGCTGGGAGGCTGTGTTGGCAGACATGGGATTTGCTGGTGGCTGCAGTTTGATGCTCAATAATTGCAGTTTGTGGCTGCGCTACAAATAGCAAGAGATTAAAATAGGCTAAATGCAGACCTGCCTATGTGAGACTCCACAAGATGTGTTATTATACAGTGCCAAGGATGGAGGGCGCCAGATAGTTTGTCCATCTTGGGCCTGTTTCACACTTGCATTGTAGTTTTCCGGTATTGAGATCCAGTAGGATCTCAAAACTGGGAAAAAACAGTTTTGTTTAGCCTTCGTGCATTCTGAATGGAAAGAAATCTGTTCAGGATGTCTTCCGTTCCGTCAGCACTCAGTTTTGTGACTGGACACAAAACCGCTGCAAGCTGTGGTTTTGTATCCGGTCATAGAAACTGAATAAACCGAATGCATCACTAAAAACAATGCAAGTCAATGGTGATGGATCCGTTTTTTTAGGATCCTAAAAAAAACGGATCCGTCACCCATTGACTTTCAATTTATTTATTGACGGAACCTTTTTTTTTCCATTTTGATTTCACACAACCGCATCCTGAGGGAACGGAGGCATCCTGATGTGCAAAATCAAAACGGATCCGTTTAATTCTGGTTTTCAGATTCTTTGCCGGATCTCAATACTGGAATTAACAACGCAAGTACCACATGTAGATGTACTCTTCATTTATGTGCTATGCACATTTTTTGCAGATAGCACACTGAATCATTCATTTCTATGGGGCCACGCAGGGGCAGACTGGGAACTTAGATGGTCCTAGGAAAAAAACTAAAAGTGGCCCTATGTTGTAGGCAGGGCCAAATTGACAGAAGGCAGGAGCATCACATGTATAAAGGGACAACAGAAGTAAACGGTGAGCAATACAGTAGTGCAGCACAAGATACTGCCGCCTGCACCACAGTATAAAACTATCACCCTCTCGTGGACAGCAGGGCACCTGCAGCCGCCATCCAGGTGCATAAGTACCTCATACTCCTACATAAATTAAGGGTGCATTCACACAATCATAGGCAGTCCATGCCCATGTTGCGGACAGCAAACAGCCACCCATTGACTTGAATGAGTCCACAATCCTCAAGATACGGCATGGTGCAGAAAGGAGACCTGGATGGGAAGCACTTCTGTGGGCTTTCAGGTCCATGTCTCCGCACCGCAAAAGATAGGACATGTCCTATCTTTTGCTGTATATTGTGGATCGCAGACTCATTCAAGTGAATGGGTCCATGCCACAATACAGGATTCACAAGGCGCGGCCCGTGCATTGCGGGCCGCAATTTGTGGTGCACAGCACGGACAAGGATGGCTTATGTTCGTGTGAATGTACCCTAATGAATCAGATGATTATTTACCAGCCAACCAGGAAGCTTCCCTGAAGGGTGTATGTCTAGTACACCCCTGGTGCCATTCACACATAACTTTTTTTTTTAACTGACCCACATGGCTATTGCGCACATTTTAGAACACAGACATAGAACATATTATTGTAGATGAGAATAGTTATTTCTAGTTATGGGAGTGAGGAAAATGTTGCGTGCACTCAGAGGGTATTCGTATTTGGTGAATCTGTGGTTTGTAGACTGAAATACAGGCACGGCTGTGTGCATGAAGTCTAATACCCAGGTAAAAACCTGTAAATCACCGCCGTGGCCGTACAGGCTGCAGCAAGCCCTAATAACGGTAATGAGGACCGCACTGTTTAGTATACACCCACAGCACCCACAATACCGTGCAGCCATTAACAATGCAGGCTGAGTAAACACTGTGGTCCTCGGTAGTTTAATAAGGGCCCGCTTCAGCCTATATGGCTGCGTCCCAACCGCCACATGACCCCACCATATGGTCAAACTTTTTAGTCTGGCATATAGCGCTATCACCATCAGTGTCACTTTTCTCTGAAATACATACAGGATAAATATTAACTCCATCTCATCGGGGGCCTCCATAATCACATTTGTGACTGCAACCATTCCATCCCCACTGCCATGGAAAGTGCATTTTTAACATAACCATTGGGTTCAGGCAGCCCTGAAAACATCCTAATTGGCGTCTGATCCTTTAAGGTACCTAAAGTGGATATCCCAAGGCAACCCCTGTTCTAGTTCTATAACCAAAAAAGGTGAAGGTCCGACCAGTTTTATAAAGCTAAAAGTAAATCTGCCTTTGTGGCCCATAGCAACCAATCACAGCGCAGCTTTCATTTTCCAAGAGAACAATAAGCAATGAAAGAAGAGTTGTGATTGGTTGTTATGGGCAACAAAGACAGTTTTACTTTTACACAGCTTCATAAATGTCATTTCAGTGAATGAGGGGCCCCAAGTCCCTGTTCTTGGCAAGGCGGGCATCTCTTTAATGGGGCCCTGTGTTCCTTGCTTCTCCTGCTTCCTCTACCAGCCCTTCCCTCCTCTTCTTGATGGGCAGGGCTAAGTTCCTGCATAATCATCTCGCCTGGTCCTGTTAATCAAGAAGGAGAGGAAATAGGAGGAGCAGGGGTACACTGAATGGCTTGGGCCCACCTTCAGTGCACTTAACTGCTAATTTGCATATGGGTTAAAAGTACTTTTCCTCCAGAAAAAAACAACGCATTACTAAGGGCTCATGCACACGGCCGTAGTTTCGGCACGCATTTGATCTGCGTTTTTTGCAGGTCGGAGGCGGACCCATTCATCTCAATGGGGCTGCAAAAGATACAGAAAGCTCACTGTGTGCTGTCCGCATCTGCACGTCCACTCCATGGCCCCACAAAAAAATAGAACATGTCCTATTTCTCTGCGTTTTGCGGACAAAGATAGGACATTTTTACAGAAGTAAAAAAATGTGTTGGGTCATTTATCAAACTGGTGTAAAGTAGAACTGGCTCTGTTTCCCATAGCAACCAATTAGATTCCACCTTTTATTTTCCAAAGGAGCTGTGAAAAAGGAAAGGTGGAATCTGATTGGTTGCTATGGAAAACGAAGCCAGTTCTACTTTACGCCTGTTTGAAAAATGACCCCAATGGTGCCTTGCACTCGGCCGGGATCTGTGTTTTGCGGACCACAAAACATGGCTGTGTGCTTCAGCCCTAAGTGAATGGTATCATTACAATCAGCTGAGTTAGACCTACAAGGTACTGTGCCTGGTTTAACAAAGAATTTGTGGTGACGCTCCCTTTAAGATCCGTACTGCTGTCATTCAGTAAGAATGTTAAATTCTGACCCGGTCATGTGGTAGACACGGCTCGTTACAAGACACTGCCCTGATAACCGTTTGTCATCACATGACCAGGACAGATTGGTATCTCCCTGAGAGAAAACAAGGAGACTTTCTTCTGAATAACTGCAAGCTGAGATCTTGAAAACTGTGAGCATTGATGAAGTTAGTATATTGGAAAATGTTATAACTTTTCATGATACAATAATTTGTAGAAACCATAACGCCCTTAAAGGGGTATTCTGTTTTTTAATATTGATGGCCTATCCTCAGTCAGGACAGGTCATCAATGTGAGATTTGCTGGAATCCAGCTCTTGGCACCCCCGCTGATCAGCTGTTTGATGGAGCCGTGGTGCTCGTGCTGCAGCCTCTTCAGTGTTAAAGGGAACCTGTCATCTCCGAAACACCCCCTGAACTAGAGTAAGCGGTGTATGGAGTAGGTGACGTTGAGTCCGGTTATGTAATTTTTATCTTCATTCTCGCGTCCATTCTGATGTTGTGCTCCCACAAACCTACAGTAAAATGCCCTCACTATACTCCAGTGCTCACTCACATAATGGAGAGGACTCAAAGAAGAGTCCAGTGAGTGCATTTTACTGCAGGTTTGTGGGAGCACAGCGTCGGAATGGAAGTGAGTATGAAGATAAAACTTACATATTCTGATTCAGCATCATTTACACTATACACCGCTTACTCTAGTTCAGGGGGTGTTTCGGAGACGACAGGTTCCCTCTAACTATGGTATGATGATCGTACTCAGAACACCATATTTCTCCTAGTGGCTGTTCAGAGTATTGCAGTCTTGTTCCATTTACTTGAATGGGACGATATTTAGGACAGCTGGATTTTCTGTTGGAGCGTATTAATAGGATTGTTCTGTATTTTGCTTAAAAACTTGTTTTAAAAACTTTTTTATTTATTAGTAATGTGGTTTTGAATACAGTAAGAAATAAGGGACAATGAAGGTCAGCGTTCCTGACCTTAATTTATTATGGGGGACCATGGGGGTTAGCGTTCCTGACCTTAAAGGGGTTGTCTCACTTCAGTAAGTGGCATTTATCATGTAGAGAAAGTTAATATAAGGGTTACTAATGTATTGTGATTGTCCATATCGCTTCCTTTGCTGGCTGGATTCATTTCTCCATCACATTATACACTGCTCGTTTCCATGGTTACAGACCACCCTGCCATCCATCAGTGATGGTCGTGCTTGCACACTATAGGAAAAGGCACTAGTCTATGAGCGATCCCATGGTCCCGGCCACCAGAACAGTTGATGCTTTTTCCTATAGTGTGCAAGCACGACCACCACTGATGGATTGCAGGGTGGTCTGTAACCATGGAAACAAGCAGTGTATAATGTGATGGAAAAATCAATCCAGTCAGCAAAGGAGGCAATATGGATAATAACAATACATCAGTAAGTGCCTGGTATTAACTTTCTCTACATGATAAATGCCGAAGTGAGACAACCCCTTTAATATATTATGAGGGTCAGTGCTCCTGGCCTTAAGTTATTATGGTTAGTTTGATGTATTTTTGATACACAACAGAGTGGTCAAGCACTTTTCTCTATACATCCCATGTTCATCAGTCTTTTGTAAAAGTTCACAGTCAAATGCTGCCAGCCTTTATGTTCGATCAGCGCAGCCACCGGCAGATAAAAGATGTAGTTCAAGTTCATTATCTGATAAGGGAATCACCGTAGACCTTCACTGGCATGGAGAACGTCTCTACTCGATTGCAGAAGATGTTAACAGTCTCTTGAGAAGATGGATAACTCAAAGCTCAAGTGAATGCCCAAACTTCGAGGCTGTGAATGTGGAATTGCTCATTGCTGGACAGTATGCTGTTATTGAAAGTCTCACACCATTGACTTCTTCCATTATACAAATCTCCATCCAGCCAAAGACCAAAGTTACCGCTGTGGACGAGAACCAGAAAAGCAATAGAATAGACGGTTTTGTTAAAATAAAATGCTGTCATTTATAATAGAAAAAAAAGAAGAAAAAAGTACTTTTTATATTACGTACCATTTGCTTCCACCAAATGTCAGTGACTGGACGTCCCCCCTAACAAAAAAGTTATTGTTCCCTGTCCATCGAAAAACCTGAAAGAAAAACAGATTTATTTAAAAAATGTTACCAGATCTGGTAAAAAAGTACTAATGGACATCAAGGCATCAGTTCATCCACATTGACTTTTCAGACCTCAGAAGGGACATGACCCATCACAGGGTATGTAATGTGGCTGATGTGCTTTTACTTTAACCTCAATAACTTAGTGTCCACCACATGTCACTGTCTGAACTGAGGTTTACTGGTCATAATTCTCTGGGCACATGCAGTGGCTGGGTTTGGAGCAGCCCTAATGTTATGCTGGGTCTCCTGGACACCATCGAAGTATCACCACGTGTTGTCACTCTCTGGATGGGATGGCAAGATGTGGGGAAGTAAGTCCAGTCAGGGTCTGCAGTTAACCAGTGTGCTTCTATACTGGAGGAATTCAAGAGCAAAACAATACAGACAAGGCAATGGAGCTTGCGGCAGAAGAAGGTTATGTGCTTAGGAAAGGCCTAAGCTAGCTGTCTCTCTCTCTCAGAATGCCATTACCCTGGCCAAAGGTCTGGTGGCCCACAGTCCATGGCTCATTTGTCCAGCTGGTTCCCTGGTCAAAGGGCTGATGACCCAGGGTCTGCAGCAGAGTATACCCATCTCAGCATCTTCTTCTGGTCACTCATGCAGTCTCTCCTACGTGAACACTGGTCTCTATCTGCAGACAACTAGGGGCTCTGACTACTGTAACTAGAAGCTTCTAGTGGGAGGGGTGGAGTAGAGAAGTACAGCCTAACAGCAACAATACAAGCCAATGGGAATGACTCAACTGTTTTCAGACATAAACAAGTCTAGACACAGTTTAACTAGACAGTCAAAAGGTCATTGCTTCTGTTTTTCCCCACCAAAACTTAGCTCTGCGTATTCTTTTATAGTAACTGTGGAAAAATTATTAGCTTCTCAGTGGGTAGGTAGAAAGTCCCAAAGTCTTTCAGTATTAGCTGGCCACCCTGTCCATAGCGCAGTTCAAATACAGTGCAATAAGTGCTCTTCGTCTTGCATGACTTTGCTGGCTCTACCTCTTGTTTTTCATGGCTGGGTACTGCTCAGGACAGCTGGACTTTCTTTACAGCTGCCTGCTTGAATCCTCCCAGGTAAGTGCCCCACACCTCACTCCATCTCCGCCTCCTCAGTCACTCTGTACTGTGTGCCTTGCAGGAACTGACCCATTTTCTAAACTGGGACAGACCTGGTCACATGGTTTTGCCCAAAATCCAACCCCCTGATATTTTAACTTTGGGGCATTTATCTTCTCATCCCTTGTTATAGCTCTGTTGCCACTTCATGAATCCAATCACCCCTTCCACTTCTATGGTACAACCCAGGAACAATACTATATATATATATATATCAGCATAGTGTGTTTGTGGGGGGGGGCATACTCTCCAATATTACAGGTACACAGGATAAAATCTGAACACATTTTCTGTAAATATACTATTTTTATTAAGATAGCTTTTTATTGTTCTATTTTTCTGCCGCCTGAGGCGAAAACTGAAATGGCACCTCCCGCCCTTCCCAATGCCAATTTCTTAACCTAAACCCTTCGCCAAAATGAAAGCGCTTATTGCCCTTTTCCCTGCCCCCCTCTTGCCCCTACCTAGTGCTGCCTGAAGCGATCGCCTCACCTGACCTGATTGGTGGTGCACCCCTGATCACAATATCTAGATATGAGATAGAAGATAGAAACATTAGCAGTAGAAGGTTTCCATACCTTTAACTGTGGTGAAAAGCTAAATAAGAAAGTCTCTCCTGTGCCATAGAAAGTGGGGCTAAGCTTGAGTTCATTGGAACAGAAGCCTCCGAACACCTGCAAGAGAATTCATATGTCACACGGATGGTCCCCAACCAGCTCAAATGGTTCGTGACCCCCAGCCTGGTGGCTTGTCATAAGAGTCCTCAACTATGACCATTTGCACAGGTTACAGTACAACATTCACCCTAATAATATTGCACTCAAATCCTAACCCCTCTAGCTGTGCCAATTTAAACAGTAAAATACCGTTGTGTCCAAGGCCTGGTTCAGACAGCACATAGACCCACCGGAAAAAAAGGATGCATTGGCATGTCATACGGACCTCCATTTATGTCCATGTTTTGTGGATGGTAATCATAATGGGTGTATTTCTACAAATCTTTGCAATCACTTTATTATTCCCTTTTTATCCACATTTTTTTTTAAAAAAACTGAATCCCAAACACCACTCATCGTTGAATGCGGCCTGCAAGGTAGAAAAGATTTGGTACCAATGTATTAGACAAAGAGTGTTTGGGTATAGTGAGCATGTAAGTTCTATATTTCTATCAGGGGCGGATTGGCCATAGACCCTTAATTTCCCGGTGGACTGATGCCCCAGGTGGCCACCCAAGTCCTCCTCTCTGCCGCTGACCATTTACATAATGCGCTCTCAGTGGTAATTTACGCTGTGAGAATGGGGTACTCATGTACTCAGCCAGCGACTGCACATCCCCGACTGAATTCAACTGCTGTCACTCACACCTTACTTCCTAAGCCCCCTGCTTGATAGACAACTGGAGGAGGAGGACAGAAGATGGTAGCTATTGATGACCAACACAGAGGGCCAGCTTTTGGGGCAGTACTTGTGCTACACTGTGTTATTTGGTTCTGTTGGGATGATATTTAGCACTATGATATTGTTGACCCTGCCTACTTGTGTTGTCCCGCCTTCTATCAATTTGGACCTGTCTACAAAACAGGGCCACTTTTAGTTTTTTTCCAGGGCCACTTTAAAGGGAACCTGTCACCTCCGAAACACCCCCTGAACTAGAGTAAGCGTTGTATAGCGTAAGTGATGATGAATCTGAATATGTAAGTTTTATCTTCATACTCACTTCCATTCTGATGCTGTGCTCCCACAAACCAGCAGTAAAATACATTAACGGGACTCTTCTTTGAGTCCTCTCCATTATGTGAGTGAGCACTGGAGTCCACTGAGTGCATTTTACTGCTGGTTTGTGGGAGCACAGCGTCAGAATGGAAGTGAGTATGAAGACAAAAATTACATATTCGAAATCAGCATCACTTACACAATACATCTCTTACTCTAGTTCAGGGGGTGTTTCAGAGATGACAGGTTCCCTTTAAGTTCCCATTCCACCCCTGATTTCCATGGCCACAAAACACCAGTCAGTAGTACTCTTATGTGCCAGAAGGGTTTTTCAGGTCCTTTACCTTCAGCCACAACTTTTAAACAAAGAAGGACAAAGTTTGAGATGTGTGCGGTGGCCATCTTTTTTTTTTTTTTTTACATTAAGCCATGCCTCTAACCCCAACCAATTTCTCTTAATACACTCCCAATCATGATTAGACTTTGTGCCCCAACTCAGTAGTTATGCCCCCTCACAGTAAGATTGCCCCCTTAGTGCTCACTTACTATAGTATTTCACTTTTGGGGGCCCCTCATAACAGTGTTGTTTACGTACTGCCCCTCTCACAATAGTGATGCCCTAAAGTTTTATTAAATTTTTAAAAAGCATTGTTCACCTAGCTTCTTTCCCCCAGTAGGTGGAGCCAATCATCCCTGGCTGGTTCCCTCTCCTGCTCAGCTCTGCAGGAATGGTGACATCACTGCATCTTGCCTGTCGGGCGGAGCACAGGCTGGTGAACGGTGGAGCAGAATGCTGACGATTCCCCGTTTTAATACTGCTTTCAACTGCATCTGTGTCCTGAAGAGGCAGATCCAGTTGAGAACCACAGCCCATTCGGACCACAGGACAGTCACCATAATTTAGGATCTGGGACAGTTGGGAGACATGATGCAACCTCTGCACCTACCAGAGGTGGATTGGCCATAGACTTTACAGAGAAATTTCCCAGTGGCCGACGCCCAGGGGGCCGCCTGGGTCCTCCTCACAGCCGGCCAGTGGAAGTTGTTGGGGATATATTTTGTGCTGCTGGTAGTATTTTCTGATGGACTGTGGTATTTGGCTCTGTTGGGTGGTATAATGTGCCACAATATATTATTGCTGCCCCTGCCTTCCATCAGTTTGGTCCCAACTACAGAACGGGGCCACTTTTAGTATTTTTTCCTGGGCCACTTTAAGCTCCCAGTCCTATAGTAACCCCACTTAATGTGAGGGAGGAGGTAGATCAATAAGAACTAGTTATGTCTGATAGAAATGAAATGCCTGTTACAACAAATAATCGGCCTTCTGTGCGGCTCTCCTGGGGTGTGGACTGCCTGACGATAAATCACTTTATGATCTCATACATTGTTGTGAAACATTTTTCTCTGCAGTATTCTGTGGGAACCTTCTTACCTTCCCCTCATTATCCTTCACAACCAGTAACACCGGTGAGCTGATGGTACTCATGGTGCGATACATGGTCCTCAGGCTGAAGCCATGTTTGTCTGTGCTGTACTGCAGCCTCCAGTTATAACCAGTCACTTTCGGTGGCAATTGTTGAGCAATCTGAAACATTGAAATCACATCGTTTTACACAGATCAGAAGGAATGAACCCATTCAGGACAGCGCCCTGCAGTATTCATCAGTATATGGCTTGACCAAGTGGTTTCCAATGCAGTGTATTTGTTACACAGGGTCTAAACACCCACCAGCATTTTTACCTAGACATGCCAACCATCAGGGTAATCTCTCAGTAATGGGAGCAGTTTTGTACCTATGACACTGGCTGACCTGTTACATGTGGGCTTGGCAGCTGAAGGCATCTGTGTTGTGGAGGTACAGTAATTGGGAGTGGCGGGCAGCAGATAAGCATAAATCTTCTGTTTTAGGGGACAGGCTGTAGGCATGAAAAACCCTCCATGTCCTATAGTTAAGTAATGTAAATATATTCAACCGCTTCCTCCCACCAACACACACACTTTTTTGTGTAAGAACACCAAATTTAATTTAATTATGGTTTCTTGATAGGCAGGACTGGCTTTGACGGGGCTTTCAGAAAAAAACACACCCCTTCAGTCTTTGAAGTTGAACATGATTGTTGTCTAAATCGCAGTGTAGCTCTAACTTAATTATGATATTTGGAAACATTTTGGTGTACATTGACCAATTCAGGTCAGTTAGTATTTTAAAAACCTCAATAGCTGCTCCATATACACCAGTATTACTAAATATGCCCTCAGTGGTGTGCTCACTATAAAAGAAGACCACGTGAGTTCTATGGAGCCAGTAAACTTCTGTTGCAAACACAAATCCATGTCATTTTCCATGAATGGAGATTTAAAGGAAATGTCATAAAAAATACTATCTGCCAGTTAAAACCAGAGAGTGACACACATCCTTTTTTCCTAGTCTGTCCTTATTTTCTGATTGCAGAGTTCTTTTATTCTATTTTCTGAACATGATTATGGGGGCGGCCATCTTGCCTGAGCTATTCTTAACAGCATTTAGAAAGCATTAGGAAAATTGCTTTACGGCAGCCCCATGGTCCATAGACACAATAGTCAGGAGGTGACATCATTGACTTCTATGGTAGAGTCTTCTAGGCATGCTCTGTGACCTATGCAGAGGTCACTGTACAAGGAAAGAATAGATAAGCTCTAACAATCACCTATTGTGAATGCTGGATCATGTATTATCTATACACCAAGGTGATATAATTACAGGCAGGATTAGAATGACAGAAAAGCAGATAACTGCAGTAAAGTGATCTGTACAGACCAAGAGGTCTATTATTAGGCTTATCGACTAGGGGGAGTTCAGTGCAAGATATTTTTTTTTTACAGTTTCCGTTAATTTCGACGATAACTGTATAAAATCCTACAGTATGCACTAATCTCCCCATAGTGGTGGCTGCAAGCATGCAGTTTTATCATGTATTATGAGAAGGGAAGCAGGAGCTGTATGAGGGAGATTTATGTCAGTTCTCTGGCATGAATACATTCAGAAATATGGTGTTTAGAATGAGCGCCATATTTATGAAGTGCATGTTCCATAAAGTGTGACTTCATTAATAAAGCTCAATAGAGGCAAGAAATCAGAAGGGGCCTATACTCAGGGCCAGGATTATCATTAAAGGAGTTATCCAACCTGTATAATGACCCCACTATGCCCAGGCACCTCATACAGATTATACTGACCCCACTCCCCGGCACCCATGTCACTCCTGGGACAAGCCATGGGGGCAGCAGCCAATAGCAGGCCCCGACAGGTACGAGCCTCCCTAGGATTGCGGGTGACGACTGGGAGGCTCATCCCCGTCGCAGCCTGCTATTGGCTGCTCCCCCCGTGGCCGGATGTTTTGACCTGCGTGATGGGGAGATGCAGCGGCGGTGATGTGGGTACTGGGGAGCAGGGTAAATATAATCCATATGAGGTGCCCAGGCATTGGGGGGGGAGGTCATTATATGGGTTGGATAACCCCTTTAAGTTATGGCAGAAAAACTGCATGTTTGTGACTTTTTCAACCCTAACTATGCAAAAGAAATTTCCGCAAGTGGCATTTCTCTGAGAAGGAGGCATAACAGGGCAGGGGTGCCGGTGGCCCTCGCCACATTTGTCATCTTCTACACTAGTTTTCTGAGGCAGAAGATATCTAGGCCAGTCTGGGGCGGATGTAGATTTCAGGTGAGACGCAAGGACTGCCGGAGAATGCGCCTCATCATAAATTAAGTGCTGCATCTGGCAACGAGCCTGGTTATCACAGCAAAGTGTATGCCACCGAGCTATGATAAATGCCCCCCTAAGAGATGCTATGGAGCCCTATCAGATGTTAGTATGCCCTATTGAGGGACACTTAGCAAAACAACGTACTTTTCTCTAACCTGAAAAGTACACAAGATGCTCGTTCCTATAAATTGGATTCCAGCTCATTTTTCGGTCACTCTTCATAAAACAGAAGCCACAATTATTTTCTATAGACACGTTTACCACTTCACCTTCAGATAATTTTAATAAATCTCCCCCTTTGGCATTGAAGAAAATAGTTTCCAGCCAGGGGTGCACCTAGCCTTTCTGCTGCCTGAGGCGAAAACTGAAAGTGCGCCCCCACTCCCCAATGCCAATTTCTTAACTTAACCCCTTCCCTTCAGCCTATGGCCCTTCTGCTGCCCCCCTCTTGCCCCTACCTGGTGCTGCCTGAGGCAATCGCCTCACCTGTCCTCATTGGTGGTGCACCCCTGTTTCTAGAATCAAAACAATGATCACTTACCTGCTTGACATAATCGCTCCCTAGAATTTGGCTAGTTCCAATTAAAACTGGCTCCTCCACTTCTTCTTTGGGTTTTCCACATACTTTTTTCTGTTTGTTCACTTCAGAGTCGTCAATAATCTCATAATCGGAGTCATCGCTGGAGATTGCCTCGTGCAGGTTATTTTTCTGTTAGACACAAAAGTTATAAATGATTTCATAGTTTCTGCACATCAAATACATTCTCCTGGTTCACAGCAAACAGTTTCACACAAGTGTTAATTGCATATTTTTGCACCTATATTATAACAAAAAATCCCAGTGTGAGAGACACCGATCTCATAGGGCTCCACAGAAAAGCTTTATGGCCGTCTGAATGAAGATTTCAAGGAAATGTCATGAAAAATATTATCTGCCGGTTAAAACCAGATAAAGACACATATCTTTATTTTCTGATTGCAGAGTTTTTTTTATCTATTTCCTGAACATGATTATGGGGGCGGCCATATTGCCTGAGTTGTTCTTAACAGCATTTAGAAAGCATTAAGAAAACTGCTTGCCAGCAGCCACATGGGCCATAGACACAATGGTCTAGAGGAGACCTCATGGACTTCTATAAGAGAGTTTTCTAGGCATGCTCCATGACCTGTGCAAAGGTCATTGTACATGCCGGCGCTCGGGTCCACTCGGTGTTCGGCTGACGGATCCGTCATGACCCCCAATGCAAGTCAATCGGGACGGATCGGTGTAACACAATAGTAAACGGATCCATCCTCCATTGACTTTCAATGGAGTTAATGACGGATCCGTCACCTTACCTTTCCCAGCAGCTCCCTCCTTCCTCTAGCAGGTGGCGCTGTGGTGAAACTTACCACTGTGCGCGCCGTCTTCCTGCTGGGACAGGTCAGGAGCTGCTGGAAAAGGTAAGTTTAATCCCCCCCCCCCCCCCCCCTGTGTCTGTGTCATGTTGTGTTTTTTTTTTTTTTGCAGGACCCGTGTAAACCAGACACCCTCCCCTGTTCCGAGCGGAGGGTGCCTGGTTTAGTCCCATTGACTTTAATTATGCTCGGGTGCTCAGCCGAGCACCCCCGAGTGCTCAGCCAGAGCACCCGAGCACACGAGCACCTGGCTGCTTGATCATCACTAATTATTAGGCTTAGTGGCCAGTGGGAAAACTGCAGGATTTTATGCTTCTTGTTTAAATATAGGTATTGACATGGAAAATTAAAAATAACATTATCAAAAAACAAAACATGATGTAAACAATGGGTCATTTTCTAATTACACATTCCCTTTAACAGAAATCTTACTGAAGGTCAAATAATCTATTATTACACCCAACAAGATTTGTAGAGTCACAATAAAGGAATGTTAAACAGGTTTTCCCAGAGTGAAATATTGATGACCTATCCTCAGCGAGGGTTCGACTCCCGGTACCCCCACAGATCAGCTGTTGGAAGAGGCTGGGGTGCTTGGTTAAGCTCTGCGGCCCCTTCCTAAGCCAGTAATGTCACGTTCATTGGCCACATGGCTTAGGTAAGGCTCAGTCCCATCAAGTAAATAGGCTTGGGCTGCATTATGAAGCGCAGCTCTTATACAATGTATGGAGCTGTGCTTGGTATGCTGTGCAGTGCTGGGGCCCTTTCAAACAGGTGATCAGCGGGGGTGCCAGGACTTGGACCCCCCTCCATTCTGGCCTATCCTGAGGAAAGATCATCAATATTGTACTCCTAGAAGACTCCTTTAAGAATCTTCCATGTGGCCTTGAAGATTTTTGACTGTTGTTGAAAATAAGAGTACCATTAAGTGGCCATACACATTAGACCAGTGATGCCCAACCTGCGGCCCTCGAGCTGTAGTAAAACTACAACTCACACCATGCCCTTCTGTAGGCTGATAGGTGTAGGCTGTCCAGGCATGCTGGGAGTTGTAGTTTTACAACAGCTGGAAAGCCGCAGGTTGGGCATCCCTGCATTAGACCATCAAATGCATTTGGGGGTATCCAGACTTCCCTTTCCCATGGCAAATGTTGGGTAGGGTGGCCAAACATCCATCTTTAGGCCAAGCAGTCCGGTTTCCTGGCTCCCTGTCCTCTGTCTGTGGTTTCACGCCCAGACAGCAGCATTCACTACAGATAAAGACTGACTAAGACTTTCTCTTGTAATAAAATAGGTCATTGCTCGTCTTCAAGGTGCAGAGGTTGGCAATTCAACATCAAAGGGTGGAGACCAAGATTATTATCTAGTTGCCCTTAGGTGTCGGTGTAATCCTGTGCCACCGCTATACTACAACTGAGAAATACATACTGTACACTATGGAATCAACAACTGATTGGGCTGGAGGCGTTGGAAATTTTAATAATTATAGATATGAAAAAGTGTATAAGGCTAGTTTCACACTAGCGGCAGCACGGATCCGGCGGGTGAAGGGGCCCGCCGGATCCGTGCTGCCGCAGATGCACGTGTGGGGCAGGAGCATGTTGTATTTTCGGATCCGTGCTGTCGCTAGTGTGAAACTATTCTAATTCCCACGCAGTGAAGAAGGATCAGATAGGCATTTTAACATTCTTGATCCTTTGTTTCTACAGAGAATAAGTGGCCCTAAATGGGTCTTACATCCCTCTCACACACAGCGATGTAGCAGGCGATTGTTGGGAGAGAAGCATTCCTTCTCGACAATCGCCTGCTCGTCAGTGGAGGAGACCTCTGCTATTACATGCAGCGATCTCCTCCATAGTATGGGGAGGAGCGATCGTTTTACCATCACTCTTTCCCATACTGAATTGTTGTTTGCCGGCAGCAGAACGTCTGATTGTGTTGGACCCCCGCCGATCTGATATTGATGACCTATACTGAGGATAGGTCATCAGTAGAAAAAGCCCAGACAACCCCTTTAAAGCCTGTATTAGGCCTAGCCATCATACGGGCATTTGTCAGGAGGGAAATGTTCCTTTACGGGAATTGTCTTCTTGCTAGTGGAGGAGACTACTGATATTACATGCAGCGATCTCCTCCAGAGTATGGGGAGAAGAGATCATTATGTCATCACTCATCCCCATGCCTGTGGCATTCAACTAGACAGCATGGGGACGAGCAATGGCACACTGAAAGATCACAACTGCCCGATGAACGAGCGTTTCCAGTGGTAATCGGTGGCAGTATTACACTGTCAGATGATCGCTAACGAGCATTACTATGAATGATTGTCAGAGATCATCTGGCAGAAAATCTGCCAGTGTAATACAGTCTTAAGAAAGGATGCATCTGTAGGTCTTGACCAATAAATGGGTGATGTATAGATACTGAAGAATGCAGCCTATTGGTTGTTTACACACAGTATGATCACCCACAGACACGGGATATGCCCCAAGAGATCTAAGTACATCGTATCCCGTTCATGGGTTAACATATTGAAAAAACATGTTACACCCCCTACCTCTCCTCCACACACAACCACCCAATATTGCATTAAAAAGTGAGGTTGTCAACTGTAGGAAAATATACAATAGAACGGGAGAAAATTGGAAATGGAAATCAAGGGCATGAATATTTTTGCAAAATAATATGAATATGTTTGTAGAAATTCACAACATTACTATTCAAAAGCCAACAAATTGATCCCAGTAACAGGTTACCCCATAATCATTCTTCTGGGGGACTTGGCCAAAGCAGACAACTGCTTTAAAGGGGATACCCAACCCCTATAATGCCCCCCAAAATGCCTGGGCCCTTCATACAGGTTATACTTACGCGGATGCCGGGGAGCGAGGCAAGTATAACCTGTGTGAGGGGCATTTTAGGGGGCATTATAGGGGTTGGATAACCCCTTTAAAATGAAATACGTTATGTTTCCATCCGGTGACTTAAATAAATAAATACATTTTGTTTTACACCGGCAGAAATGAAAGATTTATAATATGATTAAATCTGTTGTCTCACTTCAGCAAATAGCATTTACCATGTAGAGTAAGGTAATACAAACCATTTACTAATGTATTGTGATTGTCCATATTGCTTCCTTCCCTGGCTGGATTCATCTTTCCATCATATTATTCACTGCTCGTATACATAGTTACGACCACCCTGCAATTTATCAGTGGTGGTCATGCTTGCACACTATAGGAAAAATCACCAGCCTATGTGACTGCTCCCACAGTCCCAGCCACCAGAGAGGTCGACACTTGTGCAAGCACGACCACCACTGATAGATTGCAGGGTGGTCATAAAAATGGAAATGAGCTGTGTATAATATGATGGAAATATGAATCCAGCCATCGAAGGAAGCAATATGGACAATCACAATACATTAGTAAGTGCCTTCTATTAACTTTCCCTGAATAATAAATGCAACTTACTGAAGTGACACAACCCCTTTAACTGGGTCTGGATTCTGGAATAATTGGCAGCAGATGTAGTCTCGCTATGTTCCTGCCTAGCCGGTCACATTGTTGGTGTAAACACATTTTGTAATGGTGCGGTGTTGGCTAAATATGCTCCATCTTGTAGTGTAAATAGGGCACTTACTGACTCCCTACGAAACTGCTACATGTAATATTAAGCTGAGCTCCAATTACAAGCCTCGGCGGTCTGCCATTACGTCAATGACAACAGTGTCATTATGTGTTAAAAAGGAAAATTACCAGTAAATGTTTTGGTTCATTGGGTCCAACAAACTTTTAATGGCCCATTAAACTGATGCAGCTTATCTTCTTACATGACAACTGGGTGACATCCAGCCAATTTAAAGGGTACCTCTGGTTATAACTTTCTGTTGCCCTAAATAACAGATGTATACAAGTATATATGGATCAGATTCATTGTGGTAGCTGCAGACCACGCAGTATCTAGCAGATCAGTAATTGTAATGATGAAACAGTGAACCATTTATTGACAAGGGCTTAAAGTAACTGTCTACTCAGCACCTCAAAAATGATATCGAAGTCAGTACCTATAGGAGATGATTACCTGATATTTATTTTCCTCAGATCTTGTTGCATGGCTGCTTTATAGCTCAGCTCCGATAGGGCAGAGCTGTTATCTGTGACTACAGCTCAGCTACACTGCCTACAGGGAGTCTGAGGAAGTCTGGGACACGCCTCCTGTCTCCTGATTGGCTCAGACTGCTCTCTCTCCCTCCCCCTCCCTCCTCAGATTGGCTGCTGTGTATAAGCATGAGTCTATCACAGACTCACCAAGGAGTCTGTGCAGAAGAGCTGACGTCTATTCCAGTGAGGGCAGAATGATGATAAAGTACAGATTACTTAACCACCAGCGAGATGAGGATGTTAATTATTAATTAATGATTATTGATTGGAACACACATACTGAGGGAAATGGGGCTTAGTACGAGGGAGCTTGGAGGGTCCATTAATATAATTTCTGAGTCTGCATTCATGTATCTGGTTCTCACAATATTTTGTTTTCATTTTTGGACTAAAGCTCACACTTTCAAGACAGTCCCAGATTTCGGCGGCTGTCCAGCGGTCCCAGGACAGCTGAGGTATGTCCCAATTCAACTGAATCTGCGTCCTAAGAATGTATTCAACTCAGGACGCAGGGGGCATAACTACTGAGTAGGGGCACAAAGTGGGCATAACAACTGTGTGAGGACACTATGGGGGCATCACTACCATGTAGGGGCACTAAGAGAGCATAACTATTGTGAAGAGGGTACTAAGAGGGCATAACTACGGTGTGGGGGCACTAAGAGGGCATAACTATGGTGTGGGGCCATTAAGGGGGCATTCTACTGTCAAGGTGGGGTTAAGAGGGAATAACTACTGTGTGGGGGCACTAAGGGGGCATTATTATTGTGTTGGGCACTAAGGTGGCATAACTACCATGTAGGGGCACTAAGGAAACACAACTACTGTGAAGGAGGTACTAAGGGTGCATAACTACGGTGTGGTGGCATTAAGGGGGAATTCTACTGTCAAGGTGGCACTAAGGGGGTATAACTACTGTGTGGGGCACTAAGGGGGCCCGGGTAGCATACTCTAAAGTAGACTTTTGACTCCTCCTTCTATCCAGCTATATTTTTTACACAACTGAGTGGGTGGCAGGGGCGTAGCTATAAAGCAGCTGCTTTGGGGCCCTGTTAAAAAATTTGCTATGGGGCCCAACCTTTTTAATTTACGCCCCTTCTGATATGTAAAACTAGCATTTCACCTGCTGTGGGTCACAGGTAGCTGCAGGTGCAGGCTGATAATTAGACTATTATTACAATAGGCAGCTGGGAATTGGACCACCGGGAACTATGGAGTAAATGGGAACACAGATGCATTAGCTGCTTCAGACAATGGAGGATAACAATAAGCAAAGCAAATGTTTGCATCTCTGGATATACTCCAGATATAATGTATTAGAGAATCTCATGACAAGGTTTTCTCACAACAGCACATCATGTGCCATAAATTCTGGTTTGCCATAGTTTTCCAACTTTTGGCATTATCTTCGCAGTTGAGCGACTTGCCATATTCAAAGTCTATTTCTAGCTCCTAAAGATAATTCAAATCCACTCAGTCTGGAGATTCAGACTTATACAGGGGTTTTCCAGTCTTAGACATTTAGAAGATCATATTCACAGGATGCGCCTGTAGGTGGGGTCCAAGCTTACTCAGTTGTGTCCCTAAGGGCTGTATTACACACAGCGATGTAGCAGGTGATTGTTGGGAGGGAAGCCTTCCTTCTCGGCAATCGCCTGCTCGTCAGTGGAGGAGACCGAAGCTATTACATGCCGTGATCTCCATCACAGTATGGGGAGGAGCAATTGTTATACCATCACTCTTTCCCATACTGACTTGTTGTTTGCCGGCAGCAGATCGTGATTAGACAGCTCAATCTGCCGCCTGCAAGCAATGATTTTTAAACCAGCCTAAAAATCTTGATTGCCCAATGAACGAGCATTTGCTCATTCATTTGGTAACTGGCAGCAGTATTCCACTGTCACTGTTACTACGAAATCTGTTACCAATGATCTGGCTGACCATCGGCCAGTGTAATACAGCCTTACGTCTCGTATATGTGAATACAGAGAGTGCCCCAGCAGTTCTAACTGGAGAAATAAAGGTCACTCAATCCCTTTATTGACCTAATAGATGTTGGTCCCAGAGGTGGGACTCCTACAGCACCTCACCACCTATCAAACATCCCATCAGCACCCCACCACCTATCAAACATCCCATCAGCACCCCACCACCCATCAAACATCCCACCAGCACCCATCACCTATCAAGCATCCCACCAGCCCCCCACCACCTATCAACATCCCACCAGCACCTCACCACCTATCAAACATCCCACCAGCACCTCACCACCTATCAAACATCCCACCAGCACCTCACCACCTATCAAACATCCCACCAGCACCTCACCACCTATCAAACATCCCACCAGCACCTCACCACCTATCAAACATCCCACCAGCACCCCACCACCTATCAAACATCCCACCAGCAGCTCACCACCCATCAAATATCCCACCAGCACCCCACCACCTATCAAACATCCCACCAGCACCCCACCACCTATCAAACATCCCACCAGCAGCTCACCACCTATCAAACATCCCACTAGCACCCCACCACCTATCAGGCATCCCATCAGCACCCACCACCCATCAAACATCCCACCAGCACCCTACCATCTATCAAACATCTCATCGGCAGCCCATGACCTATCACACATCCCACGGCAACCCACTGGAGCATCCCACCTGCACCCCACCAAATATCAAACATCCCACCAGCACCCCACCAGCTATCAAGCATCCCACCAGCACTCCATCACCTATCAAACATCTCACCAGCACCCCACCACCTATCAAACATCTCACCAGCACCCCACCACCTATCAAACATCTCACCAGCACCCCACCACCTATCAAACATCTCACCAGCACCCAACCACCTATCAAACATCTCACCAGCACCCAACCACCTATCAAGAATCCTACAAGCACCCCATCACCTAGAGCATTTGTGGGTTGCATTATAGGGTCACTGAGGCTGGCATATTTGTACAGGTATTGTTGTATGATGGTGCCCATAGGATCTTTCCAGCCTATAAGAAGACACTAGTTCTATAGAATTGCATGTGATAGTTGGACGTTCTGTCACAGATGGTGATTTGGGGAACTCCAAGCTATACCTATGCTGGCAAGGTGCTACCCTCAACAGCAGCACCATGGCTTTATAAGTTTCTTTTCTACAGGTCAGTGATATCATATACCACTGCAGATGGAAATACAAATATATTTTGTTCCTTTACTCCAAAAATTCTTATTGGGAATCCATTTTTTAAATAGCATTAAGCTCTGTTCACATCACATCGAATGCGTCTGCTTAGCTTATAAGACATGACATATACATTAAATGGATGTCTCTGACAGATGCCATTCATCACCCATAGGGTTGCATTGTAAAAACGTATATCTTATTGTATACATTTTTTGGGATGTGTTGCTTGCAAATAGCAGTCTACTATACTTTTACATGCAGCATTTTTTTAAGCTATACTAATACACATATGCTAGCCTAGAGGCTAAAAGCCACTCTCTTGGCCTCTGTCTGGCTAATGTAACTCTATGAACACTCTTGGTGTTTATATCGGGAGCTTTTCCAATATACGGTACATCACAAACATGATGTGAACACAGCCATAACAGCAAATCAATTGTGTTATTAGTAAAAGGTTTCCCTAATTTTAGTTTTACAATACTGAAGACAAGTTGGACTGTAACTAAGAACAGTAAAACCTCTTTGAGACAACCACCGTAAAATTGTAAGCAGTTTTCTAGGGAGGTGGGCTTCTCAAAGACCAGTGTGCATAATATACAGTGGAACTAAAGATTTGTCACCGGGAATCTGATCTGGATAAGAGGTGGTCGTCTCAAAGAAGACAGCTGATATGCAAAATGAATGGTGGCACTGAAAATCTATCACTGGAAATCTGGTCTGCATAAAGAGGTGATCTTCTCGAAGAGGTGGTCTTCTGAGGAGGTCTCACTGCATGACAATACTCCCTTTTAGGCCCAATCTCCAGATAGATAATTACATGCAGCTTTACATACATGCCTATCCATATACATACATGTCCATATGGACTTGAAGCATGGCGAGATATAACTTGCTCTTCCGTACAGTGGTGTCCTGTAAAAAAGAGCCTTACACATTTACCTATAGGATCCATACAGGGCACAGATCTCACAGACGCTCTCCATACCTCACATTCATTTCTATTCCCTTGTTAACATGGTAACCGCAAGTCATCAACATAATAGACAGAGAAAGACACAGTGACACCCCACAGTATCCAGTATCCGGTATTCTAGTAAATGCTGAGACCTGTAGTATTTCCTCACGCCGTGTCACTCACCAGAGGGGCGTACGAGCAGCGGATGGTTCTCATCCTCCCCAGTCTGTGTTCTGGGCTGTGCAACCAGAAGAGTCGGCTGCCTGACAGGAGCTGTGTGACACACGTACACGCCCACCATACTGTGCACACCTCATAAACAAGGCACCTATGCACATCCAGACCTTTGCCCATACAGGCGGAATTATGACCATATCATACGTCAGCACAAGTATGAGGAATGGTTTGTCATGTGTGTCTGTCTAAACAATTCCTTTGTGTAAAACAGAGCCCCTGTTACCTAGCGGATCAGAAGGGGCTCACAAAAAAAAACTGCAATGGAAATAAAGCAACTTAAAAGGACAGCGAAATAAAAAATAAATCTCTGCAACACTAAGGCTGCCTGCACACGTTGTAGAATATGTGCTTTTTTGTGTGCAACCGCAGCGTATTACAGTACCAAAAGATTACACAAATCTCATGTACATTTTGCAGATTTTTCCATATGGAAATGGACCTGCATTTTGTTTTTCAAATTTAATAGCATGTTAATTATGTTTGCGGTTTTAGCAGCAGATTTCACCCTTTGAAGGATGAGTCCTACGGAAAAACCGTATGAAATCCGCACCAAAAACCGATGTTTGTGGATGTTGGTGTGGATATGGTGTAGAAATGCACGTAGATTCATGTGGATCTTATGTGCATTATCCCGCACTCAGATTACATGCTTTTTTCTGTGCATTTTTTCCGTTTAAAAATAAAACGTTATACAGTACCAGCAAAGTTCATGGTATTAGACAGATCTCATGTACACTTTGGGGATCATTTACTAACTGATATACGCTAGTTTTCTGGCGTATATCTGTTGCAGATTGCAGGGCAAATAATATTTGCAATCTGCGACTTTTCACCGCTCACGCCAGGTCTAAAAAAGGGGACAGAGTGTAGGTGGGGAATGGGGGGCCACTAGGTCCATCTCACTGCTGGTGTAGATTTAGAACATTTAGAACATTTTCTACGCCTAAAAAACGTTCTAAATCTACACCAGCGAGGAAGCTGGTGTAGATTTAGACTGGCGATGGATGCGCCAAAGTTATGTAGAGGCCGGCATTTTTTATTTTTTTTTGCAGCCATCCTGAGGCCACATACACACTATTTTTTATGCTTGTGCTACTGCCGTTTTTTTGCAGATAGCACACTAAGGGCTCGTTCACATCAGCGTTATGCTTTCCGTTTGTGTTTTCCGTTATAACATGGTTATAACGGAAAATAACGGAAACCATAAGACGGAAGTCAAAACGGAAGCCTTTAGAGGCTTCCGTTTTGATCCGTCATAATAGAAGCCTATGAGAATCATAACGGATCCGTCTGAGTTCCGTTATGCTGAACGGAAAACAAAGTCCTGTCGACAGGACTTTGTTTTCCGTTTTGCATAACGGGAACCAAATGGATCCATTATGATTCTCATAGGCTTCTATTATGACGGATTAAAACGGAATGCCTCTAAAGGCTTCCGTTTTGACTTCCGTCTTATGGTTTCCGTTATTTTCCGTTATAACCATGTTATAACGGAAAACACAAACGGAAAGCATAACGCTGATGTGAACCCACCCTAACCAATTCATTTCTATGGGGCCATTTTGTGGATCTGTGCGTCCTATTCTAGGACATATTGCAGAAGAGAATACAGTGCCTTGCGAAAGTATTCGGCCCCCTGGAACTTTTCAACCTTTTGCCACATTTCAGGCTTCAAACAAAAAGATATAACATTTTACATTTTTGGTGAAGAATCAACAACAAGTGGGTGACAATTGTGAAGTGGAACGAAATTTATTGGATCATTTAAACTTTTTTTGTAATAATAAAACTGAAAAGTGAGGCGTGCAAAATTATTCTGCCCATTTACTTTCAGTTCAGAAAACTGACTCCTGAAGTTCATTGAGGATCTCTGAATGATCCAATGTTGTCCTAAATGACTGATGAAGATAAATAGAATCCACCTGTGTGTAATCAAGTCTCCGTATAAATGCACCTGCTCTGTGATAGTCTCAGGGTTCTGCATCATGAAGACCAAGGAACACACCAGGCAGGTCCGTGATACTGTTGTGGAGAAGTTTAAAGCCGGATTTGGATACCAAAAGATTTCCCAAGCTTTAAACATCCCAAGGAGCACTGTGCAAGCGATCATATTGAAATGGAAGGAGTATCAGACCACTGCAAATCTACCAAGACCCGGCCGTCCCTCTAAACTTTCATCTCAAACAAGGAGAAGACTGATCAGAGATGCAGCCAAGAGGCCCATGATCACTCTGGATGAACTGCTGAGATCTACAGCTGAGGTGGGAGAGTCTGTCCATAGGACAACAATCAGTCGATAACTTCACAAATCTGGCCTTTATGGAAGAGTGGCAAGAAGAAAGCCATTTCTCAAAGATATCCATAAAAAGTCTCGTTTACAGTTTGCCACAAGCCACCTGGGAGACACACCAAACACGTGGAAGAAGGTGCTCTGGTCAGATGAAACCAAAATCCAACTTTTTGGAAACCATGCAAAACAATATGTTTGGCGTAAAAGCAACACAGCTCATCACCCTGAACACACCATCCCCACTGTCAAACATGGTGGTGGCAGCATTATGGTTTGGGCCTGCTTTTCATCAGCAGGGACAGGGAAGAAGGTTAAAATTGATGGGAAGATGGATGGAGCCAAATACAGAACCATTCTGGATGAAAACCTGTTGGAGTCTGCAAAAGACCTGAGACTAGGACGGAGATTTATCTTCCAACAAGACAATGATCCCAAACATAAAGCAAAATCTACAATGGAATGGTTCAAAAATAATCGTATCCAGGTCTTAGAATGGCCAAGTCAAAGTCCAGACCTGAATCCAATTGAGAATATGTGGAAAGAGCTGAAAACTGCTGTTCACAAACGCTCTCCATCCAACCTCAAAGAGCTTGAGCTGTTTTGCAAGGAAGAATGGGCAAGAATTTCAGTCTCTAGATGTGCAAAACTGATAGAGACATACCCCAAGCGACTTGCAGCTGTAATCGCAGCAAAAGGTGGTGCAACAAAGTATAAATGCAAGGGGGCCGAATAATTTTGCACCTCCCACTTTTCAGTTTTATTATTACAAAAAAGGTTTAAATGATCCAATAAATTTCATTCCACTTCACAATTGTGACCCACTTGTTGATTCTTCACCAAAAAATTAAAATGTTATATCTTTTTGTTTGAAGCCTGAAATGTGGCAAAAGGTTGAAAAGTTCCAGGGGGCCGAATACTTTCGCAAGGCACTGTAGTCACTTCCATTGATGGGACTGGGAAGAATACAGAATGCACATGGAAAATACTCTATATTGCGGATTACATGGATATTCTACTGCTAGGGCTGGAATCACATTCAATTTTTTGACACAGTTTTTGGGACAAACATAGGAGTAGATACAAAAGAGAGAATTTTAGTCATTCCTTTAGGCTTTATGCAGTTGGTCGTGTTCGTATTTCGGGCCTCAAAAAATGGATCTGCAAAATACAGATACATTCCGTATTTTTCTCACTCCCATCAAAGGACTATACTCATCTGCAATACAGAGAAGAATGACCACACAGATCACCAAAAAATACAGATAGAAATGAACGGGTATGCAGAAAAATATAGATAACACACGGATGAAAAATATGGCTGTGTGCACGAGGCCTTAGACTAGGGCTATACAGTGACATTTCCTTGACTGTATGGTACTTATTTCATACATTATATGTATAACTTGGGATCATGCATGAGGACACTATGTATCTGCTGACTACTTTAGCAATGACCCACATAAGGCTTACTAATATAACAGCTGGGCTCACTTATACCCCAGAAAAATCTTGTTGTTTTTTTTTAACAAAAAAACCACAGTCAGAAAAAAAACAGTCTACTGGTGTGTGTGTGCTGGGTGTGGTGTTTTTTTTTCCAAAGTTTTCCCATAGAGTTCTCTATAGGGGAAAAAAATATCTGAATGAAAAAGTTGTGTGGCTTTAAAAAAAAGAAACCCCAAAAAGTAAAGATAAAAGGTTTAACACATGCAAATGCCAAGAAACACCGTAGTATGGCAGCAGCCTAAACAGCGTCAGACTGGGGTTCCTTGGGCCCACCAGAGGAAATCATTCTGACGGCCCACCTTCTGTGCATACACTGATTGGGGTTTTCATTCAAAGAGATAGACGCTAATGGCAAGTAATGAGCCTCAAAGGCAACGCCAAATGTTTTTTTTTCTCCTGGATCTTTGGGGCCCATTATGGTATCGAAGCCTGGGCCCACCAGAGGATCATCTGGTACTACGGTCGGTCAGTCTGACACTGAGCCTCATGCATACGACTTTATGTATTTTGCGGTTTGCAAAACACAGATCCGCAAAAAAAAAAAAAAAAGATGGCATCTGTGTGACATCCGTATTGTATACGTTTTTTCGCAGATCCATTGGAACAATGTCTGTCCTGGACAAGAATAGGACATGTTTTATTTTTTTGCGGAGCGGACATACGGAAACGGAATGCACACGGAGTCATTTCCGTTTTTTTTTTTTTTTGCAGACCCATTGAGGTTAATGGTTCCGCATACGGACCTGTAAAAAAATTGGAAGGAAACGGAAAAAAAATCTGTTCGTGCGCATGAGCCCTTAAAGAGACTGAAATACTTGGTGTGGTTGGTTTTGGTTCTAATTTGGAAATAAAGTCTGCACCATATACAGTAAAATGTTACCTGTAAAGGTGGATTTAGAAGCGCCAATAATCGTCCAGATTATCCCTAAGGCTAGGGTTACGCGACATGTGTGCCTGACCAAAAAGGGTACAGCTACACAGCGACATGTGTCGCCGAAAAGTCAGGCCAACATTTTTTGTAATGATAGTCAATGGTGTCGCATTGCTACATGCTGCGACTACGACAGTTGCAAATAAATACGACTTGGATGGATTGGTCACGGTCACAGCATGTCACATGTCACATTATGGCACCGTTAACAATCATTAAAAAAAATTTAGCACAACTTTTCAGCGACAAGAAGTTGTGCGACACAGCTGTACTCTAAAGGCCAGTTCAGCATGAGAGCACACATCGCTTTGCCATCCGTTTTTTTTTTTACATGATCCATAAAACACAGCCTTCTACATCCTTGGGTTCTGTATATGCAGCCACTAGTTATAACAAATTGGAAACTAAAAGAAATAAGGCTAAAGAATCAGCCATCATTTGCCGTGTGTAAATAAAGCCACCTGCACACGTTGCGGGATACGTGCGGTTATTCCACACAGATTCCCATTCGGAAAAACCGCACCGTTGTACAGTTCAGCAAAATGTAGGTGATTACACAAATATCACGTACACTTTGTGGATTTTTTTCTGTGCGGAAACTGACCTGCCGTGCGGATTGCCAAATCCGCAGCATGTCAATTATGTTTGCGTTTTTAGCTGCGGATTTCATCCTTTTCCAATGAAGGGGAAATCTGCGGCAAAACTGCATCAAATCCGCACCACAAACTACAGTTAGACATTTTGGATTTTAGTGTGAATATGTAAGTATAAGTATGAATTACAATCGGTTCCACTAGGTGGCAGTGCAGTACATGGAAATTGAAGCTCCAGTCCAAGATTCCGGTTCACAAAGGCTGTTGAATTACCTCATGTTAACTGTTTGTGCACAGAATCCAGAGGGACCTGCACAAACCTGATTTTCTTCAGCAAACGTAGTTACTTTTTTTTGTCTAGCCACAAACAATCGCCACATCAAACCTGAAATATTTGTAATATTGTATTCAGGTTAAACATTGCACCCATACAGCTCCTTGACCTCACATTCACAGTTTACACACAACTTACAAAATCGCTGATTAACTTAGTAAAATTTGGTGCATTACTTCTCCTACACCTGCATTATAGTCCAGACCTATATTCACAATACCGTTGGTTGCCAGCGGTAACAGTCAGCAGGCTTGTTGTCAGACACAGCTTTAAGGTTATGTTCAGACTGAGTTTTTTGGGAGCAGGTTTCAACTTGGATTTGGTTCCGAAAACCAGACACGTGTGCTGAAACTGCCTCCTATTGTTTTCAGTGGGAGGCCAAGCCGCCGAGGAATTTGCCGCGCAGTTTTCCAGACTGTATAGAACCATTCTTGCTGCGGTTACCGTGTGGACCCCTCACAAAGCTGCAGGGGGAGCCTGCTCACGGTTTAGCTTTACTAGAGCCGATGGGCACCATTCAAAAGGAAAACCCACGGCATGGGATACGTGCCAGATTTTTTTCCCTCGTGCCAACCTACCCTCAGGGTGCGTCCAAAATATAGTGGAAAAGTCTGTCCTCAGCAAAAACCGTAACCAATCCGCATATAATTCATGGGGTTTTGGGTACAGAAATGGCTGTGGATGTCACCCTCGCTAAAAGGGTGAAATCGATGGTGGACCTCCACAGTGTAAACTGACACACTGCAAATTTCAGATCCGCACCACAGGTCAATTTATGTAGCACATGGATGAGATTTCATAGCATCCACTTTGTTGGTAATGTACAACGCTGCAAATTTTCCCCATGAAAATCCACAACAGAGAAACTGCAGCTTATCCATCATGTGTGAACATACCCAAATGATTTAGTTTTCCCTGTGTTCAGATACTATACAGATACTAAGTTACACATCTGAGAAAGCAGATCTCCTGCACAGACTTTGATGACACTTATGGAATGCTGCAGGATTTCAGCTCTGGAGCTTGTTGTATTGGGAAGGCATCCCTGCACTATAACATAGACAATAACTATGTAGATTAATGTAAATTCATTTTTATTTTTTCAACTGGGGAATACTGGACAAATAACGGGCTGCTACCTGGAGCAACTCCCTGTGGTGTATTGGGCCCAGCCGCCTATTCTTCTGAATTGCTGACATGCAAAACTAGTTGTCAGGGAAAACATATGGCCGGCCACAAGTTTCTTTTTTTTTTTTTTCAAAGAGGCCGGCTTCTAAAAATACCAGAGATCAGCTGTTATGCCATGGGCTTCGTAGTCTGACCCACAGCAATCAGTTTCTTATGATATATTGAAGCCAATGGGACTGAGTTGCAACCTGTAGACAGGCGGAGCAACCCTTTAAATTCTCTCTTTTAAAGAAGTTTTCTGAGATTTAATACTGATGACCTATCAGTCCTCTGGATAGGTCATCAGTATCTAATCGGTTGGAGTCCGATACCCCGGCCCCCCGCCCTCCTATGAGCGCCGCGGCCTTCTCCCTGCTTACGAAGCACAGCGCCATACATTCTATAGTGGCTGTGCTTGGTATCGCTGTCCCTTCGACTTCTATGGGAAGAGGAAAAGGTGCCTTATCAAACAGCTGATCTGTGGGGGTGCCGGAGGATAGGTCATCAGCATTAGAATCTCGAAAAACCCCTTTAAAGGGGTTATCTGAGACTAAAAAATGCTCCCCCATATGCCGGGCCCCTCATATTGAATCTACTTACTTGGCTGCCCGCACCGCCGCAGCTGCATCATCCCGTAAGTGGATGATAACATCTGGTGTCAGGGGGGAGCAGCCAATGGCAGGAGGTGACGGGGATGAGCCTCTGTAGCATCGCGGGTGACGCTAGGCCAATGGCTGCTCCCCCCCCCAACACCGGATGTTTTCATTCACGCACGGGGAGAAGCAGCAGCAGCGGTGCGGGGACCAGGAGTGGGGAGCCAGATAAGTAGATTCAGTGTGAGGGGCCCGGGCATATGGGGGACATTGTTTAGTCTCGGATAACCCCTTTTAGGGTACAGCTACATGGTGATATTTCATAGAATGTATTTCAATGGTGTTGCTTTGCAACATACCACAAGTTGCAACTGCGTCAGTCACAGAAAAATCACTTTCAATGAATTTTTTTTTTTTCAATGGGTTTGTGCATCATTTCTGCATTCAGGAAAAATTGCAGCATGTTCTATATTTTGCATTTTTCAAGCAGCTCTGGTTCCATAGAAGTGAATGGGTGAATCCGGATGCAATGCGTTTTCACTGATGGCTGCTAAGAGATGTATATTGTTATTCTTCCATTTTTTCACATGCGTGGAAAATGCATCAAAAACTGCACCTGTGCGGAGAAAACTGAAACACTGAGCACAATCGCAGACAAAACTGACTGAACTTGCGTGCAAAACCATCCGTTTTTTCCTTAACAGACCCTGAGAGAATCTGTAAAGCTCGTGTGAAAGAGGCCTAATAGTTAAATATAAATACCTAATTTTCAGGGCAAGCAGACATAAGTATATCCTCTGTCTCATGCAGATGGCTGGGAAATTGATAGTTTCACCCCCATGACAGCTGTCCAAGTAAGCCATGATTCACAGGAGCATGTCCAGTCCATGCTAGTTTACATTGAAGGGCGACCAAAGCAGTGCCTCTGGGGAGAATACCTGCATACACTTAGGCCCCTTTCACACGAGCAGGAGACTCGCATGTCTCCCGCAAAGCATCTACAGGGCTGGACTCCGGCACTGACTGGGATCGCATATAATGCTCTGCGATCCCTGTCCGTGCCGAGTCCAGCCCTGTAGATGCGTTGCGGGAGACATGCGAGTCTCCCACTCGTGTGAAAGGGGCCTTAGAGTCCAGTGGAGCATGCTACCATATTTTATTCTGCTGGACTCCTACATCATTTCTTAGGACTTAAAGGGGTTTTCCGGGCTTTTAATATTGATGACCTATCCTCAGGATAGGTCATCAATATCAGATCGGCGGGGTCAGACACCTGGCACTGGTCTTTGCCATAGACAGCAGCAGCGGACAGGAAGAGAGAAGGGAGATGGCATGTGCATGCTGTGCATGTTGTCTCCTCATACAGCTGATTGGCGGGGGTGCTGGGTGTCAGACCCCGCCGATCTGATATTGATGACCTATATCCTGAGGATAGGTTGTCAACAGTAAAAGCTTGGACAACCCCTTTTATATGGAGGTCTAGTAGACGACTCATGCACCTCTATAGAAGTAATTAAAAACAGCCATAATAACTACACACCCACACTTTACCTAACTCAACCTGCGCCTTCTCCTCTAGGCCTGTGATGCCCTGCAGTTTTCATACCCACAGCCAATCAGCCATGGCAGTGACCGGATCCCCTGTATCATGTGATCATTTGTTATGACTTAAAGGGGTATTCCCATCTCACAAATGTTGTTTGTATAGTTAGATATAGCCATACCAATATTATTACTAATAGAATGCACTTATATAAAATGTACCGTTTAGAAGATTTGCCTATTTGTATATCCATTGTCCTACACACATCAGTCAGGCCGTTGCCCCTAGTTAAGGCCACCGCGGCCATGTAGTAGTGGTGGCCGGAGGTAACTGCTGTATTGTGAACGCACATTGCATGAACATGCGGAGACACATCTTAGGGTACTTTCACATCTTCGATTTGGACACTACCAGTCCAAAACACAATGGTCAGGATCCGTCCAAAACACAGAATTTATAAACGGATCCTGCTCCATAGAGATGAATTGATCTTGGAACAGGATCTGTTTCTCTGCATTTTGGAAGCGCAGACAAAAATGCTACAACCCTAAGATGTATCTCCACGTGTTCATGTAATGTGTGTTCACAATACAGCAGTTACCTCAGAGCGGGTTTGAACAAGAGCAAGCTGACCACCAATACTACATGGCCACGGTGGCCGTAACCAGGGGCAACGGTCTGACTGATGTGTGTGGGACAATGGATATACAAATAGGCAAATCTTCTAAACAGTACATTTTATATAAATACATTCTATTAGTAATAATATTGGTATGGCTATATCTAACTATACAAACTACATTTGTGAGATGGGAATACCCCTTTAAGCGGAGCGGGTCACCGGTGCAGCCAGTGATTGGCTGCGGTGATGTCAAAGTGGATATTTAAATGGAGGGTGCCCAGTGGAGCATCACAGGCCTAGAGGAGCCAGCGCAAGGAAGCAGGTAAGTAAGCTTCCCTTAACAGGTCCGGCCAATACAACCCCCAATTCATGCAGACGAATGTCATTGCTCTGTGCCCGGTCCGCAGTGCACGGGTACCAGCCATGTGCACTCCTGGTGCGGATGCGGACCCATTGACTTGAATGGTGATTTACAGTATGCAGAAAGCAATACTTGAGTTTTACAGACATGTCCTCCGGTCTTCCTGATGACATGGCCGGGCGGATGTAATGACAGGGAGAAGTGACATTACTATCAGTGAGGTTATTTTTATGCATCCTTGGATATAAATACTACATGTGGTATCCCGCATAGTGGCTTGCACTGTGGACATGGTACAGATTAGCTTGACACTTTGGCCAGACCGCGCAGCATGTAGCTCGGAGATAAAGCCTTTGGTCTACGGCGCTCCAGCTGTTGCAGAACTACAACTCCCAGGATGCTTTGACAGCCTACAACTATTAGGGCACTATTAGGGTATTTAAATTGCATGCACTATCATACGATTGTGATTTTATGAGATATAGCATCGAGTTGTGATGTGTTTATACTATGTGACATTGTGATGTGAGATCACTTCGCATTGCATGCAATAGGATGAGCTGACTTGGGTTTTTTCTTGGATGCAAGAGGAGGAAAATACCCAGCATTTACAGTACCAGCAAAGCGGATGACCTATTCAAAAATGCTGAAAAGATTACAAAAAACTGCAGCATAACCTGACTTGGGCTGCAGGATTTCAATCTGCAGCATGTCAATTTATGCAATGCAGTCCAACGGTTGAAATCAGCGGAATGCAGGAATGCCGCTGCAAAAACCAGCCAATTCAGAGAAAACCGCTGCTGAATTTCTATGATGGAGATTCAGCAGCGGAGTCACCCCATATGGTCTTAAGGTGCCTTCTTACGTGGCAGATTTTGTAGCAGAAAATGTTCTGTAACTGAAAATCAGTTCCATTCATTTCAAAGGAAAAGTTTTGGTGGGAAGCACATGGATTTCTGCAAGACCCACTTATGTGAATGGAACTGATTTTCACTTGCAGAAATTTTTCTGCAACAAAATGTGCCACTTATGAAGATACACTTACACTTGCTGGGTTGTGCCACACATTGATGAAGACTGACTCCAAGAGAGAGAACAAGTGGTCTGTTAGGTCCATATTTACAGCCTCAAGAACTGTGAGACATTTAGAACTGCCAATCAATGCATAATCTGAACTGTGACTACTGCTGAGTACATGTATTTGTGCTTTGCCACCAATATAGCCAGTAAAGAAGTTATTTGTTCCACTGGCCTCTTCATTGGAACCACACTACCACTATTGCCGGTTGGCCCTTTAAGGGATCCCTGCGTTGCACCCTATGACACCCACCAACACCTAGGACACCCCAGACCACCATCAGGCAGATGACCCCCAAACCAGGGTGTGCCCTGAGGAGAAAAAAGCGTGCTTTCCTCCTTTCACTGTGGAAGCTCAGCACAGAGAGAGCTGGAGAACGATTGCCAACCGTGAATACTACCACCATCATCCTCACCGCAGCCACTACTCCCCACCCCACGATTCCCCTGTGGGCTGCCGCTTGCCAAACAGGTAGCATTTCTGTAGGTGAGCGGCAGCATCTGCTTCACTATGAGATCCCTACAACAAAAGGAAGCTACAGGAAAGCTACAGCAGGGGGCGCTACCAGAGTGAAAAATGTAATGTATCTGAAGCACCTGACAATATTTTTATTGCAAGTATATTGCAGTAATACTTAAAGGGTTTCTGTCATCAGTTTTTTGGGTATGAATCGGGCTGACGTTAGAGATGTGCTAATGGCACCCGATTCTAAATATGTAGATCTTTTACTTGTGCCCCCATTTTTATATAATTTGAACTTTTATTTTATGCTAATAAACCTCTAGAAGCGGGAAGGGGGGGGGGGGACATTACCCCTGCACCTAGAGGCTCCGTTTGCTAAGGCTCCCAGTTTCCTCAATGCACCTGCGCCGAATATGTCACAGTTGAGCACAGCGCAGGCGCAGTGAGGAAGCCGGGAGCCTGCCAGCGTCCTGCACTCACTGCACCGAATAATGAACACACGCCGCAGGCGCGGGATTCAAATCAGGGATTAGGACAGGGCTGGCAGGAGGAGAAGAAAGCTGCCTGGCCCTGTCACTTAAGACCAAGGGGGCGTTTCTGATGGCTAGTAAACGGAGCCTCTAGGAGCAGGGGTAACGCCCCCCCCCTGCTCCTAGAGGCTTATTAGCATAAAATAAAAGTTCAAATTATATAAAAAAGGAGGCACCAGTAAGAAAAAGATCGACATATTTAGAATCAGGTGACATTAGCACATCTCTAATGTCAGCCTGATTCATACCCAAAAAACTGATGACAGAAAACCTTTAATTTAAAATGCTCTATTTATTGCACAGTAATACATTTCATGTGATAACCCCTTTAAAAATACATGAATGAAGTACATAAATTAAGTGCAGTTTTATAAGTGCAACAATACTTCCAGAGGCCTAAGCTGAAGAATAAAGGCTCAGGAGCGTTAAGTGACTCATGGTGAATATACCTCCCACTTTTATATGATCTCGAACTACAATGGATATAATAGTGTGCTCCTCATAAACAGCAGTTGTATGCTTGAGGGTATAAACGGTTTTTTTGAGTGGTCTATCCTTAAAGGGGTATTTCCATCTCACAAATGTAGTTTGTATAGTTAGATATAGCTATACAAATATTTTTACTAATATAATGTATTTATATAAAATGTACCGTTTAGAAGATTTGCCTATTTGTATAGGTATTGTCCCACACACATCAGTCAGGCCGTTGCCCCTAGTTACGACCACTGTGGCCATGTAGTAGTGGTGGCCGGCTTGCTCTTGTTCAGACCCGCTCTGAGGTAACTGCTGTATTGTGAACGTACATTGTATGAGCATGTGGAGACACATCTTAGGGTTGTAGAATTTTTGTCTGCGCTTCCAAAGTGCAGAGAAATGGATCCTGTTCCAAGATCAATTCATCTCTATGGAGCAGGATCCGTTTATAAAGTGTGCGTTTTGGACGGATCCTGACCATTGCGTTTTGGGCTGGTAGTGTCCAAAACGCAGATGTGAAAGTACCCTAAGATGTGTCTGCACATGCTCATGCAATGTGTGTTCACAATACAGCAGTTACCTCAGAGCAGGTTTGCCACCACTACTACATGGCCACGGTGGCCGTAACTAGGGGCAACGGCCTGACTGATGTGATGTGTGGTACAATGCCTATACAAATAGGCAAATCTTTTAAATGGTATATTTTATATAAATACATTATATTAGTAAAAATATTGGTATAGCTATATCTAACTATACAAACTACATTTGTGAGATGGGAATACCGCTTTAAGCAGAGTTCACATCACCGTTTAGCTTTCCGTTCTTCTGATCCATCAAATAAACAGGAAAAAAAACTGAAAACGGATCCGTTATTTTGAGCATCAGTTATGATCAGTTTGTGTCACAGTGTACATGTGTGCAGCAGTAACCATCTACTGACATATTTAGCACATGAACCCTGGCCACTAGTGGGATAGTATCTCCATGGCCTGTTATATGGTTTATCCGGTGTCCAGCATCATTGATGAGTAGTACATTCAGCAGACGGTCCGTTATGGTCACCGTTACAATGTCCTGTGTCTGGTGGGTACATTGGAGGAGATGTCCAAGCTTTTTAAAAAAGGAAATAGGCAGAGGTTTTAAAACAATAACATAATGTATACTGTCAGGTTCAGACCCCTGCCGCTCCAGCAGTGACCCTCCAATCCTCTTTTACTGCAGCAATGACGTCATGTGCTTGGTTGCAGAGGTTATGTGCCCATATGCCACAGTGACATGCATTTAGAAAACATTTTGGTCGTGCACTATCCCCTTAAAGGGAACCTATCATCAACTTTGTGCTGCCCATACTAACGGCAGAATAAAGTAGAGACAGGTGAGTTGATTTCAGCGGTCTGTCATTTATAAGTCAAAAGTAAGTGGTTGCCAAGAACCAACATCTCAATCATTGCAGACTGGGCCTGGAAAAGAGTCCCGGCCACCTGAGAAGAGTCATGGTTATCATACCTCCCAATTTGGAAATGGAGAAAGAGGGATAAATTGTGCGGTGCGCAATTTTTTTCGGCACTAGGCCACGCCTCTAACTCCACCCAAAACATAACTAGACACCTAATCCCACTCAGTCCCATTACTGCCCCACATAGTAATTATCCCCCAGTTATGTGCCCCCAGTAATATGCCCAGGTATGTGCCCCCAGTAATATGCCCAGTTATGTGCCCCCAGTAATATGCCCAGTTATGTGCCCCCAGTAATATGCCGTTATGTGCCCCCAGTAATATGCCATGTTATGTGCCCCCAGTAATATGCCCTGTTATGTGCCCCCCAGTAACATGCCCAGCTGTGTCCCCAGTAATATGCCCACATTGTGCCCCCCTGTAATATGCCCACATTGTGCTCCCCAGTAATGTTGTGCCCCCAGTAATGTGCCCACATTGTGCACCCAGTAATGTGCCCACATTGTGCTCCCCAGTTTATGTTGTGCCCCCAGTAATATGCCCTCATTGTACTCCCCAGTTTATGTTGTGCCCCCAGTAATATTCCCACATTGTGCTCCCCAGTAATGTTGTGCCCCCAGTAATATTCCCACATTGTGCCACTCACAGAAAGTTTAAAAAAATAAACACCATATACTTACCTTCTTCCTAGTAGCATCACCAGCAGGACATATAGTCTGGGACGTCTTCTATAGTCTGGGACGGAGCCAAGGCTGACTGTTGGCTGGCCCCGCCCCCTCCCATACCGAAGGTATGGAGAGCGGCAGGGAGGTATGGGAGAGCCTGCAGTGGGGATGGGAGGGAGAATGGATGAAGCAGCGAGCCTATGGACGCAGAGACAGCTACCATGAACTGGGACATACCTCCCCCGTACCGGGACAGCGGGAGAGCCACTGCAATCCAGGACTGTCCCGCTGGATCCGGGACAGTTGGGAGGTATGGGTTATTCATGAATTCTTGCTCTCCCTGCCCACCTGCTGATGATTGACAGTCTTCTACCTAGTTTTCTCCCTTTCTCTCTAGGAGAGAACTGCCAATCATCAGCAGATGGGCGAGGAGAGCATGAGATTATGAATAACCATGACTCTTCTCAGGTAGATTTGACTCTTTTCAAGGCCTGGGCTGCAATGATTATGATGGTGGTTCTCAGCAACCACTGACTTTTAGCTCATGAATGACACACCAATGAAATCAGCATTTCTGTCACTATTTTATGCTGCCCTCAGTGAGGTCAGCATAAAGTTGATGATAAGTTCCCTTTAAGCATCCTGAACTGGTGAAGTGGTCATTAGTACATTATGCAGCCCATCCCTGGTGGTCAAGTACTGAAAATGGGGTAACAGTTTACTTTCCTATTTTGGCTTGTGTGACTGAGGGAGGATAAGACAAGCTTCAGCCCTGGCACAAGCTCTGGGATCTCATAAAATCCCAAGTTACCACAACTATTACATAATCTCCATGCTTCCATAGGGTGGAATAAGTCACAACAATTTCTAGATTTCAGTATGGTCAGAATTCTTCTTATTCCTATAGGGAAACTGTCACGAACTAGCGGGTGTGAATTCACTGTGCCACATGACAACCTCCTTGAAGGGCGTTGTCTAAATGAACCCCTCGTTCTTTGCAGTATCCATGATGATAGGGATACACTTTCCCAAGGGGAACACCAGGCTGCTACCTCTTGAGGAAGATTGGCACATGAGGTAGCTGGTCTCGGTGGACCAGGGGGTACCAGTGCTAGGTATCAGAGGTACAGTAGTGGTCAGCAGGTCGTAACAAGGAGTGACAGTGCCGGACAGAAGGATGAGGCAGAGGCGACATTAAACAAGCAATGGGTAAGGGCAGGTGGCACAGGTACAGGTCAGGCAATCCAGGTCAGCAACAGGGGAGTCGAGGCAAAGCTGGCAGGGATCAAACAGGTAGCGGAGTCCAGAAACACAAGCTTAGATAACAGCAACCTTTGCAGGACACAAGGACCTTTGATGGTCAGGCACCTGGGAAGGGGGCTGGACCACTAAAATAGGTTCAGGATAGCTGGGATTGGTCGCACAGGTCACATGTGCAAATTCCTTACATCACAGGAAGTGATGCTCATCAGCCCTTACTAAGGTGCTACAGGAAACAAGCTAGAAGGCATGTTGTGTCCAGAGCAGAAAAGAAAACTGTGGAACAGATTCCAGAAGGGACAGCATCTGCAGACACAGAGTCCAGGACCGGAGCAGCACATGGCTAGACATCGGCAGCAGATCACCACTGCTACTTGCCCTGTAATGCAGCTGGACACGGGCAATAATGGAGGCGGCCAGGGAGGGCAGTGCTCACCCGAGCACGGAGCCTGGGACCATGGTGGTGAGTAGGTGAACACCTGCAATCCGCAACTGCTGTTACAGTAGCCCCCCCCCTTCACGCCCCCTCTTCTTCAGTCCAAGACGAGACAGGAACCTCTTTATTAAATTTGGGGCATGTATGTTCTCCTCTGGTTCCCAAGATCTCTCGTCAGGACCAAAACCTTTTCAATCCACCAGACAGTAGGTCTTCTTGATGTCTAGGATGTCTTTGATTTCAAATACATTTTCAGAATCTCCAGTCACAGGAGACGGAGTAGATGGAACAGCAGAAAAGCGGTTGAGAACTACTGGTTTTAGCAAAGATACATGGAAGTAGTTGGGAATCCGCAGAGAGAGAGGCAGAGGTAGTTTATAGGTGACTTAGTTGATACTCTTCAATACTTCAAAAAGTGAAGGAGTACGAGGATGTTGTCTGTTGTAAACAACAAAATGGTAGAATGGTTATTATAGGAAAACTCTGCCCAAGGTCGCAATTGTACCCAATTGTGTTGAGCGGAGACAAAGTGCTAGAGGTAATTTTCTAATATCTGACTGACCCGCTCAAACTGCCTGTTATTTTGGGGGTGGTATCCAGATGAAAAGTCTAATTCAATCTCAAGCAGCCAACACAAAGCCCTCCAGAGCTTAGAGGTAAACTGGACTCCACGATTGGAAACTATATGTAGAGGTAGCCCATGCAACAGGAATATGTGCTCTACAACAATTTAGCAAGTTTTGTAGCTGATGGAAATCTGGATAAAATAAAAAAGTGAGCCATCTTGGAGAACCAGTCCACAACCACCCAGATAGCTGTACAGAAGATGGAAGGTCTGTAACAAAGTCCAGGGCAATGTGTTGCCAGGGGCGTCGGGAATAGTAAGAGGTAACAACAGCCTGGTTAGTTTGGTCCTGGGGACTTTATTCTGAGCATAGATGGTGCAGGCAGACGTAATCACACACATATTTTGGAAGAGTGAGTCACCAGTAGTGGCGTGATAAAAGTGCCAAATTCTTGCGACTTTCAGGTTGTGCCCCCAAGCTAGAATATGTTTCCTCAAGTGGTACGAATGTCCTCCTGGAAGGAATGTCTTTGACAAGGACAGGAGCTACAGTGGTCAAGCGAGCAGGATCAACAATGTACGAATGTCCTCCTGGGAGGAATGTCTTTGACAAGGACAGGAGCTACAGTGGTCAAGCGAGCAGGATCAACAATGTACTGGTTGGAGGAATCAAATAACTAAGATAGAGAATCTGCCTTGATGTTCTTCTCGCCTGGGCGAAAGTGAAGCTCAAAATTAAAACCAGAGAAGAGTGCCCATCTAGCTTGGCGTTGGTTCAGTTGTTGGACCATCTGCAGATATGTAAGTTTTTTGTGGTCGATGAAAATTATCACCGGATATTGGGCCCTTTCAATAGATAACGCCACTCCTCCAAGACTAGTTTTATAGCCAGAAGCTCTCTATCTTCTATACAGTAATTCCTCTTAACAGGGGAGAAGAGCTTGGAGAAAAACACGCAGGTAAACATCTTGTCCTTGGAACCTTTCTGAAGTAAAATAGCACTGGGTCCTATGGAGGAGGCATCCACTTCTAAAAAGAATTGGCTGGAGACATCTGGATGGTGCAGAACAGGAGCAGAGGCAAAGGACTTTTTAATTGAACGAAAGCGGCTTCAGCCTCAGGAGTCCAGACTCTGGCGTTCAGTCATTTCTTAGTAAGGGTGGGGATTGGGGATGTAAAAGACGAAATATTAGGAATGAACTGGCAATAAAAATTAATGCAGCTCGACGCTGGCAATGACGGAGGTGGCCAGGGAGGGCAGTGCTCACCGCAGCACGGAGCCTGGGACCACGGTGATGAGTAGGCTAACACGCAACCACTGTTACAGAAACATTGAGGTTGCACAATCTGCTGTACTGCCACTAAAAGTGGACTTATTCTGAAAGTCTTCTAAAGGGTTTTTCTGAGATTTTGATATTGATGGCCTATCCTCAGGACAGGTCATCAATATCAGATCAGTGGCGGTCTGACTTGACACCCCCGGCGATCAGCTGTATGAAGAGGCCACTGCGCTCCTTAAAGGGAACCTGTCATCAACTTTATGCTGACCTCACTGAGGGCAGCATAAAATAGTGACAGAAATGCTGATTTCAGCGGTGTGTCACTCATGACCTAAAAGTAAGTGGTTGCCGAGAACCTGCATCATAATCATTGCAGCCCAGACCTTGAAAAGAGTCAAATCTACCTGAGAAGAGTCATGGTTATTCCTAATTTCCTGCACTCCCGCCCATCTGCTGATGATTGGAAGTTCTATCCTAGAGAAAAAGGGAGAAATCCATCTAGAAGACTGTCAGTCATCAGCAGGTGGGCGGGGAGAGAAGGAATTCATGAAAAACCATGACTCTTCTCATGAAGATTTGACTCTTTTCCAGGCCCAGTCTGCAATGTTTGTGATGTTGGTTCTCGGCAACCACTTACTTTTAACTTATAAATGACAAACCGCTGAAATCAACTCACCTGTCTCTACTTTATTCTGCTGTTAGTATGGGCAGCATAAAGGTGATGACAGGTTCCCTTTAAGCTCTTAGATCTCTTCCTTGGCCACAACATCACTTTCATCAGTAACATAACCTAGGCAAAGCTCCGTCCCATTCAATTGAAGAGGCTGAGCTGCATTATCCAGCACAGCCACTACCAAATGAACAGCTTTGTGTGTGATAAGTGCTGTGGCCTCCTCAAACTGTTGATCGGTGGGGGTGCTTGGAATTGGATGGCCATTGATCTTATATTGGTGATCTATCCTGAGGTTAGGCCATTAATATGAAAATCCCGAAGAACACCTTTAAGGGGGTAACACAAGATTCCTTACCAGTTGCTTGATCTGGTCCAAAATGGAGCCCTGACTCAGTTTAAATAATTTGATGGTCCTGGCCATCTCCAAAAAAGCTTAGTAGCCTAGTCTTTTGTATCAACTGTGACCCCTTTTAAGCCGGCCATAGAAATAAGAGGAACGTTGACCAACCAACAGCTGCCTCTCCCAATCCTCCCATACATACACAGATGAGCAAAAGGGTAACGTTTTAAACTTTTGACTTTCAGGCTCCATATCTCACCATCCACTACAGCTTCAAATGTGAGACTACCATCATTTTATAGACAAACATCTTGGCTATATCATACATAAATTGGACTTGCAGCTATTTAGCATATGATTAGTTATGCAGATTCTTGTCACGTAACTGCATTGTTACTATTTTGCTCCTGGTGGTGGAGCAATCTTTTTCTTCTTATATACTACCTGTTCTCACATTCCCTAAAAGCTCAGTGTGTTAGTAGGTTGATTCACAAGCGAAAGGTCACTGGTTCAAATCAAGGAGCAGCCATGAAGAAGATTTTCCAAGAAAAGAGTAAAAGCATCATCCAGCTCATTGATAGCAGTATCTCAGCCAAACTACATCATGTGAGTGCCATGACAGTTGGAAGAATATGAAATAAAGTCAGTCCATTCAAAACAAAGAGGTCGACGTCCAGGAAAAATATTGGAGTCGAAGGTATTTCACCTTTTTTTGGGCACCATTCCAGACTTGTGTAACGCGCATCACACTGTGCTTGCATGTACATCGGTGATCTCACTATTATGAAGCATACGAGCCACATTCACTACCATGTTTGTCGCACCATAACTGATAGACCTTGTGATGAGCCAACATGTTGACTCCAATATTTTTCCGGGACAAGTCGGTTCAGCATAAGGTCTATCAGTTCTGGCACAACAAACATTGTAGTGAAGGTGGCTCGTATGCTTCGTAATAGTGATATCACAGACGTACATGCAAGCACTGTGTGAATGGCGGCCCAAAAAAAGGTGAAACATCTTCGAATTCAATATTGTCATAAGAAACATTAGCTTTAGTTAGCAAAAAAGTATGAACAGTGGACAGTAAAAGATTGTAAACAGGTGATTTGGAGTGATGAGATGAAAGTCAATAGGCTGGGCTCTGATGCATACAAATTGATCTGGAAGAAACAAGGGAAAAAGGGGTTAATGGATCGAAAAGGTTTGGTGGAGGAAGCCTGATGATATGGGGTTGTTTCACAGCCAAAGGCATTGGAAACTTGACCAGGATCGATGGTGGTCTCAATGCTGAGCTATATGTGAGCATCCTAACCATGGGTATCAAAAGGACAACATAGTGTTCAATGACCCAAAGTGTACATCGAGATTGTAGAAGAAATGGTTCAATGACAATGAAGCAGAGGTGCTGGATTTGACCTCACAGTCCCTAGACCTCAACCCATTTGAACCCAATTGAACACTTGTGGGTAGAGTTGAAGAAAAAGCTGCATTCATACCGAAGTGATTTGACCAGTATGCACCAACATTGGGAAAGTGTAGAAGAGACCTGGAAACAGATTTTGGTCCAGACATGCTTGAATCTGATGGAGAGCTTGCCCAGACGGATTCCGGCAGCTTTGAAAGCCAAAGGTGGATTTACAAAATACTAACAAAATAATAAAAATAAAAATTTTGAATTTTAGGAGCACCGATAATTTGCCTGGACATCCACCTTTTGGCTTTGGAATGGATGGATGTACTTCATTTTGTATTCTTCCAATTGTCATGGCACTCACATGATGCAGTTTGGCAATTTTCTTGGCCGACATAGAGCTATCGAAGAGCTGGATGATGCCGTTTCTCTTTTCTTGGGAAATCTTCTTCATGGCTGCTCCTTAATTCAAACCAGTGATGTTTCGCTTGTGAATCAACCTAATAACCACTGAGCTATTAGGGAATGTGAGAACAGGTTGTAATTTGTAGTATATGAGCAGAAAAAGATTGTTCCGCCACCAGGAGCAAAACAGTAACAATGCAGTTATATGACAAGGATCTGCATAAGGCCCCATTCAGACGGCCATATTATTGCAGGTCCGCATTATTGCGGATCCGCAATAATACGGGGTCTGCCCGGTGAGTGTTCCGCACGCTCGGAACACACGCCGGGCGGCCCCATTCAAAATGCCTATACTAGTCCATACTTGTCCGTGCGTGCGGACAAGTATAGGACATGCTTCATCGGAGCCGCGGCATGGAGCTAGCTCCGTGCAGAGGCTCCCCGCTCCATAGAGGTGAATGGGGCCTAACTAATCATATGCTAAATAGCTGCGAGTCCAATTTATGTATGAGCTATCTAAGATGGTTGTCTATAAAATGATGGTAGCCTCACATTCGAGCCTGTAGTGGATGGTGAGATATGGAGCCTGAAAGTCAAAAGTTCAAAACATTATTACCCTTTTGCTCATCAGTGTATGCATGTTCATCTCCGCCAAGCATGTATATATAGTGGATATGGAAAAAGCAGCTTCCAGACACCTCCGGCAGTGGCTTATCTCCTGAGAGCAAACGGATTGGGCAGTTGAAATCCAACATGCCTGATCCTTATATGCCACGACATCTGCCATCAGGAAAGAGTCAGGAGCCCCAATACACTTTATATTGTCGGCCAAACCCACTGAAATTGACGGATTCGACCAACACAGATGTAATATGTATGACCAGTCATCTGTAATCCTATAGACAAAAGGGTTAATCTGGGACCTAAAAAGACATGAATACAGGCAGTGTAAGCAAACGCTCAGCAAGTCCAGATGTTCAGGTCATGTAACAACACGCAGGGCCTCCTACTTACTGCTGCTTTTCATAACATCTATTTGGTCACAAACCTGATGAAAGACTTTAGATTGTTTTACGCTACAAAATCTTCAGGAATTTGCAAATCACAAAAGAGTCTTTACAGTGTTATGCAGAGCGGCCTCCGAATGCAGGTGACTGGACCAAAGTGTGCAAACAAAGCCCTTCGTGCCATCATCTTATCAGCCGCCAGTCAATTCAGAGATTGATGGGTTTTGGAATAACCTGTTTAGATATTTACTCCTGAGACATGGGAAAATTCATACAAAGAATTTGCTTCACTTGTGAGAGCAAGGCTGACTTCTCAGACAATGATTGATAGATAGATAGATAGATAGATAGATAGATAGATAGATAGATAGATAGACAGATAGATCAGATACAGAGGTGTAGCTAGGGGTTTAGCATGGGGGAGGGCAAAAAACACATTTGTCACCTGAATGGGCCCCCAACCTATGTAACACCACAACATGACCACTACCAGTGAACAAAATACAAAGACCAATAATACCACTATAAAACTACCACCACATTGTGACTGAATATTACCGCTATATTTTTACTGAATAAAATCCACTATACAAAGGTAAATATCACTCCCATGCAGTGACCATACAGTGGTAGATAATCATGTTACACAGGTTCTCTGTTGACCGTATAAGTGATTACAGTACAATAAAATCCAATGACTTTTAAATAACATGTGTGTTCTCCTGTTAGAGTTGTTCACTTTCCATGTCTTTTCCATTTAGCCCAGACCACCATGATAACTTCATTCTACGATTTGTGTCTGCAGTGTTTACAACAGAGACATCTGTAGCTCCTCACTTTTCCAGAATCCTCACTACCTTTTCCCAACCTTTATCCTCGCCGTGCCAGCATCAGAAGCAACGCGGGTGCCAGGGAGCAAGGTAAGTATAATCTGTGGCCCGGGCATTGGGGGGGGTCATTTTGGGGTTATAGAACCCCTTTAATGACAAATAATGCCTCATGTGGCTCCCTAAAAAGTAATGATGTGCTACATACTAGATAGATAGCCAGAAATGTCCAGTGCAGTGGTTGGAGGGGGCCAACACTTCTTCCCCCTTGGCAATGACTAGGCCCATCTGGTTATAATAAATAAGTAGGTATATAACATGCCAAGTTTCTCCCAAAGGCTATATATAGGGGATGGCAAAGTGTGGATGCCCTCTAATTCTATCTCTGGGAACATTATCCAACCTTCCCAAAATGACCACAGGAGTGCAAGTCCATTTCCCATATGTCTGCAATATCCAGTCTGCGGGGTACAGTCCTAGATTAGATGATCAGTCTATCTCAGAATTAAGGAGGGCACCAGAAGCAACTAACCCTCACAACGTGCAGCAAAATCCAAAGACATAAATTGAGTTGCTTTTACTAATTCAGTCCAAACACGCCTTTATGGTCCTCCACCTTTTATAATAATTCAATGCTTCTTTCTCTCAGAGCATAATCCTTAGTGGAGTTGCTATTCTGGCAGCTTTCCACTCTCAGGAATGGTGTTTTCCTGGATAAGGCCTTTCTCTAGGCCTACTTGGTCTTTCTCTAGCTTGCACACTAGCAGACACTTTAAACATGGGGCCAGGGCCAGCCTTTCTCCCGGCAGCCACACTAAGAACTGCCAGTTTAACTATTTCCTACCTATACATAGCCTTTTGTATCACAATTAGCATCACAGTAAACATTTTAGAGCATTAACCCTTTAGCAACGAAACAGTATTGACCTTTTAGCAGTGATCTAGTGGGTCACTGCAGATAGATAGATATGAAATAGATAGATATTGTATAGATAGATGGATGGCTAGATAGATAGCTAGATAGATAGCACACAGAAAAATCTCGGCAGCACTATATAAATGGTGAGGTGCAATGCCTGCAGATCTGACAAAGATCAGTTCAATAAAAAACATAAAAATAGGCAGCACTCTCAAAGTAAAATGAAAAGCAGAGGAACTTTATTCACCCATGTGTAGGACGCGACGTTTTGGCTCAGACTGAACCTTCCTCAAGCTAGATAGATAGCTAGATAGATAGATAGATAGATAGATAGATAGATAATTAAATGAAAGTTGGTAGCAGCACATCAATATGAAGCCCGGGTGCTAGCTCAAAACTGCAGAGTGGTGGAATAAAGGGATCCATATTTTTTTACACACCGGAGTGCTGCCTTTTCGTTTATTTCTATAGATAGATAGATAGATAGATAGATAGATATGATAGATAAAAATCCCTGGATTTAATGAAGGCCTTTAAGGCGCCAAAAATGGCAAAGGCAGAGTGGACCTGGCATGCATGTGGAACCAACACTCCCTGAATTTAATGGTGGCAATTATGGCACACAACAGGTAGGAATTAGTGTTAGGTTCCCATCTTAAAGAGATCTCCTTGACGTGTGGCAGACGGGCCCAAATAATTTTGTACAAAATGTATTTGCCAAGAATCTCAGTTTTGCAAAATAAGTGTAGCACTAGCACCAGAATGTTTTCTATTATTGTGGCAATATTGTACGTTATTTATGTTTGCTGAGTGCTGCTGCATTGTGTTTTTGTCCTGCACATTGCACATTGCATGTGCTGACTGACCCCCTTTTTTTGCAGTTGTACTGATCTGGAGGTGTGGATACTCCAGCCAGTCTTGCACTCCTGACAAGCCTGTCTGCCCCATAGGCGGATTTTAATCAGAGTAAGTATAAAGCTGTAGCCTGCTCTCAATATATGTATTTGAAGCCGTGAAGCACCAGGGGAAGTGAGTGGGCTCAGCATGCATGTTGGTACCTGCATCCCTGGATTTAATGGAGGCTTTGAAGGCACCAAAAAGGGCAAAGGCAAAGTGGACCCGGCATGCATGTGAAACCAACACTCCCTGAATTTAATGGTGGCCATTATGGCACACAACAGGTAGTAATTAGTGTTAGGTTCCCATCTTAAAGAGATCGCCTTGACGTGTAGCAGACGGGCCCAAATAATTTTGTACAAAATGTATTTGCCAAGAATCTCAGTTGTTCAAAATAAGTGTAGCACTAGCACCAGAATGTTTTCTATTATTGTGGAAATATTGTACGTTATTTATGTTTGCAGAGTGCTGCTGCATTGTGTTTTTTCGATAGATAGATAGATAGATAGATAGATAGATAGATAGATAGATAGAAGATAGATTAAATGATAGACATAGACAGAGAGATATGAGATAGACAGACTGATAGATAGGTCCATCATCCGCTGAGGGGACAGGTCTGCTCTTCTATTAGCCAAAGTGGCACCAAAAAAATATTTTGCACCAGAAGTGATCAAAGAATATAAGAATATACTGGTGTATAAGTTTGGTGTATTCATGAGGTCAGTGTTCCTCCACCCTCCTCACAGTGACTGATGGACTGACGTGGATTCAGAAACACAGCAGCCAGATGTCAGTCACTGTAAGAAGAATCATATAGTCATGTATCATGTAGTCTTTAAAAGACTATAAAATGTATATTTTAATTGAAATTGTTAATTTTTCGTGTACTTTCCTATCTAGAAGAAATCATTCAAGAAGAAATAACTTTGCGACCAGACTATAATCGGGCAGTACCTTCAGTACCTGAACCCGGGTTGACGCAGGGCACAAGTTACTGGTTCCAGGTCTACGGATATAAATGTTGGTTGTAGATATCAAGCATAACCTTGGTTAGCTTGGCAAATGAAGAATGATAAAGTTAATGGAAAGTTCCCACAGGTCCTATAATGCATGCACCATTATAATATACTTCTTATAAACACACTGTAGATAATGACACAAATTTTAAATAATAAGAAAATAATTCCAAGCAAAACTGATCCACAGTGCAGGGCCTGAGGGGGAGGAGCATGACACAGTCAGTCAAGGGACACCAAGGATGGAAAGTCATGCACCTCCCCCTCAGGCCTTGCACTAGGGATGACACAGTCACCACAGTTTGGTCTGGAGTGCGGACAGGATAGTGAACTGTTCTACCAGGATGACATTCCTGGAATTACCTGATCACATCTGACACCCGGTGGGCGTTAGAACAGGCAAGATGACCTGGGTGGTGTCAAATAGTGTAATGATAAAATGAATGTGATGGATGAAACAAAACCTACTTAAGACCTTAATTACAATAACCCTATTTCAGGATTAGACATTGGCTGGTACCTTCCGGTCTTGGTGTCACTCGGGGGTGTTTAGCTTTGTTCTCTTTTGTATAATTCCTTAATTGTCGTGACTACTTTGGAGGCATTACTTCTGCTGATATACTGTAGAAATCTTGAGAAACCAAAAAACAATGGGGACTGTAATGGGACAGTGTTAGCTGAGTACCCCTACATAAGACCTTTTTAACAAGTACCCCCAGGACTACGATCAGTCATAATTTAGAACAAAATTGCTCAATCGCTTCTTCTTTTTTTGTTTTAACACAAATCCTGGCTTTGGGCAAGTATTTCATGATCTCAGACAACCCCTTTAATTGCCAAAGCTGCTAACTGTCAGGACTAATGAACCATTTATTGGTATGGGGCCTCCCAACTCTGTTGCCAGGGGGTGAGGATTCGGCACTTGGAATTCAATTTGCCCAAAGTTTTAGTTCTTAAAAGGTTTCTCCCATCTTACAATTTTGATATGTCATAAATATCCGATAGGTGCTCCTAACTCAAGGAGGGGCCCTGTCTTCAACTGCCGAGATAGAGAAGTGGCCACCTATGTGCAGCTCTCTCCATTCATTTCTATGAGACTTCTGAGAATATTGAGTAAGTGTGCTAGAAGTGAATGGAGAGAGCCGCACATGCTCGTCTATATTCCCATCATTCATCATTCCCTGTGGTGTGAGATGGGGGCCAGTTCTCAAGATAGGAGCAGGTGCCAGAGGTGGGACCTGCACCTATCGGACATAGGTGGATGGATGAGAATGTCCAGATGAGAGAACTCCTTTGAGGGAGATAAGCTGCCGCTAGAGGTGTTGTCTCTACTGGGATTGTCTGAGCTGAGTATGCACGTGTATGGGGAAGTCAGAAGAAACAGCAGTTTGGCCAACAGCTATCTAGTCAGTGTTGGACTGGGTATTCCCCATATTATCAATAAAGTGTAATAGGTTTTGATTAAAAGAAATAGACCGTAGTGGCAAGTGCTGGGCTCCAAAGGCAGTGGCAAATGGGAATTTTTCTCCTGGACCTTTGGGGCCCACTATGGTGTCAGAGCCTGGGCCTACCCTAGGATCCTCTGGTGGGCCAGTCCGACACTGTGCCTACCAGAACCTAAGACATGCTATTAAGAGGTGTGGGGCTATGGAGAAAGGTGAGTACAAACTTCAAATTAGAGAGGCAAGAAAGGAACATAATCATGTAGTAAAGGGAGAAGATCTTGACAAATAAATTTGCATTTACACCATGCAATGAGCAGAAGATTCTCAACGGCTGCTCGTTCAGTGAAGGAGAAAGCTGCATTTACATTCTGCCATCTCCTTCACAGTATGAGTACGAGGGGTCACTATTGTGATCCCTCATCCTCATACACCTGCATTGTTTCTGGGCAGCAGATCACTGTTTTAGACCATACAATCTGCTGACAGAAACGATGATTAATGTATCTGCGTTTTGCTCTTTCATAAGGTGTTTGGCAGCATTTTTACACGGGCAGATTGTCGGGAATGAGCATTCACAGGAACATTCATTCCCGATAATCTGCCTGATTATTGAAAGGTGCATATCCACCTTAAAGGGTTTCTGTCACCAGAAATAACCCTATTAAACCAAGTGTCATTTGCAATGAGCAAATGACACTTGATGCCAGTAATGTTACTATTATACTTCTCAGTAACGGCGTTTTGCTAAAAATAGCGATTTTATAATATGCTAATGACCTCCCCTAGGTGCAGTAGGCGTGAACCTGCACCTAGGAGAGGCCATAATAACGCCTCTTACCACGCCCCCGGTCGCGCTGATTGACAGGGCCGGGCAGCCAGCTCTTTCGGCTCCCGGCCCTGTACGAGCCCGAAATCCCGCGCCTGCGCAGTAATGAAGCCGGGACCCGGGCGGGCGCCGGCTCTCAATGCGCGCTGATCCCGCGCCTGCGCATTGCGATCAGCGCGCATTGAGAGCCGGCGCCCGCCCGGGTCCCGGCTTCATTACTGCGCAGGCGCGGGATTTCGGGCTCGTACAGGGCCGGGAGCCGAAAGAGCTGGCTGCCCGGCCCTGTCAATCAGCGCGACCGGGGGCGTGGTAAGAGGCGTTATTATGGCCTCTCCTAGGTGCAGGTTCACGCCTACTGCACCTAGGGGAGGTCATTAGCATATTATAAAATCGCTATTTTTAGCAAAACGCCGTTACTGAGAAGTATAATAGTAACATTACTGGCATCAAGTGTCATTTGCTCATTGCAAATGACACTTGGTTTAATAGGGTTATTTCTGGTGACAGAAACCCTTTAAACGTCACCTTGCCAGATAACAGAGAGCTATTTGGTTTAAAGGGGTATTCTCATCTTAGACAATGGGGGCATATCGCTAGGATATGCCCCCATTGTCTTATAGGTGCGGGTCCCACCGCTGGGACCCGCACCTATATCCAGAACGGAGAGGGGAGCGCTGCGCCTGGAGGACCCCAGGTTTCCGGGGGTCCGGCCACCACCAGGCGCAGCTCCCCACGCCGCTCATAGAAATGAATGGGAGCCGGGCCGTGCATGCGCGGTGCGCTCCCATTCATTTCTATGGAGCTCGGCTATTTTCGGCGGCCCCATAGAAATGAATGGAGGGCGGCTGCGCATGCGCAGTGCGCCCTCATTCACTTCGGGGGCTCCGTTCTGGAAATAGGTGCGGGTCCCAGCGGTGGGACCCGCACCTATAAGACAATGGGGGCATATCCTAGCGATATGCCCCCATTGTCTAAAATGAGAATAACCCTTTAAAAAGTGCCCCTATAAGAGTGTCAGCCTGCAGCATCACACTAATAACAGAGCCAGGAAGACATCAACAGCCTGCAGCAGTGCCCCAATAAGCAGGACTGGACTGGGGTTCCTTGGGCCCACCAGAGAAAATTATTCTCGGGGCCCAAACCTCTTTATCATCAGTAAACTTTAATAGATTTTGATTCAAAGAAATAGACCTTAGTGGTAAGTCATTGGCTCCAAAAGCAGCCACATGTTTTTTTCCTCTTGGATCTTTGGGGTCCACTATGGTATCAGAGCCTAAGCCTGTCGGAGGATCCTCTGGTGGGCCATAAGGGTATATTAACAAATGGGAGATTTGTTGCAGACACTCCTGTATCTGTGCCATTCATCTGAATTGGCTTGTAGAAATCGACATGCTTGCTGCAGAGACAACCCCTTTTAGACCTGGCCATATACAGCAAAGGTGGGTTTAGATGGTCCAATGTAACGGCCGATTGTCAGGAAGGAAGTGTTCCTGCTCTTTCACTTAAGGAGTCCTCCGTATTTACATGCAGCAATCTCCTTCACAGTTATGAGGATGAGGGATCACAATTGCGACCCCTTGTCCCCATACAGAATATTGTTTCTGGGCCGCAGATCACTGTTTAGACAGCACGATCTCCGGCCCGGAAATGATGATCGGCGGTGCCTGCAAGTACGACAGGATCACCCAATGAACGAGCGTTTTGCTTGTTCATCGGGTGATCGGTGACACACTTAGACGGGCAGATTGTCAGGAAAAAGTGTTCACAGGAATGGTCGGTCCCAATGATCTGGACGATTATTGGTTTGTCTAAATCCACTTTAAAGTGCTGATCGTCCGGAATGTGACCAATCGGTCCTTCGTGGGATCGGTCATTGTGGGATCGGTGGTAAGAACAATCCCACCATCGACATGTCAGACTAAACTGGCCGATCCGGGAGTCAGCTTCAAAGACGAACTACACAGTGGTCCTGCCAACCACAGTTGAAAAGATCCAACTTGGCAAATTGTAAAGCTGGCAGAAATCCAAGGGTCAGCTGTGGACTAATCCACTGCAAAATCTGCGTGCTGAATTGTAAAGTGTGTAATCCGCAGCAATTCAGTGACCAATCGCCATCAGATCCTGACGTAAGACGTGCGGAGTTTGCAGGGGATTTGTCTGTAGTAGAAAATGACAGGACATATGAAGGCACCAGAAGAAAACTTGTCTTGTATGAATGGAGCTTTCCAGCTTCTCCAGGCAATGCCTTCACTGAATGCAGAATCACTGCCTGTACTGATGGCACCTTCAGGACAATGACAATGGCATAGCAGGGCAACTGGGGCATGTGCCCTGGGTGCCACCTTGCCTTGGCCAGGGTAGTTAGATACACGGTAAAGGCAGCAAACTGAACCTTTGCCCTGGGTGAAAGCCTAGCTTGAAACATGGATCCCTCTCGCTTATGAAGAGACCGGTTTTGACAATCGCATTATATTAGGGAATTGCCAATGTAAAGCAGCTTCAAACCGGAACATGACATTATCAGGTATCAGATAATAACAGCGACTGCCTTGTGTGAACGCGGTGATAGCAATGGATGGCATGACCTCTACTAGGCGCAGGAAGGCAGAGGGAGCTGTTGTACCAGCACGTATGGGGAGAAGTGCGGCTGCCTCCCCTTTGTTCCCTAGACTGTATGTCAGCAAAACAGCCCAGTGTGCATGTCACGGGAGTGCACACAGCAGTGCGTGCCCATCTTACAGACAGATCCGCTGAGCTGTACAAGACAGATGTATTCTGTATGGAAGACAAACACATATTGTATAAGACATGGCCCAGAAGAGCTTGCAATCTAATGGTCTTACCGCAGACACTAGTATTTCAGGTTGTGAGAGGACTAGTTGCAGGCTTCTAACACTAACAGGTTGTGCTCACCCTAAGGGTATGTTCACACACAGTCTTTTTTTAATGCAGCAACCAATTTTGTATGAACCACACCTAATTTTGGCTTCAAAACCTGCATGTGTGAACACACTCTAAGGGTATGGCCAGACATGACGTATATACTGCGGATTTTCTGTATTGGACTTGCATTTACAGTAGTAGCAGGATGGATGAGACTGAGGAAATATATATATATATATATATATCTGCACATAAATCTGCCATGTGAATTTCTGCTGCGGATTTCACCTTCTGCCATACAGAGGATGAAACCTGCATGTAACTGCGGCAAATCTTCCACAATATACGCCATGTGTGTCCACATAACTTTTGTACAGGGTCACCAGCTATATACTGCTGTCATCTACAGATATACGATATGACCATGCAGAGGAGACATATAGAAAAAAGACCCCCCACCACCCAGCAAACATGGGGGTCATTTACAAAGTCCGGCTTTTTATATCTCTCCTTTTGCCCTTGCTTTTCTGTCAGAAGATGCGCCTAACTTTGAGGTACACCTTCAGCAGTCTGTGCGCCTAGAGGAAAAACTAGGCCGGCTCCTGACTAGAGTAGTTTTTTGCCAACATTTACGCCAGTTTCCAATTGGTAAATTTGTTGGGGCTGAAGTCCCGGACACTGGCACAGCCCTGCCACACACTCAACAGGGCATAAATGCCAGTCCGACAAAATATAGTCGCACAGGCATTCAAAAAGTCACAAAAAAGGGGTTTGTGCTACATTTTTAGGCCAAATGCTGGCCTAAAAATGTTTGTAAATGACCCCCACTGTTCCTTAAGGCTTTCTGCACGTTGTTTCTGCAGATATTTGGTGCGGATTTTACCCTTTGCAAGGTAAAGGGGGAGATCGGGGCAAATCCGCAAGTAACGCATGCACATTGCGGTGCGGATCTGGTGCAGAAACGCAGAGAAAACTCTACGAAAATCCTGTGCGGAAATTCTGTTTGTAAACCTGCACCTGTGTGTAGGCGGCCTAATGAAGGGCCACACGTTCAGGTTTCCAGATGTAGTTTCGGGTGCCAAAAACAGGAGGGCTCATGTCCAGGGGTGGGGGTTGTATGAGTGTAGAAGGGACACCACCCCGACCAAACACTAACCCATTATAGTCAATGGACCAATTCACACAGACCATCGAGCAAAACATACCCATTCAGGTGAAGGGGTGCAGGATGAGAACAAACAGCGCCGGGTGCTATCCATGTGCAATCTGTTTAAAAAATTGTCAGCATTAGGGCTTGTGCACACAAATGTATTTTTTTTCCACTTCCATTGCATTTTTTACAGGTCCGTATGTGGGACCATTCACTTCAATGGGGCTTGAAAAAAAACGGAAATGACTGTGTGCGTTTCGCAAAAAAATAAATAAATAAATAAATAAAAACCAGAGCATCTCCTATTCTTGTCTTTTTTGCGGACAAGTACAGGCATCGTTATAATAACGGATCCAAAAAAAAAATAATGCAAGACATCATCCGTTTTTTTTTTTTTGTGGATCCGTGTTTTGAGGACTGCAAAAAGGTACAGAGTACATGCACATGTGCACATGGGAGGTGGGGTTAGTTTGTGTGGATTTCACTACATTTTCGCACCAAATCAGTTGCAGATTTTATTGCAGATTTGCCAGTGATCTCACCCTTTATCTGCACAACTGACATGAAGCTGATTCCAAATCCGCACCACAGGTCAGTTTCCGCACAGAAACCTTCCATATAATGGACCTTGTGCCAGTTTAGATGTGGGTATATGTATGTGCTCTCGCACACCCCATGTATGAGGGCTCCCCACATGCAGCACACTGATGACAGTCACTCTCCAGCCTGCTGCAGGATGTGCCCCCTCCCTGCTCTGGGCCGGTCCTCTGCCCCAGCGCCTCCCCCTCCTCCCAGCAGTAGATGAATCCGATGCGCACAGCAGACACATCAGCGTCCGTTATATGGGAGCACACGCCGGGCAGTACCATTGACAGCCCCGGGGAGGAAGGACGCCTCGGCCGGAGGTTTTATATCGTGTGTCCGGGACCATAGCACTAGTACATACGTCTCCAGCCGAGCCCTAGAGATCCCGGAGCTGACCGGGGCAGTGATGGAGCCGGCAGGGCCCGGAGGGGGCGCTCCTTCCCCGGTACCCGAAAAGAAGAAGCTAAACCGGGCTCCATCTCCTGCCCGACCCAAGGATCTGACCGGGTGGTCCCTGTCTAAGGCTCGTAGACCTTCCCCGGTGTCCCTCAATGTTATCCCCCCCGGACCCCGCCGCCCGCTCCCTTCTCCGGGCACCAAGAAGCCGGCGGCCCCCGCTGTCCGAGCCCCAGGAAAGAGTAAGGAGCCGGCGACTCCGGGGACCAGGCGGGGGACGGACAGCAGTTCGGAGGGGTCGTGTGCCTCGGAGGAGAACAGCAGCAGCCGGGGGAGCAGCGAGGAGGGTGGCGTGTCCGCCGCCTCCAGCCGCCTGCCCCTCAGCACCTCTATGGCCTTCTCTGACCTGACCGAGGATCTGCTGGATGGGGGCACCGAGAGCCTCCTGCGGGAAATGGACGAGCTGCGCTCTGAGAACGACTACCTGAAGGTGAGGGTCCGCATGGGCGGGACTAGCTGCGCAGTGGGAGGTCGGGGGTTGGCTGTAAACAAACATCCAGGCATACATCTATCTATGGTTATTGAAGGATATGCTGTTGCCTATGGCCACACCCACATTGTGGTGGCAGTCTGGTTCCGAAATAAAGGGCCAGGGCGCAGTCTGTATGCAGGGCTCTGCTAATACTTATGGCTGGGACTAGATGCAGTGTTCCAAGCCATATTACAGCCATTGCAGTCTAAGGTTAAATGAATGTGTCTGATTTGCACCAGCTAAGGATCATGGGAACCGGAAGCTGGTGGAAATCATATGTGAATGCAGTTTCCATTGATGTATGGGATGGAAAACCTCTACAATGGCACATGTAGACCGAGCCCTAGAGGGGCTTCAAACTGTCCTCTGTGGTCAATATCACCTCATGTGCCGGATGTATTGAGGGGGTATTATTTCTCATTATGGAGAGCGTCTAGTATGCATGAGGAGTCCTATAGACCAGGCAACGCTTCTTTGGGTTTCTGGGGAAAAGATGTGCACATGAGCTTGCTTTCCAATGGGTGGAGATATAGGAGGCTTCCAAGGCAGATCACAGGTCAGATGCAGAAGACACTAAGAAGTGTAGAATTCTTTAGTCATGGTAGTGGTCTCTGGTCTGGTCATGAGTCACCATGAGACGACTTACTGTCATGGACATGCGTGTATTGTACTGCTTATATACGGCAGCTACACGCGGGCATCCTCAGACTGCAGAATCCCACCCTTCTCCTCGTCTGACGTTATGTTCTCTAGATATGGAAGGCAATCAGAAGATGGCACATTAGGGCTCCATGACTGCAGGAAGTAGTTGAGATCCCTCAGACTTGTTGTATCAGCTGTCTGGAGATGTTGCACCAGGTGTCCTCCACCCGTGTTTTTGGAGGACAAGTGTGAACATTTATACCATGTTTGGAGTTGGCCTGCTTTAATGTTGGAAATTGGTGGGCACCCTGCCCAGAAAGAAGGAGAGAATGAAGTGGTTGGCCGCGCAGAACTGCCATGCTGTGTGTATGACAGCAGGGAGATGAAGCCTGGGGTTTAGGGAACTACAAGACCCAGGATGTATTGCTTTCCTTTGCCAACTCCACCACGTTCACTTTTGGGGCTGCCGGTTTCCAGGTGGATGATGTCAGCATTGGCTATTAGCCACCAGTTGCCTTAGTTGCAGGGTTTCTGCAGCCATGGATAAGGGACGCGGTAACTGGCTGACCATATTCCTCACTCATGGTGGGATCGCTGGGGAGGGGGGTGCTCTGGGACTATTAGCTCTGTCATATAGCGACATACTATTATAATGCTTTAGGGCCAGGAACTTCAGTCGCCTTGCACACCCTTCAGCTGGTCCTGTATACGGCAAGGTATATGTTGCTTCTCCTCACCATACTGGATCGGTGCCTCCATTATATCTATTAACCTGCAGCCTGACCCAGACCTATTGTCTTCTTCTCAACGGTGTTGCTACAATTACCAATTGTTTCCATGCTTCCCTTTACAGAGCTTAGTTTCCCCCTCCTGTAAACTCTGGCTTGATTTTCCACCAGTATGCTCCTGCCTGGCTTGCCCTCCCCAGACACCCTGGTCCAGCGTGCCCTTCTTCTGACGCCCTGTGCAAAGATGTTTTCACATGGATTTATTCTGAATCAGTAAAAATAAACTCTTCTGAGCCCCGAGGACCCAGAGTCTCATTCAGGCATCCAGGTTCTTCATTGTCCCATTGCACCCTCAGAACTTGGTGATAAGTGGTCACATCTGTGGGCCGGGTCTGGACAGGGAAACCTTTGTAGCTTGCAGGTCTATGATGATGTTTCATACCTGCTTGTTCTTCCATCTGGCGTCCTTCATTTTTGACTGCTTATTTTTAAAATGAACCGTTCTTTAGCCACGTGCACTCTCATTGGCTCGATTTGTAAACTTTTCTATACAGAGACCCGGCACACAGGATGTCCCCCCCCCCCCCACCCCCCTTGCTACTTTTAGTATAATTGCTTCCAGATGACTCCTAGAGCTTGGGACATCGTGTGACCCAAAATTCTTACACAGTCCCTCTGTGTCTGCTTCCATGAAGTCACCCGGAAACTGCTGTAATCCCTCCTGTAATGGGCGACTATCTGTTCCTGCTTTTTACTAGCGGTTGGGGCTTTGTCCAGAGAACGACATGTCCGGTTGTGGAAGATAATTGTGGAAAGTATGTTTATTACACTGACAGATTTTCTCACCAATCTTTGTTCAGATGGCGGTTTACACACCAACTACTGGTCTGATTGGACAGAATTGGTCAGATATTCTGTTAGTGTAATACAGCGATTCCAGGGAGATCTTATCTCCGGAGGTATATGTACACACTCTCTGGCAAGCTTGTGCATGCTTGTCTGTGTTTCCAGTGAATACATCGGGCAGGTGGGCACCGGCACAGGGCAGCATTATCCCGGATCAGCATGAACCTTAATTAGTCTACTGACAATTCAGTGCCATGGATGTCATAGAGCCCCAGGCGTGGATCGCGATGGTGATGGTGCTATTCCTGCTGTTCCCTAGTGTCTTTGCAGAACTGTAAGATGGGGTAGAAAAGGCAGTGTACTGTAGGTTTCCCTCCCTTCAGGTGGCTAATGTTGACATTGTACATACCTGAGGAGCCAGGTACTTGCTGCTGGTTTCTAAGGCCCTATTCAGATTCATTGGCCTTCTTAAACGTGTTCCAGGAGAAGCTCCCAAAATACATGTTAAGCGTGTCTGTAGGGCTCCTTTAACCAATGGAGGCCAGAAGAACGAACGCATGTCAGATGGCCCATCCTAAGGATGGGTCATCAATATCAAAGTCCCAGCAACCCATTGAAAGGGGTTTTCCAGGATATTAATATTGTTGGCCTGTCCTCAGAATAGTCCATCAGTATCTGAATGGCTGGGGTCCTACAACCCATTGATCAGCTGCTCTAGAGTGCTGTCTCCATCTGTTGTGTGGTGGAGCTGGTAAAAGGAGTTGTCACATTATAACAACGTATCCTCATTCACAAGACAGGGGATACGTTTCTGATCAGACACATATGCCCCATCCTGTAGACCAGGATTCCTCAACTCCAGCCCCCAGGACCCACCTGCTGGCCATGTTTTCAGGATTTCCTTAGTATTCAGCAGGTGATATAATTAGTGTCAGTGCATCAGGACTTGCCACAGGTATTCATTCTGTGGGATATTCTCAAATCATGAGGTGGGCCCTGAGGACTGGAGTTGAGGAACACTGCTGTAGACAACGCCTTCAATGGGATTGCTGCAGTAACCAGCTTCATCCACTGCGGTGGACAGAGATACTCTGAAACAGCTGGGTTCTGCTCTAGATATTGAGGGTCGTTGCCTCCAGTGCATCTCCTGTGTGGAGCCACACCATTCCTGCAGGACCCGGCTCTATACATGGATACAGTCCTTTCATCTCGTTTCTTGGCCGCTGTCGGCTTTTTTGCACCACTACTCCACATGTGGCTGAATGTAAATAAATGGTGGAGTAGTCCACCTTGTAGCCTCCTCACATGACCTCTTGTTCTACTGCTTCTTCTAGCAATCCTGCTTCCTTCCTGAGCTTTGTGTAACGCCTCCATATACTTGAAGGCTTCCATCGTGCCCTCTTTCCTCTCTTGTAGACATTGTTTCTGTAGTTATGGTGGACGCTGTGCAGCAGTTTCTCAGTCTTTCTTTGAACTGTTCTTCTTATTTCAGCAGATCTGAGGCTTGAAGTCTTTTGTGGTGGTCAGGGAGGGAGGCCATCTTTGTTTTGTCTGCTTTTTCAGAAAGACAAAGCATTTTTTTCTTTACTTTAACCTTTTGTAGTATTCTTTCTTTTACCCATGGACCTGTACCTTTCTATAAAAACCATACTGAAATGTATATATTGGAATTCTCGTAGAGCACATGGACATTCGTTTTCGTGCAGCAGATCCGCAGTGTTGTACAGCACCAGCAAAGTGGATGAAATTTTAAGAAATCTCATCCAAATACAGCAAAAAAAGTGCTGCAGTTTCTGCCATGGGTTTTCATGTGGACCTGGTCTAGGTGTAGATCCTTCGAATGGGGCTAAACCACGAGCAGGCTCCCACTTCAGCTTTGCGAGGAGACTAGCCTCGGCAGTGACGTGTCCCTAAGAAGCATGTGACCCAGCCGTGATGGGCTACATGGGACACTCACTGATGAGACCAGTGAACGGCTACACTATGGGAACGCCCATCTTGATAAATGTCCCTCAATGGCCCTGATTTACTAATGTGTCTGCACCTAGAATCTGTCTAAAGAGTGGTGCACTTTGGCGCAACTAACATCTCTACACTTTTTTCAGACTTGCTTGAAAATTGTATGGACTTGGATCTTCTCAGGACCTAAGATGCACCATTTTTATGCCATAATTTTGTCGAAAGTTGTCTCAAATGAAGTAACCAATGATTGTTATGGAGTCAGAGAGAAGTGTCCATGCCTGCACCGCATTTACCGTCCAGCCTGAGCCCCGGTCATAAATCTGGTGCCGGTGTAGACAGCCGGTCTAGGCTTACACCATCTAGTAAGAATATCTACCCAAATTTTCAATAGGACCAGTTGGTAGAATAACTTGACATGTCCTTGTAAGGTCTTAGCCAAGTTTTCAAGCTGTACCCTATCCACAATATAGGGGTGATAACAGATCGGTGGAGGTCCAACCTCTGGGACCCCAATGATCCCGAGAACTGATGGCGTGGCAGGATACATATGCGTCCTACCACTCCAATCATTCTCTATGGGACTGCTGGAGATAGGTGAGTACATTTCACCCATTCTATTCCATGTAGGGACAGGCAGGCTTCCTATAATTGATGCCCTTTGTGGAATCCTGTATCAGAGCTGGGCACAGCTTACCAAATTGCCCCCCAGGTAGATGCTGGCTCTGAGTGGGTGAGTTAAGGGCTCATTCAACCCATGGTAGGCCATCTGGGCCCATATTGTAGACCGCAAATGGTGGTTCTGCAATATATAGGCCGTGTGAATCCAGTATCATTGACTTGAATGGGTCCGCAATCAGCAAGATACGGCGCAGAATGGAGGCACGGATCGGAAGCAGAAGAGCTTCCCTGGGCTTTCAGGTCCACGTCTCTGCACCACAAAAGATAGGACATGTCCTATCTTTTGCCGTAGATTGCGGATCACGGACCCACTCAAGTCAATGGATCTGTGCCGCGATATTGGATTCACATGGCTGGTGCCTGTGCATTGTGGACCACAATTGGCGTTCTGTAGCATGGACGGCCTACAGTCGTGTGAATGGGCCCTAACTATTTTCTGGCCCTCTGGCATGTAGTGGGTACACTTGTGCCATTTTGCAGGGTATTTAGAAGATGTGAGGGGGCTTCACTCGGCGAGGGTGCTAGTGAGGACTGATCTTGGGGCATGACTAGGTTAAAGTCATATGTTGGATTATGAGGAAAGGAACGTCCCCTTTTACGAGCCGTAACACGGAGTGAAGTGAGTAATCTGTCGTTGCAATAAGTCTGAAATCTGGGTTTCTTCGCCATATGTCTGCTTTGGAAGATTGCCCCGTGACCAAGCATGTATCCTTACAGTTCTCCACCTCTAGTTTAGACTTGTCTTGTCTGTATTTTCATATGATAAGCGGCGTCTGTGATCAGGTTTGTTGGGAAACTGTGCAGGATAATATCTGTTTATGTTAGGGCTGCCGGGAAGCTGTCAGCAGGCAGGATGGTGGGGGCGTGCTCTGCATACAGACTAACGGCCTGAGGAGCAGTCACATCTTCTCTACATTCCATACAAAGCCGCAGTATTTCTAGTGTGTGAGGATTATACCCTCGATGGGCACCAAAATAGTCTCTACCTCCTTAGAAAAGCAGCCCCGTCATGTCTTAAAGCCACGCGTTTTAAAGACCCCCTCCAGGGGCCTCTGTACAGGACCACCATAGGTTCTCCGGTAGTCGCTGATCACAGCTTCTGTAGAATTTGTCATCCAGCAGTCCCATGGAAGACCTCTCTGCTTCAAGCACTGGGCAGGATACATGACACTGTTCATCCTAATCTTCCTGGTTCATAAACAGAATGTTGGATCAGCGGTGAAGACGTAACTGGGCAGACAGCAGAAGGCACAAAATTTATTAAAATACCTTATATGAGAGGACAACTTTTCATCCTGTGGGGGAGGTCTTTAAATGAGATCTGTCTGCTCTCCTGACATATCTTTTTTAATAAATTCACTTGCATTTGCCATAAAAGAACAGTTTGAGTTCATGTTTTCTGGTGCTGTTGCTCTGTTATTCCTCCTGGAAATGTATAAAAAAATTGCACAAGGCAGAGTTCTAAGAAAAGATGCAGAAGGTGACAACACCTCTTTAAAATCTTTCAAGTAATGTCTTTTGGATTGTGGTACTGCACACCCCCTCCTTTTCCGGGATTTTTTAAAAATTTTGTCCAGAATGTTTCAGCACTTATAACTAGCAGGATGGAGGTTGGGAAAGGAATATGCAGATATCTGAGGTGTTAGAAAGGTTTTGGAGAATAAATTCACGGTGGGCGATGGCTGCGTTGTCATTCCACTTGATAATTCGCATCCTTGGGTGTAACCCTGTTTTCTGCCCGTGACTTTTAGGAAATCAGTGTTCATTTAGTGAGCAGATCATAGGCTTCTCCTCCCTGCGCTTCATGTCATGAAGATTACATACAGCGGATGGGATTTGGCGGTGTCAGGCGGATCGCACATGTTACTTTCCTTTCAATTATTAATGGTGTATTCAACTTGGTGTTAGAGTGCTGCCAAATCCACAGTAAAAAAAAGAGCGCTTCCCTGTCTGGGAGGTGAGTAGCTGTCGACCCGCACAGGACAGCTGCCTGGGCCTCCTCTCAAGCTGTCACTTCTCCTTTCTTGCTCCTAGCCTGCCATGCGTGAAGAGCCCCTCCTGACCCCAGACGTTAATCTCTTTGTGTTTGATCATAGTGTTATATAGAGTTCAGGTGCTTGGGGAGATGGCTCGCCAACGCACATGGTAACGCGTTTTGTTTTTTTTAACTACTTTTGTGTTTTACTATACTGGGAAATAAGTATCACACTTAATAAAAGTATACTTTAGGCCTCATTCGCACGTGTGTGATAAATAAATTAATAATAAAATTTAAATATATATAACAATTTTTTTATTTTTTTTTTTAATTTATTGTTTTTATTTATTGGAACCCTGCTGGTGACACATGGCAACCATCTAATGTATTCATTATTCATCATGGCGTAATAAGGTAAACGGAGGCCATAAGCGACATGTTATCATAACCTAACCTGTAGTCTAATAATTGAAGCTGGAGTTTGATCAGTAAAAGTAGCATCACCTTTTACTTTTTTATTGTTTTTGTTTTTTTTCCATAGATGAGGCTGAGACTTGCTAGCGTTCATTAAAGGGTTTCTGTCACCAGTTTTTTCGGTATGAATCAGGCTGACATTAGAGATGTGCTAATGTCACCTGATTCCAAATATATATATCTGTTTTATTTACTGGTGCCCCCATTTTTATATAAAATGAACTTTTATTTTATGCTAATAAGGCTCCTAGGTGCAAGGGGCATTACCTCTGCTCCTAGAGGCTCTGTTGATTGACAGGACCAGGCAGAGAAGAAACACTCCATTCACCATAGTTTTAAGGACCTTCAATGATGTCATGACCATGTGATCAGTCACATGGTTAGGATCACACAAATAGCCTGTCTCCTCCTAAACCATGTGACTGATCACATGGTCATGACATCATTGAAGGTCCTTGCAAGCTATGGTGAATGGAGTGTTTCTTCTCTGCCTGGTCCTGTCAATCAACAGAGCCTCTAGGAGCAGGAGTAACGCCCCTTGCACCTAGAGGCCTTATTAGCATAAAATAAAAGTTCATTTTATATAAAAATGGGGGCACCAGTAAATAAAACAGATATATATTTGGAATCAGGTGACATTAGCACATCTCTAATGTCAGCCTGATTCATACTGAAAAAACTGGTGACAGAAACCCTTTAAAGGGGTTGTGCAATGTCAGAATAGTTCATCGATATCAGATTGGAGGGGTCGGGTCCGACACCTGACCAACCCCCCCAAAACCCCCCCCCCCCCGATCAGCTGGTTGAATTGTTTACCTGCAGCGCCATTACAAAGGAGGCAGCTCGCAGGTAATTCCTGAAGACACAAGCGCCACGGCCTCTTTAAACAGCTGATTGGCGGTGGTCCTGGCAGCCCGACCCCCATCTACCGTATATGGATGAACTATCTTGAGGATAGGTTGTTAATATCATGACACTGCACGAACCCTTTAACGTCTGGAAAACATGTCGTCTCCTGCTGTTCATTTATTTTTGCTGAGTTTTTATGGGATTATGGATTTTCTGTCGTCACTTGTTCTTACTCATACATAGCCTCAGAAAATAGAGAATTAAGGTAATTTCTCTTTCTCCCCGCCCCCCCCAATACACATACACACTGAAACATGGCAACTACCTAGTGAATAGAGGTTAAAAGGGGTTTTCCTAGAATTGCATGATGACGCCTGCAAGACAAGTCGGCAATATCTGATCAGAGGTGGTCAGAGTTCCCACAGCTCTGCCAGTCAGCTGTTTGAAGGGAGCCGTGGCAGTCCAGCCCACACACAGTGCACCAAGCACAGCGCCATCCATTGTATAGTGGCTGCGCCTGGAATTGCAGCTCAGTCTCATTCACTTGAATGGGACTGAGCAGCATAAAAGCCATGTGACGTCACTGACCTGGGAAGAGGCCACAGAGCCCACCAAAGCGCCACACTCTCGGCGAAGGTACCAGGTCCAGGAGTCAGACCCCCACTGATCAGCTCTTGATGACTTGTCCTGAGTGTAGGTCATCAATATTTAAGGCCCTGAAAACCCCTTTAAACAAAATAGACTTATCCTTTATAAAGGCAGGTATGTAACCTATTTTGTATTATTCACACAGGATGAAATTGAGGAGCTGAGATCTGAGATGCTGGAAATGAGAGATGTCTACATGGAGGAAGATGTATATCAACTCCAGGAGCTCAGGCAACAGCTGGAGCAAGTACACAAGACCTGCCGAATCTTGCAGTACAGGCTGAAGAAAGCCGAGCGCAGAGGACTGCGGGTGGCACAGACCGGGCAGGTGGACAGTGAACTCGTCAGTGCCCTCGAGCAGGATGTCAAGGTAATTGTTAGACGGCCGCATGGATCTCATCCAAACTATTTGAATTTTGTGTTTTGTTATTTTATTATAAGGATTGTTATGATTAAAGGGATCCTGTCACCATGAAATCCAGTGCAATCTGCAGGCAGCTTGTCATAGAGCAGGAGGAGGTGAAGTGATATATAGTTTTGTAGGAAAAGATTCAGTAAAATGAGTTATTTATACATTTATATATTTTCTCTTCCTGACTTCATTGTTCACAGGGGAGGTGTTATCAGTGACTGACAGCTATCGCTGTATACACACTTACACAGAGAAAGCTACCAATCACTAATAACTCCTCCAGCGTGTACAACTATCAGTTACTGACAGCTATCTCTGTATACACACTTACACAGAGAAGGTCTAGGGTGAGCGGCCGCCTTTTGAAGTACTGCACCGGTGTCCTATGTTGGGAGACGGGTGCTCGTCATTCTAACGACATCCGGGCTCATTCTCTAATGACTGGGATAGGAGAAACCCCCCCTCAAATCCTGGCCGTTTAATCTTTTAGATGCTGCAGTCTATACCAAACACAACATCTAAATGGTTTCAGAGGAAACCCATTGGCCCCCTGCGATGCAGAAGTAGGGTAGCGGTGATTACTATGGTAGCTGTAGGCCTAGCAATGGCTGCCGCATATGGAGGCTGGTCACTAAGGGGTTAGTTACGATGTGTTGTGCTGTAGGTGGTATCCTCAGCTTTCCCATCCCTAAAGCCCCTTTCACACGGGCGATGTTTCCGCGCGGGTGCAATGCGTGATGCGAATGCATTGCACCCGCACTGAATCCTGACCCATTCATTTCAATGGTACATGTGTACATGAGCGTTTTTTTTCACACATCAGTTCTGCATTATGTGAGAATCGCAGCATGTTCTATATTCTGCATTTTTCACGCAGTCCTGGCTCCATAGAAGTGAATGGAGCTTCAGTGAAAAACACATTGCATCCTGAAGCAAGTCCGGATGCAATGCGTTTTTCACTGATGGTTGCTAAGAGATGTTGTTTGTAAACCTTCCGTTTTTTATCACGCGCGTGAAAAACGCATCGCACCCGCGCGGAAAAAACTGAACGCAATCGCAGACAAAACTGACTGAACTTGCTTGCAAAATGGTGCGAGTTTTCCTGAACGCATCCGGACCTAATCCGTGACGCTCGTGTGAAAGAGGCCTAAAGGTTACAAGTGAAAGCTACATGTTAAGCACAGTGCTCCTGTGTTAACACTCATTGTTGATGCAGTCCTCGCCCCTCAGTGAACACACGGCTATGAAATTCAGCTGACAGTGGCGACGGTAGGATTTAATGGCCTCCTGAGACCCTGATACGTGAGGCCTGTGCGCTGCGCTGCGCCGCTCTGCACTTGGTAAGGAGCTACTGTGCAGGAGTCTCCAGCGGCTGGCAGGAAACAACGGCTCTCCCCTGGTTGCCTAGCAACTGTGAGCAGGCCCCGGCCTGTGTTTACACTGCTGACTCCGACCTTCCTATTTCACATGGCTCCATTTTCCATTCTCGCACTTCTTGCTGCCAGTTTCTGTTTCTTTCAGACAAAGACGCTCAGTATTTAGGAGGCTGGTGTCTGCCGGAGGTGTAATAGTGAAGGGGAGGATGTTACTAGAAGAAAGACATCTGAGTCTGGTGGCTTTTCTTTCAAAATGCCCTATCCTGGGGCTCAGCTGTTGTGAAACTACTACTCCCAGCATGCTCGATTCAGTTTTATGGGAGTTCTAGGACAAGCTGAGCAAGTGTGCAGGCTGGGAGTTGTAGTGCTGGAAGTCATCTGTTTCTTCTCTCAGTTTTCTAAAGGTGACATACAATAAATGGCTGCCATAGTGTTTTGACAGAGCATTTCATATTTGTAGGCGCGCAGTAAACCTTTTTGATCACTAGATCGGGCATTTACTTTTTGACAGGAGACACTAGAAGTGCCCGATAGATGTAGGCCCCACCTTTGGGACTCGCACCTATCTGTAGAATGATCCCTTTTTATCAATGGCCTGAGGTGGTCGGGACTACGGAACAGCTGAGCTGGCCGTGCATCGTCCCCTCCATACAAGTGAATGGGTATTACAACAACGGCATAGCCCAATGAACTCAGCTGCGTGAGATGCCGGACTCGCTTAGGTTGCTATGCTTTGCTGTTTATGTAATTCCCATTCACTTCCAGGAACGGTCACTATTAGTGGTCGGAGTTCTGCAGTTTTTGAACTGGAGCTTCTGATCGGCAAGAGTTCGACGGGTTGGACCGCCACTGATCTGATATTGGTGACCTATACTAAGGAATAGGTCATTAATAAGTAATTACCGGGCAACCCCTTTAACCAATCCTGTTTTATGGTCTTTAAGGCTGGGTTCACATCACATTTTTTTCGTTTAACGAATATACAAAAAACTTATATGTTAAATGGATGCCTCAGAATGACGCCATACAGTGGCATCTATTCTCCATGGAGTCCCATGGAAAAAAAAAATCTAAAGTTTTTTTTTTTTTTTTAACCGTACTCTGCAGGATACAAGAACAAGACCCCTCTATTAAAGGCCTATATATCGTTCAGGGCCAGGCATAGGCATGCTGCTTGGCGTAACAAAGTAGTCTGCTGTTTAGTAGTATGGAAAAGATGGACGGCCTCTGTGGGAGCCATATTGGTTGTCGCTCATCTTTTTTAGAAGCTAATTTCCCTAAATATAGGGGCGTTGTAGTGGCCGGGGGCAGGTGGGGGCCTGTGATCCAGCTGTGTGCGGACGGTTACTGTACAGCTGGAGAGCTGGGATTGCAGTTGATTTCATCATCCCCGAGCTGAGCGCCAGCAGGAAAGCCCAGTGCCCCTCCTGTATGTGATGGCATTCCTTACACTCTGCAGACCCACAGTGTACTCTGCGCACACTCCCCTCTGTGTTTTCGGATTCCTGAGGAGCGGGCCGCTGCCGATATGACCTTTAGGCTGTTTTTTTAGGCTCTTTTAGCGTCTATAAAACATACTATACGCTGATGGAATTTATTCCTTTAAATTTTTTTATTTGGTCCTTTCTGTTTAATTGAGTTACAATATGAAGTCTGTACGTTTGCACAGAGCCTTGTGTCCTCTCCCTGAGGACAATGAACAAGGATGGAAATGAGGGGATGACTCATGGAAAATGACAAGCGGCAGCTCTGTGGGAAGCCATTACTTTGCATATCGTTGTTAAACAGCACTGTCCGCTGATGGACTGGTTTATACAGGGAGGTAGGATGTTGTTCCTTAAAGGGGTTGTCTCACTTCCGCAATTGCCGCTTATCATGTAGACAAAGTTAAAGGGGTATTTCGGTTAGATTGTTATCTCCTATCCACAGGTCCCACCGATCACAAGTACAGGGGCACCATACCCCCTGTAGCTGCTCTGAAATGAACAGTGGCCGGTCTATGCATTTCTATGGGAGTTCTGGAGATAGCCAAGCTCTGTCCTCAGCTATTTCCGGAAATTCTATACAAATCAATGGGGCGGCCATGCTGCAGGGGGTACGGGGCCCCCATTCTTGTGATTGGTGGGGGTCTAACTGGAATACCCCTTTAATAAATACAAGGCACTTACTAATGTATTGTGATTGTCCGTATTGCTTCCTTTGCTGGCTGGATTCATTTTTTCATCACATATACACTGCTTGTATCCAGGGGTTACAACCACCCTGAAATCCAGCAGCGGTGGTCGTGCATGCACACAATAGAAAAAGGTGCCTCCCTGTTGGGCGGGACCGTAGGAGTGCACATAGACCAGCACTTTTTCCTATAGTGTGCAAGTTCGACCACCGCTGATCGATTGCAGGGTGGCCATAACCCCTGGATGTGTAGTGTATAATGGGAAGCAATATGGACAATCACAATACATTAGTAAGTGTCTTGTATAAACTTTCTCTACATAATAAATGGCACTTGCTGAAGTGAGACCATCCCTTTAACCACCTAACTGTTTTGCCCGAGTCCAGCTCCGGCAGTGTGAAAAGTAGCTAACTGGAGGGGGGAGTGCTGCTTTAGATGGTGATATCTCCTGAATGTTAGCAGCTAGAAACATGCAACTGGTCTTGTATGAAATCTGACAGTCTAGGCTTTCATACAAGACCAAAATAACAGCTAAAGTCCAAGCAACAGAGCAGAAATCACTGTTAGAAATCAAGTCGTGAATAATTGTGAGTAAAACCTGTTTTTACTTACATTTTCAGTTGCATTCACAGCATCCCGATTTTTATCAGGGATATCTTTTTCTGTCCTGAACATATTGCTGTCATTTTGGTCTTGTATGAAAGCCTGGGCTGTCAGCTTTCATACAAGACTAGTTGCATGTTTCTAGCTGCTACCATTCAGAAAGTAGCAGCATCTAAAGCAGTCTCCTCCTCCAGTTAGCTACTTTTCCCACTACTGGAGCTCCACTCTGGCAAAACAGAGGGTTAAAGGGGTTTTCTGAGATATTATAATTGATGGCCTATTCTCAGGAAATGATCGGTGAGGGGTCCGACACCCGGGACCCCTGCAGATCAGCTCTTTGAGAAGGCTGCAGCGCTCGCAGTTGCACCGCGGCCTTCTCTCAGCTTTTCCTAGGCCATGTGACATTGTGTTTATCGGTCACGTGGCCTAGGCACAGCTCAGTCCCATAGAAGTGAATGGGGTTGAGCTGCGATACGAAGCACATCCGCTATACAATGTACGCCTCTGTACATAGTGAGCAGGGAGAAGGCTGCAGCACAGGAGCACCAGTACCTTCTCAAACAGCTGATCGGCGGGTATAGGTCATCAGTTATAAAATCTTGGAAAACCTTTTTAACTATGTCATTGTTGAAGACACATATGCAAAATAAATGGAAAAAAAAAATTCTTAAAAAAATGGCCAGCTCTAGGAAATCTTCTGACGCATGTAAAGAAATTAGGGGATTACATCTAATGCATAAAGTGGTTTAAAAGAACTTGTTTTCCCACCATTCATGTGCATTGACTGCTGACCAACAGGGCGTTAGCGGTGCTGTGGCCCCTGCCAATGGTCCCCCATGCCGCTTTCAGCGCAACACTGTGTCATATTACAGTGCATTTTCTTGCCTTGTTGACTGACTCTGAATCTCTTAATCAGGTGGCCAAAGATGTCTCTGTGCGCCTTCATAATGAGCTGGAAGCTGTGGAGAAGAAGCGGATAAAGCTGGAGGAGGAGAACGAGGAGCTGCGTCAGCGCCTGATAGAGACAGACCTCACCAAACAAGTCCTGCAGAATGAGATGGACAAGCTGAAGGAGGTACAGATCAGAGCCAACACCGACATCTCCTGGCATGGCTTAGTACATACTTGCATTCTCCTGTATTTTTGAAGCATCTGTTAAAGGGGTCTTCACATCTGGGACATTGATGCCGTATCGCTAGCATACGCCATCATTGTCAGATAGGTGCAGGTCCCAGATGTGAGACCCGCATCTATCTCCAGTACGAGGCCCCAAATTGAACACAAAGCAGCCATGCATGCACGGCCACCCTTCGTTCACTGCTGTGGGAGTTCCGAAAACGGGGTCATTGAAGGCATATTGCTAGGATATTCCATCAATGTCAGTAATGTGCCAGTCCCACCTCTGTTACCCGCTACTATCTAAAGAACGAGGTCCCCAAAGTAAAGGAAAGCATGCACGTTGGACTCTACATTCGGCGCTATGGGAGTTCCGAAAATAGGTGAGTGAGCATGCTCAGCTATTTCTGGTAGTCCCATAGAGGTGAATGAAGAGGTGGCCGTGCTTACACAGTGCGCTCTCCATTCACTTCTATGGGACTTCTGAAAACAGCCGAGAGCGCTCACTCACCTTTTGTCGGAACTCCCTTAAGGCTGAATGAAGAGTTCTCCCCGCATGCTTTCCTTCACTTTGGGGGGGGGCCTCGTTCTTTAGATAGCAGCGGTTAACAGAGGTGGGACTGGCACATTACTGATGTTGATGGCATATCCTAGCAGTATGCCATGACGCACATAGGCCAACCCCTTTAACACAGCCATGTTGTGCTGTTGCTTTATTATTCATCTTGGAAATGTGTAAATTGGCAGTCGGGCTTTGTCAGTAAGCCATGTCAGAACCTAGTCAGCACTGATTGGACCGTGTCAGTTTGTAGGGACATTCTAATGACAAGTGGAAAGTAACTACCAGTCTTTAGTTATTCTTGATTTCTAAGTAGAATAACAGAGGAACAGCAAAACGCACAGTAAAAATGCCGTGCTGTCACTATCAAACCCTGTGTCTGTCCTCTCAGTGAAAGTTTGGCTTTAAAGGAGTATTCTCATCTTGGACAATGGGGGCATATCGCTAGGATATGCCCCCATTGTCCTATAGGTGCGGGTCCCGCCGCTGGGACCCGCACCTATATCGAGAACGGGGCCCCCGAAGTGAAGAAGTGCGCACCGCGCAAGCGCGGCCCACTCTCCATTCACTTCTATGGGGCCGCCGCAAATAGCCGAGCGCTGGCTCGGCTATCTCCGTCGGCTCCATAGAAATGAATGGGAGCGCACTGCGCGTGCACGGCCCGGCTCCCATTCATTTCTATGGAGCCGACGGAGATAGCCGAGCCAGCGCTCGGCTATTTCCGGCGGCCCCATAGAAGTGAATGGAGAGCGGGCCGCGCTTGCGCGGTGCGCACTTCTTCACTTTGGGGGCCCCGTTCTCGTTATAGGTGCGGGTCCCAGCGGTGGGACCCGCACCTATAGGACAATGGGGGCATATCCTAGCGATAAGTCCCCATTGTCCAAGATGAGAATACCCCTTTAAGCTTAAAGGGTTGTACAGCTTCAGAGAAAAAACTGACTAATAATCTGCAAAAACAGTACCACTCTTGTTCATAGGTGGTGGGTGGTATTGCCGCATGCCTCGACTGCTAATGAATCGCACCCTGTGAACAGAGAAGAGATTTATGTATAGCTTTTTTAATCAACGCAGATTGAAAAATTTTTTTAGCCCAAAATGAGTAAAATGCAATTATAAAAAAAAAACTGCCTTGCCCGTGTCATTCACACAACTGTATGAATGGGTCTGCATCCGTTCCGCAATTTTGTGGAACGAGTGCACACCCATTCATTTCAATGGAGCAGCAAAAGATGCGGACAGTACACCGTAGTTCCATTCCGCGGCCCCGCCAAAAATCTAGAGCATGTCCTATTCTTGTACGCAATCGCTGACATTTCTATCACAGGGCCGGCCTTGTGTGGTCTGCAAAATGCGGAAATTCCGACTACTATATTGTCTGTCTGTCCTAAACGACTTAGGCTACTTTCACACTAGTGTTTCTATTTTCCGGTATTGAGATCCGTCATAGGGTCTCATCCCCTTTCATTGTCAATGGAGACAAAACGTAACTGAACGGAGCGCTCCAAAATGTATTCCGTTCTCATACCGGAGAGCAAACCGCAGCGTGCTGTAGTTTGCTTTCCGTCCTGGGATGCAGAGCAAAACTGATCCGTCATGACCCACAATGCAAGCACAATAGAAAACGGATCCGTCCCCCATTGACTTTCAATGGAGTTCATGAAGGATCCGTCTTGGTTATGTTAAAGATAATACAACTGGATCCATTCATAACGGATGCAGACGGTTGTATTATCAGTAACGGAAGCGTTTTTACTGAACCCTGCCGGATCCAGCAAAAACGCCAGTGTGAAAGTAGCCTTTGAGACAGATGGAGAAGATATTACGGATCCATATGAGATCACATCACACGCCCAATCCATACAGTGCAATCACTTGGCCTTACTTCCAGGGTTTTGCTCCCAGCAGCCGCTAGTAACGTAGATTTGACAGGGTTCTTCTTCTTGGCTGAATGTACGGGTTTGAACAAAAAAAAGGAGGGGGGGGAGGGGGAGCGAAGGATTAGATCATAAGCAGCTGGAAGCTCTCTCCAGCGGTTCCCGTTGAAATATGCAGAACTGCCCCGAGTTCAGAAATACACAAAGAGCGCTTTCAAAAAATGCACCATGTTTGTAATGTGGCAGAGGGCCAAGCGTAGCGAGGCCGCCGGAGACCGGCAAGGCGTTTAGCAGTTATATCGTTGCCATTTTAGGAAGCCGGGGTGGGTACCATAAATTGCCTGCTATGTTTTATAGTAGTAAGACTCGTGGTCTAATCCCAGAGAGGAGCACGATGAAAATAGTTCTCATTAACCCCTTATGGGCCACGCCAAAGGACCACACGTATGCTTTCTCTTTGTTTTCTTTTCGTCTAGGCAATTTTGGGAATTCATGCCAGTTTAAGAGAAAAAGTACTGTCAGTAGCTATGATATTTCCTGGGCATTTGTCTGGGCATGCAGTTGGTTACGTCCTGTACAAAAGAGAGCCTTTTTCAGGTCCCCGGAGTTTGCATCGACAAGACTAGGGATCACTGCTGCATGTAAATCCAGCTCTTTCCTCCACTGATGAGCAGGCAATTATCAGGAAGGAAAGGTCCCTTCCCAATAATTGCCTGATCATTAATGCAGTGTAAATGCACCTTAAAGGGGTGTCACCATGATTGATGTAAAAAATTAAAAATCAGACCTCATATAAAACATGACGATACCTTTCTAACAAAGCTAGAACCAGCCCTGTACCTCACATGGATCCAGAGATCTCCACGTTCACTACTCCAATTGCTCTGCTTGATTTATCTTCAGCCTGACCTCTCAGGGAGGCGTGTCCTTTCTGCCTCCATTGAACACCACAAAGCTTATACGTCTGGACAGGAAGTTGGGAACAGTGGAGCACCGGAGTTTCTGTAAGCCCGGCCACCTGGGGCCAGCACCTAGTCCCATGTTGCTGTGGAAAAGCAGAGATGGGACAACCCCTTTAACCCTGATCCTGAATTGTGTCTGAAATAGAGTACGGACAGGATGTGAAGATCATTCTGGTTCCATGCCAAATCCTCAGCCACATTTGCGTGTTTTACATGCAGATTTTCCTCATTGATTTAACCCTATGCACTGCAAAAGGATATCCTTGGTGAAAATCCGTAAATTGACATGCTTCAAATGTAAAGGGCAGCATTGTTTTTTTTTAATTATTGCCTTCTAATCATTTTGGACTAAAAATCATTTTTTCAAATGGTCGTTATTAAAAATTTCAACAATTTTTACATCTGTCATGTCCAGTGCATTTGCAGCCTAGCCGGGCTCTCTGCTTTACACTGAATCCTGCTGGATCTGTAGCCTTATCTCTGTACTGGTCTTATCTATTTCATAAGAATTTTGCTTAAATTAGTGTTTATGAGCTGTCACACGTTCAGAGATAAGGGCTACAGAGCAGTTCAGTGTAAGGCTACTTTCACATTAGCGTTTTTAAATTCCGGTATTGAGTTCCATTATAGGGGCTCAATACCGGAAAAAAACGCTTCAGTTTTGTCCCCATTCATTGTCAATGGGGACAAAACTGAACTGAAGACAACGGAATGCTCCTGAAAGCATTCCGCTCCGTCTTCAGACCGGAGAACAAACCGCAGCATGCATTCTCTCCGGTCCAGGCATCCGCACCAAGATGGATCCGGAATGACCCCCAATGCAAGTCAATGGGGACGGATCCGTTTGGTGTGGACACACCAGTAATCCGGATCTGTCCTCCATTGATTTGCAATGGGGGGTCATTCCGGATCCGGCTACATACAGACACAGACATACATACTCACTCACATACTCCAGGGACGCCGGCAGCATGTCTTCACGTGCCTCCTGCGCGCAGCTATGACGTTTCCCCACTGCGCCCAGCAGAGGGCGCTGTGGGGAATCGTCATCACTGCGCGCAAGAGGCGCGTGAAGACGTTCTGCCGGCGTCCCTGGAGTATGTGAGTGAGTATGTATGTCTGTATGTTTGTATGTATGTCTGTGTCTTGTTTCAATGTGTGTCATGTGTGGGGTCGGAGCGCTGCTCCGGCTCCACACATGTATAGCGTTAGCATGGATCCGTTGGCACCCTTTAGGTGCCGGATCCGTGCTAACGCTAGTGTGAAAGAGGCCTAAGGCTTCATTCACACGACCGTATGTGTTTTGCGGATCCATTGTAACAATGCCTATCCTTGTCAGCAAAACGGACAAGAATAGGACATGTTCTATCTTTTTTGCGGAACGGAAATGCAGACATACGGAAACGGAATGCAAACGGAGTACCTTCCGTTTTTTTTGCGGACTCATTGAAATGAATGGTTCTACATACGGTCCGCAAAAAAAACGGAACGGACACGGAAACAAATTACGGTCGTGTGAATGAAGCCTAAAGCTGAGCCTGCTGGTTTCAAAATGCACAAACGGAAAGCTGAAGGGGGAAAAATAGTTGAAAAAAAAATGATTTTGGCCTCAAATAACTATAATGCAGCAATAATAATCATAAAAAAATTTCCCCAGTGATGTCCATGGCCTGTAAAACCCTCCTTTACATGCCCATTTTTCATGCGGATATTTGGATGATATCTGTACATCTGGCTGGGAGCATTTCAGCTTTGTATGGATTTCGGTATAAGGTGGCTGCTTCCTTTATCATAGTTCAGCAAGGCTTTTTTTTACTTTTTTTTTTTTGTCTTGGTTAGTGGCCTGGCAGAGTCAGCAGAACAGACCCTTCTGCTTTTGCCTCTGGCATGGAGATAAACCACTTCCAGAAATGTGCCCTCCGTTCAGATAGCCAGAATCCATTTTCATTTCTGCCGACGCAGCGACATCCAGGGCTACAGATCGGCCACGGCGTCGCTCTGTGCCTCAGAGTAACACGTCTGACACTTGCTGTTTTCTTTCATACCATTCGGGCGTATTAGGGAGACAGCAGGAGGTGCACAGATCAGGAGGCGAGTGGCCTGGTGGCCTTGAGACATGCACCCGGGTGAGAGCAGATGGCTGCTTTGTGAGATTTCCAGAGATAAATCATCGCCCGCTCCATGTCTGTTCTACCGGGATATGGAGCTAAGAGGGTTTTCTATATTCACGTGTAGCTTCCCACTTCTCTCATGTAAATCAGGTTTCTGTGGGGGGTTGTCCATTCTAACTTGTTGGGGTTAAGCAGATGACACTGCCGGGGGGCGATTACAACAACCATCATTGTCAGTATGAGTCTGTCTCCTAAACCATGCCGGGGACTAATGTGCACATGCCATGTAATCCTGTATACCGCAAGCCGTGCCTGTTTCCTGTCACAGTCCATCGCTTGTATATATAATGTATACATATGACACCAGCACTGCTTACACTGCGTCAAGTCTGGGAAAGCTGGGTGACGCCATCAGTGCAATGGCTGCCTGGGGTGGTGTCTGACAAATAAGATCTTCAGCTGAACCTCCAGGACTGTGCGGCAGTGTATGCCTGTTCTCCAGTTTATAGGGATGGTGGGCTCCACTGGATATAACTGGTGGTAGCCAATCTCTAAAAGCACTCCGTACTGCCACAATCCGAACTGTACAGGGTGAATATTATGGCTACATGGGATAAGCGGCATTGATGTGTCTGGCTGCCCTTTATCCACCTATCTCGTACATCCAGACATTACTAAAAATACAGTGGAAAAGTCCACAGTGGATTTTGCCGCAGTTATGTGGCAAAAAACGCCTTATTTACATTGGGGTTTTCTTGCAGAAATGGCTGTGGATTTACTCTCCATTGTAAAGGGTTAATTCCCCTGTGGCATAAACGGACATGCTGCAGGTTTCAAATTCACTGTATGGCGCTCTCTGCCAAATGTAATGATATCTTTCAATTAGCAATCCATTTCTTCATCGTGGAGAAAAAGTACTTTTAATCCATATGCAAATGAGCAGTCAAGTGCACCGAGGGAGGGCCCAAACCACTCTGTGCACCTCCTGCTTCCTCTGCCAGCCCCTCCCTCTCCTTGATTGACAGGGCCAGGTTCCTGCATAGTCCTCTCTCTCTCTCTGTCCCTGTCAGTCAAAATAGCAAAAAGGCAGCACTCCAAAAACAATGAAAAATGAAAAAAAAGATGCTTTTATTCACGCATGTGATACGCGACGTTTCGGCTCAGTACTAGAGCCTTTCTCAAGCAGTTGTCCCTGTCAGTCAAGGAGAAGGAGAGGCTAGCAGAGGAAGGAGGAGGAGCAAGGGTGCATGGAGTGGTTTTGGCCCGTCCTTGGTGCACTTAACTGCTCATTTGCATGTGGATTAAAAGTTCTTTTTCTCCAGAATGGCAGGGACAGAGAGATGACTATGCAGGAAGGTGGTCCTGTCAGTCCAAGGAGGAGAGGGAGGGGCTGGCAGAGGAAGCAGGAGGAGCAAGGGTGCACATAGTGGCTTAGACCCTCCCCCAGTGCACTTGACTGCTCATTTGCATATAGATTTAAAATACATTTTTAGCAGAATGAAGCAACAGATCTCAACGTGAAAGGTATAATTCAGCTGAGCTAGCCCTACAAATTGGCCAGTCTTGATAAATCTCCCCCATTGTGCCTAGTTTAACCATGAATTTCCCGGTGGTGGATCCTCCGCATTTCAGTCAGGTGTGGATGTACCCATAAAGTATAATGTAAAATGTAGACTAAATATTCCCCCCCCCCCCTTCCCTTTAGTATATGTGCAGTATCCTTGCCTCCAGTAGGCAGAAATCCTCCTTCATGAGGGGACAGCTGGGCTGCGTGCTGACAGCGGTGGGTGTGCTCACCATGTGTAGGAGGGCGAGTGGGCAGCAAGTAGGGCTCTGTGTCCTGGGTCACTGAGTGACATGTGATCTCCGTGCTGTATGAGGCCACCAGACCCTTATCTGACAGTATAGCAGTCTGACATGGCACGCCCAGCGTTTTCAGGACGGTCTTTTGTTTCTACATAAATATTGGCTAGGGCTGGCAGATTCAGACGTCATTTATTAGAAATGGCGCTGATTACTGGTAACTGCCGCTAATGAGAGAAAGCTCAGTAACCATTAAAAAAAATTAAAGTTTTCAAAATGTTTATTGTATATACATGAAATGACTTTCTATTTGATGTATAATTCATCTCGCAGTTTTTGTAAGCTTGTCCTTTGGCGGTTTTATTTAATATTGGCCCAGAAAAGCCGCTTGTTAATTAACAGGACGAGCTGAATTAATTTGCTTTTAACACCTTCAAGTGCTTCAATCAGTTGGTGTTAGTTTCTCAGATTTCTGTATGAGGTCTTAAAAGGAATGTGTCACCAAAATGTTTTTCTGCCAGATAGCAACACACACTTTTTTATTTATTATTATTTTTCTAATCTGTTTTGATTTTTTGATTACAAATTTTTTTTTTTTTTTTTTTTTATTTACTGGACGTGACTACGGGGGCAGCCATCTTGTCTGAGCTGTTCTTAAAGGGCATCTGTCAGTAGATTTGTACCTATGACACTGTCTGACCTGTTACATGTGCACTTGGCAGCTGAAGGCATCTATATTGGTCCCATTTTCAGATGTGCCCTCAGTACTGTTTTAATATATGCAAATATTTAGATGTTTAAATATATGCAAATGAGCCTCTAGGAGCAACGGGGGCGGTGTCACTACACCTAGAGGCTCAGCTCCCTCTGCACTTTGACAGGACCAGGCAGTATTAATATGATCACATTTTTCTCTCTCTGGCCCTGTCAATGGGCAGAGGGCACGGCAGTTGGAGAGAGAGCTGAGTCTCTAGGTGTAATGGCAATGCCCCCGTTGCTCCTAAAGGCTCATTTGCATCTAATAAAACATCATTTTTCTCAGCAATGTGGACACATATGAGCATTGGACCAACACAGATGTCTTCAGCTGCCACAAATCTGCAGAGAGATGTCCCTTAAATGTATTTAGAGAATTGTCCGTAGACACAGTGGTCTGGGGGTGACCCTATTGACTTCAATGGGAGAGTTTTCTAGGCATGCTCTTTGACTTGTGCAGAGGTCAGGAGGGAGTAGATAAGCTGTGATATCTATCTGTCATTCTAATCCCGCTTGTAATAATAAGAAGATAATTGCAGTAAAGTGATCTATACAGACCAAAAAATGACACCTATTAGGCATAGTGGTTGGTGTGAAAACTGCAGGGTTTTATGGTTATTGAAATATATTGACATGGAAAATTAAAACTACGACTCCCAGCATGCTCCATTTACTTCTGCAGGAGTTTCAAGAACAACTGAGCAAGTGTGCATGCTGGGAGCTGTAGTTTCACGACAGATGGATATCTTTGGATATAATCTGTTATCGGTGGCAGGAGTTTCGTGGGGGGAATCTCCGTTTCCATGCATCCCTTGACCAAAATGTCCAGGTTCTGTATTTTTACAGTCATCCTCTCATTCTGGGAGCGCATGTAATATCTCATCACTTTGTGCCACTAATTCCACTTAAATTCACACTATAGTCCCAACATCTGTGTATAGAAGGAAGCCAGTAGCAAATGGCACAAGCCGTGTGTGTCCTATATATGTATGTGTGTGTGTGTATATATATATACACTCACCGGCCACTTTATTAGGTACACCATGCTAGTAACGGGTTGGACCCCCTTTTGCCTTCAGAACTGCCTCAATTCTTCGTGGCATAGATTCAACAAGGTGCTGGAAGCATTCCTCAGAGATTTTGGTCCATATTGACATGATGGCATCACACAGTTGCCGCAGATTTGTCGGCTGCACATCCATGATGCGAATCTCCCGTTCCACCACATCCCAAAGATGCTCTATTGGATTGAGATCTGGTGACTGTGGAGGCCATTTGAGTACAGTGAACTCATTGTCATGTTCAAGAAACCAGTCTGAGATGATTCCAGCTTTATGACATGGCGCATTATCCTGCTGAAAGTAGCCATCAGATGTTGGGTACATTGTGGTCATAAAGGGATGGACATGGTCAGCAACAATACTCAGGTAGGCTGTGGCGTTGCAACGATGCTCAATTGGTACCATGGGGCCCAAAGAGTGCCAAGAAAATATTCCCCACACCATGACACCACCACCACCAGCTTGAACCGTTGATACAAGGCAGGATGGATCCATGCTTTCATGTTGTTGACGCCAAATTCTGACCCTACCATCCGAATGTCGCAGCAGAAATCGAGACTCATCAGACCAGGCAACGTTTTTCCAATCTTCTACTGTCCAATTTCGATGAGCTTGTGCAAATTGTAGCCTCAGTTTCCTGTTCTTAGCTGAAAGGAGTGGCACCCGGTGTGGTCTTCTGCTGCTGTAGCCCATCTGCCTCAAAGTTCGACGTACTGTGCGTTCAGAGATGCTCTTCTGCCTACCTTGGTTGTAACGGGTGGCAATTTGAGTCACTGTTGCCTTTCTATCAGCTCGAACCAGTCTGCCCATTCTCCTCTGACCTCTGGCATCAACAAGGCATTTCCGCCCACAGAACTGCCGCTCACTGGATGTTTTTTCTTTTTCGGACCATTCTCTGTAAACCCTAGAGATGGTTGTGCGTGAAAATCCCAGTAGATCAGCAGTTTCTGAAATACTCAGACCAGCCCTTCTGGCACCAACAACCATGCCACGTTCAAAGGCACTCAAATCACCTTTCTTCCCCATACTGATGCTCGGTTTGAACTGCAGGAGATTGTCTTGACCATGGCTACATGCCTAAATGCACTGAGTTGCCGCCATGTGATTGGCTGATTAGAAATTAAGTGTTAACGAGCAGTTGGACAGGTGTACCTAATAAAGTGGCCGGTGAGTGTATAACGATAATGTAACACACTCAGCTCAAATTTCATACATTTTGTATTTGCAGAATTCGTTAAAAAGGAGACGATCGGGCAAATTGGACAAGAAACCATCCCCTCAGGTAAGGCGCATCAGGGATCCAGCTAATCATTATGTAGAGTTTATTATATATGTTTAGTCCCTCACGTGTCCTGTCTGGTCACATCGGCTCTTGTCTCTGAGGTCAGTAATCATCCTCACAAGATATTTGTATGCCAACTACCGCCATTCCTGTGCATTGCGGAGTTATAGAATGTACCCCTGGTGAATGCGCTGTGCCAGAGCCCCTTCCTGTCTAATCTGACCAGAACCGGTCAGCAGTGTCTACGGTGGTGTCAACTGGAACATATGTGAAACGTTATAGACAGTGTGTCTGTGTAGCGGTCTTACCGTTAATTTGTGATGCGGTGTTTCATATCCACAAGAGTTCTGTAGTGCCATCCGTCCCTGGAGTGGCGCTACATACAGTGGTTGTCTGCCTCCAGCCTTAAAGGGGTTATGACTAGATTTATATCAAGCTGACACCTCAAGGGGAGTGTCTTTTCTGCTGCAGCTAAGGAGGGCGTGTCTCAGCTCTCCCTATCACAGATCAGGAGGCAGTTGAAGGATGAAACTGAGCATGTGCGGCCTTCTCAGTGAGCAGGTCAAAGAAATAAGAAAAAAACAAACAGGTGGCGCTATACAGATACATTCTATTGAATAGCTCATTGGCTATGTTAAATTTTTAATTACATGCAATTATAAAAGTAACATAGTAACATAGTTTATAAGGCCGAAAAAAGACATCTGTCCATCCAGTTCGGCCTGTTTTCCTACAAGTTGATCCAGAGGAAGGCAAAAAAACCCTGTGAGGTAGAAGCCAATTTTCCCCACTTTGGAGTCGGGAAGGAATTTTTTTCCCTAATCAGGCAATCGGAATAACTCCCTGGATCAACGACTCCTCTCTAGTAACTATAACCTGTAATATTATCACCCTCCAGAAATACATCCAGGCCCCTCCTGAACTCTTTCAGTGAACTTACCATCACCACCTCCTCAGGCAGAGAGTTCCATAGTCTCACTGCTCTTACCGTAAAGAATCCTCTTCTATGTTTGTGTACAAACCTTCAGTATTCAGATCCAGGTGCTGGTTTGAAAACTGTAGGATATTTTTCATGGGGCAACCCCTTTAAGGCCCTGTTACACCTCAAGATAATCGTTGAGATTATTGCTAACAAGAATTCGTATGAACGCTGGTTAACGAAGATCTGGTAGTGTAATATTGATGCCGATAAACAAGAAAACACCTGTGTAATAGAGATCTGCTGCTTGCAAACAGCGATTCAGTATGCGGACGAGCCCTGGCATTAGCGATCGATCCACCCTATACTGTGGAGGAGATTGCTGCATGTAATAGCAGCGGTCTCCTCCACTGACAAGCAGGAGATTGCTGGGAAGGAACTCTTCCCTCTCAACAACCGCCTGCTTCATCTGCAGGTGTAATAGGACCCTTAGACCTTATGTACAGCACTGGTGAATAGCGGAGAGCATCAATGGGGCGGATTTACTAATTCTCTCTAACCTTGGACCACGCCCTCTCAATATGAGCTACATTTATTGCAGTGGCTCAGACTGGACGATATTTTTAGTGCATCTCGCTAGGAGTGGACGCTTTCATATAACGTTACACCACCTAAGTGTCTAAAACACATAATAAATGTGGCGCAGGACATGTACCCCACTTTGTAGTCCAAATTGAGGCAGAATTCTAGTTTGGTAATCTCTTGTAATGTTTTTAGCTGATTTTGAAGACCACCTGAAAGGACCTTTTACATGGACCAGTGATCAGAAACCAATGTTCACTCGGCTGGCTGAGTGCCAACTTGTCTAAACACCGCCACACTGATCAGCCAACCCAAACGAGCAGGCACCCATTTCTCAGATGATCGGATGAGTTATGGGAAGTCCAAGGAAGTAAATAGGGGATGTGCTGCCAACATAATGTAAAGAGTAAGGGGAAGAACAATCGTAGTAATGATCGTTTGTCCCCCATACAGTTTTGATTGCCCCTTTTTAAGACTGGAGTGCTGATCCACTTGTTTTATCATTCGCATTGTGCCACGTAATAGACTGCGATCTGATTGGCAGCGGGCAAGATTTAGGTGTTGTGTTTGGTTTTAGCACTGAATAAAGTGCAGCCATTCCTGATCTGCCCAAGAGCACTGGGACTTCTTCTCTTTTTAGGTGCCATGTCTTGGCGCACTGTCACCAGCCCGATGGATTGCAGGCTCTTGTTTTCAGCCATACCTACAACAGCTGGGTGACTTTTTGTTAATACAAGGATAGGTGGATGGCGGGTGTCCTTGTGCCGCAAAAAGGAACAAGAAGGCTTTCTACGGTAGACTCGGGGCAATGTGCTGCTAGACTATTCTGGGACTAATTAAAAAGTGTCTTCCCTTTTCTCATTACATTTTCTTGTTGCTTGTTTGAATATATTCATTAATACCAGATCATTAGTATTCCACTCCCGCGTCCCAATCTACATCTCAATGGGGCTTTGATTTGGGCTTCTGCCTTCGTTAAGTATAAAGGGGGGACTTTGAAACGCTTTTCCCTTGATTACAGTGTAAAGGCATCTGAGAAGGATTTAATTTCCAGGGGGTGGGGGGCTGGGGAACGGCAGACAAACGCTATTCTGTTCTGTGCAGCGGTATGGCAGATTAATGACAGAGAGGAAGCTGTGTGCAGCGCACAGAGCCGCAGTCAGCCAGAGCGAGCCGCGCTCATAATATTTGTACAAGTTGGTACAAAAGGCCGCTACATCTGTGTTTTCTTTAAGAGCAAGCTCCAGTGGCGGGCACACTTTCCACAATGCCATGTTGTCTTGGGTTTCACTTTGCATGATTTTCCTAGCCACCTGGAGCTTATTAGCGGAATCTGAATCCAGAGCTCATTAGCGGTAGGCGTGGCGGTCGGTCGGGATTTGGGCCAAAACCGCGCTGCCATATTTGATATTGATATTACTGATTAGGGTGCATTCACATCACCGTTTAGCTTTCTGTTCTTCTGATCCGTCAGAAGAGAGAGAGAGAGAGAAAAAAAACAGATCCTGTTGCATCAGTTGTCATCCGTTTGAGCCATTTCCATCTGAGATCCTTTTTTTTTTACAGGAAAAAAAGTACTACATGCAGGACTTTTTTTTTTCCCGTCTGAAAAACAGATCTCAGATGGAAATGGCTGAAACGGATGACAACTGATGCAGCAGGGTCTGTTTTTTTTTTTTTCTCTCTCTTCTTCTGACAGTGATGTGAATGCACCCTTATTGTTAATGATCCAGTTTTTTGGGTAGACCTACACAACCTTGTGTGTCTTAGGGGTTGTTCACATATCAGTTATTTGATCAGTTAATTCCATCAGTTAGGGTCCATTCACATGAACGTATATATATACGGGGGCCGCCCGGCGTGTGTTCCGCAGCGCTCGGAACACACGCCGTGCAGCCCAATTGAAAATGCCTATACTTGTCCGTGCGCACAGACAAGTATAGGACATGCTTCAAAAGAGCTCCCGGCCCCATAGAGGTGAATGGGGCCGCATCTATTCCCGCATTTTTGCGGATAGATAAGTCTCCATTCACACGGTCGTGTGAATGGGGCCTTATTGTGAGCTAAAACCAGGAGTGGACACTACACAGAGATCAAGTATAATGAAAAGATCTGTTCCTGGAAATAACTGATCAAATAACTGACGTGTGAACAAGCCCTTAGCAATAACCAAATGATCGACAGTCAGTTTTTAAGATCCGTTTAAAATCCACCGTCGTCGAATCACGTCCTGCATCTCGGCCAAATGCCGGCCGCCCCATTTTGTTCTGTCCTGACAGTGGAGAGGATTATTATAGCTGTGGGTATGGTGAACTGAACACTGGCATTATCTTTGTCTCTATTCACACTATGTCCGGGCACAGTGCAGATTTGAAGAGTGCTGCTCAGACATATGCACAGTAAGCCTATATATTTGCATATACCCTACACTGCAATTCACTGTATGAATGTTGATATATTTTTTTTTTTTTCGTTCTTGTTTTGTTGGGTGGGCCCTGCTTGCATTAAAAATCTCCCTCTCTGTGTCTGGCCTATCCATGCATTACATCACTATATATTTTTAAAGGGGGTTTTCTGGAGTTTTCATACTGATGGCCTATCCTCAGGACAGGTCATCAATACAAGATCGGCAGGGGTCTTCGATCAGCTGTTTGAGGAAGCCAGGGAGCTCCAGTGAGTACACAGCTTACCAAGCACAGCGCTGTACATTGTATAGAGGCTGTGCTTGGTATTGCAGCTCGGCTGCCATTCACTTGAATGGGACTAAGTTATGTCTGGGCCATGTAATCAATGAACGTGACATCACATGGCGTTGGAAGCACTGCGGCCTCTTCATACAGCAGTGAGATCTGTGGGGGTCCAACTGCTGGCACCCCCGCCAATCTTATAGTGATGACCTAGGATTGGCCATCAATATGAAAATCCTGGAGAACCCCTTTTAAATGGATTGTCCCAAAGCTGGGGAAGCATTGGACCCCTATTCTCACGATCATGGAGGGCCAGAGCTCCACTAATCGGACATTTTTCTTGTATCCTGCGGATATTTTTAGAAGTTGCCATTCTGGGACACCACAAAGTCCCGGTAGAAATAGCTGATTGCCTGGGGATCCAGGAGCCAGGCTCGCTTTGTGTTTTGAAGAACACTTTGTAGGTGTAAATTGACTCTTCATTTGCATGTTTTACAGCAACCCATGACCTTGAAGTTGCAGTCAGGAGGCCGTGTCCACCAGAGCATGAAGCTTTGTGGCTATATGTTTGATGTCTAGAAGACACAGCTGTTTTCTTGTTCCTATAACTTATCTCTCTCCAGAATTTCCTGTTGTGCAGACATCCCAAACTGTGGTGAAAACCGTAATGCAAACATAGAGTAAATATATGGTGGGCGACACACCCAAACATGCCATGCCCCGTTTTCAAGACTTAAAATAGCACACATTAAAGAGAAGGCATGCTTTCCAAGAGCCGGAATATTGTTTTCCCTTTTTATTTTGGGCCTAGGTTTTTCTCATGGCATTAAGTACGTTTGTAGGGATGGCACAACGTGAAATTAACTTTAACTACTGGGTGTTGAGAAAACAATGTACGTGATCGGTATTAGATTGGAATGTACTTGGAAGACAAAAGTTAGTTAGGAGACGCATATTCCTAATCTTGATGTCTACTCATAGTAAAGACATAAAATGGTTTTGCACTCTCTATCTTGTCCTCAGGATAGGTCATCAGCATCAGATCAATGGGGGTCTGGCACCCCCATCGATCAGCTGTTTTGGTAGCCACTTGTGCCGGAAACAGCAGTTGATGGCGCCTGAAGCAGAAGGTTCCGTCCACTATGTAGTGGCCATACCGGCGTGCTGCATCATGGCTCCCATTCAACTAATCATGGTGGTGCTAAACCACCACCAATCTGATAATGATGGCTTATCAGTAGGATAGGTCATCAATACCTAGGGAGTGGCCATACACATTAGAAGATGTCAGATTACTTTTACGTTTTCAGTAGGACCGGCCAACCATCTGATGTGTATGGGGGTGTCCCAACTTTCCACCCATTGCAGAAGTCAGAACAAAAGAAGGATTGAGCTGTTAGATTTGAGCATTTCATTCTTGATTCCTTTATTTCCTCACTTTTCCCAACCAAGAGACATGCATGATGAGCGTTCGGCTTACAGTTGTCTAAAGTATATGACCAGCCCGAGGAGGAGATTTTAAAAAGCCAAATGTGCGTGCCAAATTTATTGTGTTGTAGACATTTTTTTTCTAGACACCCTTTTGAACTATTTTAAAAAGTGTAATGTATTAGCGGTGTCAAATGTATTAATGCCATGCCCTATTTCTTTGGTGCAAAATATTGGTATGAATGCCAGTCACGAGGTAGCATAAAAATCTACCAGGTCTATAATGCACCAAATTTATCATTATATGTGCGCCATTCTGATTCACTTGTCAGATTCCGTCTATCTAGGCTTTTTTATTTTTTAGTTTTTTAATTTACTTCTTTTAACTTTACGGAAGTATTAATGAAATTGCCATAATTGCTGCTTAGGCTTTGTTCATGTTGGTGCAAGGCTGCTTTCCATTAGCTTTCCAATGCCTTTTGAAGGCAAGAATTTCCATAACGGAAAATTGGCAATTAATGGACCCAATGAGACACCATTAAGAATAGAACCTATGATGTTAGTGTGAACAGAGCCTTACATTAACCAATTAACATAGCAGGTGTCCTAGTGTAAATTTATGTTTATGTAGGCTTCATTTGCTGTATTTGCAAGACAACCTAAAGATCATTTTTTTAATCACTTTTAGGAGGACAGTGCAGATCTAAAATGCCAGCTACATTTTGCAAAAGAAGAATCTGCTTTGATGTGTAAAAAACTGACAAAAGTGGCAAAAGATAATGACATCATGAAAGATGAACTGGTAAAATACAGGTCTATGTATGGAGATCTGGACAGCTCATTATCTGTTGAAGAACTAGCAAATTCTCCACATTCCCGAGAAGCAGAGTTAAAGTCTCATCTTAAACTAGTTGAAGAAGAAGCCAACATCTTGAGTCGGAGGATAGTAGAGCTAGAGGTTGAAAATCGAGGGTTACGAGCAGAGATGGATGAGATGAAAGTTCATGCAGACCGAGAACATCTAGGTCAAGACTCCAGATTTGCATTTCCAGCTGGAGAGTCTGGGGACAATTTTGTAGAGCTTAGACGACATCTTCAGTTTGTGGAAGAAGAGGCTGATCTGCTTAGAAGATCAATGATGGAGCTGGAGGACCAAAATAAACTTCTCATGAATGAACTGAATAAATATAAGTCTGACCATGACCTGGACATTACGTTGTCCGAGGATAGCTGTTCTGTCATCAGCGAACCTTCACAAGAAGAGCTCACCACTGCCAAAATGCAAATCAGTGAACTTAGCGGAAAGGTCAAAAAACTCCAGTACGAAAACAGGGTGCTTCTTTCAAATCTTCAACGTTATGACCTGGCATCTTGTCAAACCACAAAGCCCTTAATGGAAACTGATGCAGAAGCTGGAGACTCTGCCCAGTGTGTTCCAACATCTCTTTGGCGTGAGGGACCAATAGGTGGAGAAATGGATTCTACAGACTCAAAAGAACGCGCCTTGAAAGGGATCTTAAAATCTCCAGATGTTTGTAACAATTCTCCGTCCAGGTTACCAAAGATTAAAGACTTAGAAAGTCTCTTTGGCATTAAAGCACAAGTGGAAATAATCAGTAGAGCCATTGAGGTCTTAACATCTGACGCAAACGGGTTTCCTTCGGGCATTAAACTCTGTACAGATAATGATTGTGGAGACCTCTTGTTAACAGAGGCCTTTGATAACAGTGAAGTAACGAGTGACTCCAAACTAGTTAATGCCATCCTTTCTAGACTAGTGGTGCTTCAACAGGAACTAAACTGCTTTACTAAGAAAGTAGATGCCTTCGGAGAGTCCTGTAAAGGACAGCTGGATTCTTTGTCATTACTGCCAGACACAACCTGTCCAGGTACCTCAAAAGACTCCTCCAGGAAGGACAACTGCTCTAGTTTACAGGTGAGTGCTACATACATTACCACGCAGAACCTTTCCCTCTCTCCCTCCCCTCACCCCCAATATAGCAGTAACCTCTTTTAACCGCTTTTATTACTATACCTAACCTTTACTTGTATACTAATAAATACTAATGAAACCTACTGCATGGTGAGGAGGCTAAAGAATGTACTCTGCCCTCCCAGTGTGCATGAAATTAATGTTTAGGGCATTTGTTTTTCCCATGAATGCTAATATTTCATGTTGGTATAGACAGCATACGAGCAGAAAAGTGAGGTTACCCAGCAGTGCATGGATGTGAAGTATATTTTGCAGGCGTATTAGGTGGGATGCAGCAGTAGACCATGATGTGTGCCCACTAGCTGTTTCATTGTGTGCTCAGATTCTAGACCACATTAGGAAACTGAATGAAGCAAATGTAAAAAGGAGGCTCAGGTCCAGGAATAAGGGTCAATGAGCAGATATTTATACTCCCTTCCCCTTCTCTCCCTCTTGGCAGAATATCAATATTGTTGCCTAAGGTGTTTCATTGGCCTAAATTACAATGGAGCGAGGCTGTAAATTGAGGGCATTTCATGATCACAGCAGCATGGACGGCTTTAGAGAAGCTTCAGAGCTCTCAATTGTCGTATGGTTTTCTGCAAAGCTGCGGTAATAGTGAGACATTTACTGTAAGTAGCTGTAAGATGAGGTAGAGTACATCTGTAGCATATGACGTGTATCATGTGAGTCAAGTCTGAAAAGCCAGCTGAGGCATATATTGAATAAGGAAAAGCCTGAGGAGCAAATAGTTGGAGCATGACAGATTCCTATTGAGTCATTTGACTAAACAGCGCAAACTTCTTTGTTGTGCTAGTCTTCTATGGATGGGACTTAGGTCTTGTGAGGATCTTGTTTCTCCTTGTGGAAACCACCAAGTTGGCTTAATTAGTCCTTTTTTGACCCTAAGAGGGCTTGTAACATGACTAAAGGCAGCCATACACCTTAGAAAGAAGTTGGTTGGATCATCTGGTGAACGTTCATTTCACAGACACTGCCATACAGTCATGGCCAAAAGTTTTGAGAATGACACAAATATTATATTTTCACATGATCTGCTGCCCTCTGGTTTTTATGTGTGTTTGTCAGATGTTTTTATCACATACAGAAATATAATTGCAATCATATTATGAGTAAGAAAAGCTTATATTGACAGTTAGAATGAGTTAATGCAGCAAGTCAATAATTGCAGTGTTGACCCTTCTTCAGGACCTCTGCAATTCTCCCTGGCATGCTCTCAATCAACTTCTGGACCAAATCCTGACTGATAGCAGTCCATTCTTGCACAATCGATGCTTGCATTTTGTCAGAATTTGTAGGTTTTTGTTTGTCCACCCGTCTCTTGATGATTGACCACAAGTTCTCAATGGGATTAAGATCTGGGGAGTTTCCAGGCCATGGACCCAAAATCTCTGTTTTGTTCCCTGAGCCATTTAGTTATCACCTTTGCTTTATGGCAAGGTGCTCCATCATGCTGGAAAAGGCATTGTTGATCGCCAAACTGCTCTTGGACGGTTGGGAGAAGTTGCTCTCGGAGGACATTCTGGTACCATTCTTTATTCATGGCTGTGTTTTTAGGCAAGACTGTGAGAGAGCTGATTCCCTTGGCTGAGAAGCAACCCCACACATGAATGGTTTCAGGATGCTTTACAGCTGGCATGAGACAAGACTGGTGGTAGCGCTCACCTCGTCTTCTCCGAATAACCTGTTTTCCAGATGTCCCAAACAATCGAAAAGGGGATTCATCAGAGAAAATGACTTTACCCCAGTCCTCAGCAGTCCACTTCCAGTACCTTTTGCAGAATATCAGTCTGTCCCTGATGTTTTTTCTGGAGAGAAGTGGCTTCTTTGCTGCCCTCCTTGAGACCAGGCCTTGCTCCAAGAGTCTCCGCCTCACAGTGCGTGCAGATGCACTCACACCTGCCTGCTGCCATTCCTGAGCAAGCTCTGCACTGCTGGTAGCCCGATCCCGCAGCTGAAACACTTTTAAGAGACGGTCCTGGCGTTTGCTGGTCTGTCTTGGGCGCCCTGGAGCCTTTTTGGCAACAATGCAACCTCTCTCCTTGAAGTTCTTGATGATGCGATAGATTGTTGACTGAGGTGCAATCTTTCTAGCTGCGATACTCTTCCCTGTTAGGCCATTTTTGTGCAGTGCAATGATGACTGCACGTGTTTCTTTAGAGATAACCATGGTTAACAGAAGAGAAACAATGATGCCAAGCACCAGCCTCCTTTTAAAGTGTCCAGTGGTGTCATTCTTACTTAATCATGACAGATTGATCTCCAGCCCTGTCCTCATCAACACCCACACCTGTGTTAATGGTGTTAGCTGGTCCTTTTAAGGCAGGGCTGCAATGATGTTGAAATGTGTTTTGGGGGGATAAAGTTCATTTTCTAGGCAAATATTGACTTTGCAAGTAATTGCTGTTAAAGAAGAACTCCCGCAAAAAAATTTATTCTCTGACCTGTTAGAAAGGTGCATGATGTAATCTGTAGTGAATTTCATTTTCTTATCAGTGACTGTTTCTGTGAGTAAAAACCTCTCTTCTTATTGTAGCTGACCTCCAACTGACCCAGGACAGAAAGCCAGTCACTGCTCTATTCATTCCTATGGGAGCCTCACTTTCAGTCTCATAGGAATACATAGAGAATTAGACTTCCTGTCCACACATAAGTCTATGTGTGAGTTGGTGGGTCTAATTGCTGGTCACATGACACAGATAAGAAACTTCAGGATGATAAGTCAAAAATTCAGACACTGGTAAGAAAATGACATTCACTACAGATTATATCATGTACATTTCTAGCAGGACATGGAATAAAATTTTTGTCGGGAGTTCTTCTTTAAGCTGATCACTCTTTATAACATTCTGGAGTATATGCAAATTGCCATTATAAAAACTGAAGCAGTAGACTTTGTAAAAATTAATATTTGTATCATTCTCAAAACTTTTGCCCATGACTGTACACATTTTAGCTGTTACTGTTGTTCAGATTGCCTATACATGTTCAATGAAACCGGGCAATGGATGAAAGCGCTTTCTAGGAACATTCTTTCAAAGAAAGATCTTCCGTTCGTGAATGATGTTTCGTCCTGTCGTCCCCAGTGGCGCTCACAATGTAGGTTCCCTATAGGTATGTCTTTGGAAACCCACACAAACACTGGGAGAACATATTAACATTTATGTCCACCTTAAGTTTAGCCAAACCAGAATCTTCTCCATAAGCTGTTTTGGGGGTTTTGTCCCCTCATCAGATATGTCTTCAAAGACATTTGAACAAGGACTACTAAAAGAAGTAGATAGTTTGAACTCAGTCCAGTTATGTAGCCTTGTTAGCCACTTGGCTCTTGGGATTCGTCAGGCCCTGCAGAAATAATGGGAAAAACCAAACCAAACAGGCCTTTCACTAATAACGCCTAAATAACGGGTGCACAGTAGACTATGCTTGAGCACTACCTGCATCTAATATGGTAAGCAAGGTACCAGCTCAAAAACTGCAAACAACCTACAAAGAAACAACAAAGTACCCATACTGTTTTGGGCTTGTTTTTTCTTTGTAGGTTGCCTGCAGAAATAATATCTAATATATTCTTCAAACTTTCTTATTGAACTTCCAGATTTCTAGATATCCAGTTTATTACCGTAAGGGCCACTTCCCTATCTGGTGTTCCTCCAGGCTCTCTGAGTTCCAAATGTCTTTATGATTCCAACCTTGACTTGCACATTGACAAACAAGCCTAAAAAAAATCACAGTGACGTAAAATTACAACTAGTAGCCAACCAGTATTCTATCATCTAAAGTGCAGAAGAAGATTATGCCGGCGGAGAGACTGTTGAAGACTCCAAAGGAACCTAAAGTGTCCCCACGTATAAGAGTAAAGTTGGTCAAACCTGGTGTTTATTGTCACCTGTCTCCTCTCCCATGATAGATGATGAGAGGGGGGGAAGAAGGATTGGGCATGTTGAATTTCAGTGCCCAGTCCTTTTATCCAAGGAGGAAATAAGCCACAACCTGACATGTCTGGAAGATTACTTCCTTGCATACATCATATAGAGCAGTGATGTCCAACCTGCGGCCCTCCAGCTGTTGTAAAACTACAACTCCCATCATGCACTGTTGTAGGCTGATAGCTGTAGGCTGTCTGAGCATACTGAGAGTTGTAGTTTTGCAACAACTGGAGGGCCGCAAGTTGGGCATCCCTGATACAGTATGCATATGTTTCGTGAGGGTTGTGAAGAATAGCTGTACGACTACTCGTTCAGCAGCTATTGAAGGTGTTTGGACATTGTAAGCCTCCATTCTCTCCTATCGGTAAAGAGTAAGACTTCTGGTTGGTGCCGAGTCATTCTACCTCCATCTTCATCCTTTGTAACCACCTTCAGAATACCGCCATTTCATATTCCATCATTAAAATGATTGTAAAAGTCCTGGACAGCGGTGGAGTACATTATCTGATGAGGTTCATGCTGTTGAGTAGACAGACATGTAGTAAATGTCCCTTCTGTGACTGTTCGGAGCCTGTGCTCCGCTTTTTATGATCAGGAGATTGAGGTGTAATTGGTTTAGAGCAATAAAATCCTTGTAGTACAATAACAGTGTCTCAGCCCACTCGCTCAGACCCTTTGTGCCCTCAGGCTGAAGTCGCAGCTAATTATCCCAGACATTATACTCTGCAGCTCTTTGTTCTTCAAGGCGTGAAAGATTAGCCAGACAAATGTCTAGCTGGTATGGATTTGTTAACCGGGGAAGGAGGCGGGCAAAACCTGGACTTACCTTTTAATAAAACATTAGCTGCCTGTAATTTAAGTAATGCTTCATACCAGGTCATGTCATGATGATAACGGTAGTATATGCATCCATGTTGGCAACGGTCAGGACTATGACAGTACTGTACCATTTTATCTGTCCCTTTTTTTTCCTAGAAATCAATAGTGAAACTAAATGTTACAGACACATGCAGAAAACCCTTAAGACAAGTTCTCCCAGATTTGTACCTATGACACTGTCTGACCTGTTACATGTGCACTTGGCAGCTGAAGGCGTCTGTGTTAGTGCCATGTTCATATGTGTCCACATTGCTGAGAAAAATAAAGTTTTAATATATGCAAAAGAGCAAAGGAGGTGTTGATGTTACACTTAGAGGCTCAGCTCTCCATGCCACTGCCACGCTGGCTTTAGTGGGATTCAGGGCCAGGTGTGATGACTTTTACATTGCCTGGCCCTGTCAATCAAAGTGGAGAGGGTGCAACAGTTGCAGAGAGGGAAATTCTCTCGGTGTAATGGTAACGCCCCTGTTGCTCCTAGAGGCTCATTTGCATATATTAAAACATCACTTTTCTCAGCAATGCGGGCACATATGAACATGGGACCAACACAGATGTCTTCATCTGCCAAGTGCACTTGTAACAGGTCAGCCAGTGTCATATGTACAAAACTGCTGACAGATGCCCTTTAACTTTTGGCTGGTAGATTGCTGAGGGGCTGGGCTTATTCAGAGAGCAAGGCTTTTCAGAGCAGTGGAGGAGGGCTTGTGTCTCAGCCAGTTGCCCTACAGCTAGAGGGACCTGATATGGGTTTTGTGCGAAGGAGGGGGTAGCTCATTTCCTGGGACACATTCCTTTTTTTGGAGGCAGGAGAGGATTATATTAAAGGCGGTTTTGAATGGATCTTTTTTCTGTGTTAAACACTTGAGCCTTATGTAAAAAACAAAAATAACCTGTTCCTGAAGTCTGTGTACCTCCAGTAAAGAGCAGATAACCCTAAGGCAACCATAGCAAGCTGGAATACTTTCCTGTGTGACTTACTCATCAGATAGGGCATATATTGTTCAGTAAGGCCTTTGTTGTTTAAGTTGAAGGGCTTGGTGCCATTTTGCCCATTCACTTATGTTACTCAACTAGCCTTTAAAGGGAACCTCCCACCAAGAAAATGCATTGCAATCTGCAGGCAGCATGTTATAGAGCAGAAAAAGCTGAGCAGATTGATTTTTATATAGTTTGTATGAAAATATTCAGGAAATTGTGTAATTTATACATTTTAAGTCTCTGCTTTTCCTGACTCCAGTTGTATCTCTGTATACAAATGTACACAGTGAATGCAATCAGTCACTGATAGTCTGCAAAAATAGCAGTGACTGACAGCTGTCTACAGTATGTACACACTCATACAGGGAAGGCTATCGCTGATTAAGATGGCCCCTGTGTACAAGTGAAATCAGAAAAAGCAGAGATATAAATGTATAAGTTACGAGTCTTACTAACTCTTCTTCTACAAATCTGTATTTCTGTCTGCTCAGCTCTTCCTGCTCTATAACATGCTGACTGCAGTTTGCGTTGTATTTTGTGGTGACAGGTTCCCTTTAAAAATAGAAGCTAGGCATTATTTATTATTTTATCACAATTTTATTTGCATGCTGTACATAACGCAGTCAAACACAGACGGTGACTGGGATGAGCGATGCTAGGGAGGCTCGTACCTGTTGTGGCCTGCTGTTGGCTCCTGCCACCCCTACCCCCGTTGCCAGATTTTTAGATCCACGTGACATGGAGATGCAGCGGCGGCCATGCGGGGATCAGGAACGACGCAGGTGCCAGGGAGGGGGTTAAGTATAATCTATATCAGGTGCCCCGGCATAGACTTAAGTCTATAAGTCTAACACTTGGGATGTTAATTGGAGAAAGATTGCGACAATTTATGCGCAACTCCCAGTTGATAAATCTAGCTCAAGGCTGCGGGTGCAGGTTTGCAGACAGAAAATCCATCCTTTTCCGTGCTGAATCCACACTAAAAACTCATTCCCTCTTTGCTTTGCAAAGAGTGAATAAGATTTGTCTAACTTCTTACGCTTTGCTGGTACTGTATTGTGCTGCAGATCTTACACATGAAAATCTTCGCAGAAAAAAAACGGGCGTAATCTGCAATGTGTGCATGTAGCCTAAATCAGCTAGACAAGCTAACTATGCGCAGCTTACCACCTACTTCTCAAGACTGACGTGAGTGGTGTAAATGTGCAGAATGTTGCGACATTTTTGTGCAAATAAGTCCAAAAGGTCACATTAGTCGCCTATTTCCCAATGAATTCTGGAGTGCAGGGCGAGATAAATTCCCCCCAGTTTCTACGGGATCTTACAGGGAATGTCATTATCCTTTGCAAGTCTATGAAACCCCACATGACTTCCCTGGTCTTGATGACAGGAGAGATGCAGAGATAATATCCAGAATATGGACATAAGCCAGTTGGACCGTGCAGCATCTGCAGTGCTTTTAACCTCAGTAACTTTTGCTCATTGTGTGTGACGCTGATAGTTTCTGTCTGCCACTTTTGCCCTTCATTGAATCTACTAAACAGCGGCTTTGTTTTACTCAAGACTGCAAACCTTGGCCTGGATTTCAACACCATATTGTGAAAATCTCTCATGCTCATTTGTATGTCTGCATGCGTCTGTTTGGTTGTTTGTACATGTAATTTTAATAAGACATATTGAAGACTTCGCCGCATTGAGTTTGTTGGAGGCAACAAGGAGCAGTGACAGATGTCTGCTCGCTTCCTGGTCCCTCACTGATCTCTTGTGTGAAAGCCGCCCTAGCTAACTGAGGTCCTATTCTGGAGTCTACGCAATTGTCTTCTAGTTTTAAGCGCTAGAGCCTTTGTTGTAAGTGGTGGACTACGCTAAAGTGCACTTCACATTCGCTTGGAAAGTGCTGCCTCATAGATACACCTTGCAGCTAAGTGTCCTGAAGGCAGCAAATCTGTTTGTAGGCTGGACCACTGAGAATATGGGTATCTTCTGGAAGCCCTTTAATAGCACTGAGTATGTCTTATAAGACCCTAACAAACCCCAGCGTCTCATCCTGTTTGAAGGAACACCTGGTCTGTTAAATTTTTGGCTGAAGAGTGAGGCTTAGAAAGGGAAGAGCTTAATCTTAGTCCTTTTCCAGAAAACGTGAGGCTTCTGATGCAGCCGGTTGTCTTATAGCCAGATATGGCTGGTCTCCTGGAGCACACCTTTTTATAGAAGTTCCCATGCATGAAGGACATTTAGGACTTAGTTTGAGAAATTCCTGCTCTGTCTACTTTGATCTGAATATTCATTTTAGGTTAAAATGTGTACGGCTATCATTCTTGCATACTGTGAAAGAGCTTCCAGCTGTGGTCAGGGTGAGGTGCAGGGCATTCATGGTTGTGGGACTGTTATGTGCATGTTCTCTTTATCCAGATTCTACTTTCCTGCATGATGCTAGACTTCAGCTAATTTTCCTCTACCTCCTGCTCCCTAAACCTCGCTCCCTTGTTCACTGCATGGGCACCATAACCGGTGTTTGCACATCTTCTTCCCTTCTTTTTCTCTTCCTGTCTTTGTTCTCTGACAACCCCCCAGCCCACGTGTCTACTCATTGCGTGTTTTCTTTTCCTCTCCACCTTGTCTTTCTCCTCCGTCACCAAACTCTTCTTTCTGTTCCTCCTTTTTTTTATTATGTAACTTTGTTTCCCTTATTCCATTGATTTTGTTGCGTTCTTGTTTGACACCCTTTTATTTTATATTTTGTCTTTTATTTATTTCTTTTTTTATTGTGTTCCTTTTTACTCCTTCCCTTGGCCTTTCTCGTTCTGTTCTTCATTAACTTGCCCATGCATGCAGCAGCCTGAGTGTAGGAACTGTCGAGAGAAGGAGGGAACTCGTTGGGAGAAGACGGAAAACGATCATAATCTTGACCAGACCAAAGGCCATAAAATCTATCCGTCTGAAGACAATGATTCCTATGCTGCAGAGGTAAGTTTATGGTGTGTCTGTCTGTATTATCTCAAACAGTTGTGTGAAAGTGGTCATACACAGCCGAGTCACATTATTACGACCACCATCTAATATACAGAGTAACTGCCATGTGCAGCATGGACAGCAGTTAGACGGGCTGGGAGTGACTCAATAAAGTCCTGGTAGGTTGTCACAGGTATCTGGTGCCATGCTGACTGTAGGAGGGTGTGTAAGGGAGGATCCATAGAGCTAACACAATGACCAAAGTGGTCCCACAGATGCTCAACTGGGACCAAGTCTGGCAAACTTGTAGGCCAGGGTAGTACTTGGAAGTCTTGGACATGCTCTTCCACCCAATGTCAGACCCCATCCACCCCAGGGAAGACAATCAGCATGTATGGGTGGACGAGATATGCAAGGATGGATTCATACCCATCGGTGGAGAGAGCCTTCCATATGGATGAGTGGGCCCAAAGAACGCCATGAAAACAATCTGCAGACCATAACGCTGCCACCACCAGCTTATGTTCTTCCAGCAATGGTTGCAGGGTGTTTGTTCTTTGATAATTCTCACCTGACACCATCATGAAGCAGAACATGTCACTCATCGGAGAAGGCAACCCATGACAGCATGATGATGTTTACACTGCCTGGTCCTGTCAATCAAACTGCAGAGGGCACGGCAGTTGCAGAGAGAGCAGAGTCTCTAGGAGTCTCCTAGAGTCTCATTTTCATATATTAAAACTTAATTTTTCTCAGCAATGTGGACACATATGAACATGGGGCCAACACAGATGTCTTCATCTGCCGAGTGCACATGTAACAGGTCAGCCAGTGTCATAGGTGCAAATCTGCTGACAGAAACGCAGAAGATTTTTGTAACCTGCAAATGCGAGTGAACAAGTTGCATCCTGGCACTTTGGGCATATGCCCTTCTGGAAGCTTTTTTTCCATGTAACTGAATGCAGGGTGTGCATTACCGGCAGTGGAGAGGCTGACAGATTTATTAACAGGAAGTCTAGAAAAGAATCCTTGCCCCCTTGGTCACCACCTTGTGGCAGAGACCCCCATATCCTGTTTTATACCGTGTGGACTTTGTGCAGTATTACTCTCGGGCCTGGATGTGTCATTTCTATGCCTTTTGCCTCCGTTCTGCACAATGAACTCCCCGGAGCTGGACTCTGATGATGTAGATGAGCGCTCATCCTTCACAACATTCACGCCCTTTTCTGCACAGCAACAGTGATGCATGTAACCAATGAGAACCGTGCAAACCTATGGGTGCCGGCTGTATCCCACACTGCACTGCCTAGCAACTCTGCCCTGGTTGCCAAGCAACTGTGCTACTATCCGTCCCTGGATGGAAAAAAAATGCGCCAATCTGCTGAACAGCTGATTTAACCGTTTCACTCTCTGGATGAATTGGGTGGGGCTGTTTTCTCTAGTCAATCTGTGTGGTTATAAACTGTGGTGCTGTGATTAGGTTTGTGGTTTAAAACGATACCATAAAGGCATGTTTACATAGAAAATCTCATCCACACAATACAGAAGAAATCTGCTGCAGCAATTGGCTTGTGGTGATGATTTAAAATCCATGGTGGTTTGTGCACAGATTTCACACTTTCCCATTCATTAGGGTGAAATCCACAGTAAAATCTGCAACCAATCTGCATGTAATTCATTTAGATTTTGCATTTGAAAGACAGGAAATCCACCCCATGTGGCAGGTATTACTGTAATTCTGGGGCAAGTCGTGTGTCTTCTCCAAGCATCTCCCGGATTAATCCTGGCATGACAAATGTTAGGCCTCATGCACACAGCCGTGTCCGCAAAATACGGATGTGGTCTGTGTGCTGTCCGCATTTATTTTGCAGAGCCATTGACTTCAATGGGTCTGTGGAATGCAAGGAACATACAGATGATCTGGTGCTAACTGCATCCGTATGTTCCTTCCACAAAAGGATAGCGCTTCTCCTATCCTATGCAGACCATGGACCTGTTGAATTAAAAAAAAATGCAGATGTGACGCGGACAGAATCCTTATTTTCCAGACCTCAAAATACATAAGGTTGTATGCATAAGGTCTTACAGTATGTGGACGTCAGGCTTCAATAAATCTGATCAATTCTACATGACAGGGATACTTAAAGAGGACCTTTCATGCTTTTTTTTTTTACAGTAGCTAAATACCTATACTCGGATGCATTGTATATCTAGTAGGTTAGCAAGATGAAGGGGACATGGAGGAAAATATTACTGATAATGTGTATATTATAATTCTAGTAGAAATGGATTATAGCAGTCTTGGATGTGCATCTAAAGGTTAACGTTGTGTCTTCATGTAGATTAAAGACCTGCAGTTGGTACTGTCTGATGCCAACGAGACCATCCAGGGGCTGCAGGAACAGCTGTCGCAGGAAAGGCAATTACGCAAAGAAGATGAGGACGTCTTCAACCAGAAGATTGCACAGGTCACTCTCTGTTCCCATCATAGCATCACGTTTGACTATAACATTACCCTTGGCATACAGTAGATCTTTAGATTTCAAAGAAAACAGAAGGTTCACTCTCCATCCCCATAATCCAGTTTAGGCAAGTCTACCCTCCATTAGGGATTTTTCCAGCCACATGTCCAGTTTCCATGTAGACTTTCTTCTTCCTACACATATATTAAACAAGGTCTGTATGCGATATTACAGGTCGGCCCCATTGAACCCAAAGGATCTTATCTGCAATACCACACAAAACCCATGAATAATGTTTTTAGAAGAAAGCGGCCATGTTTTTCTAGTCCCGGACAACCCCTTTAAATTAACAAGCAGTTACTACAGCGTACTAATACTAATGTATGTTTTACCCTGAACTGTTGCAGAATTTCAGAGCAATTGCCTTCTGCAGCCAGCCTCTCCCTTGATGCTTTAACAGGACCAGGTAGCAGCTGGTCCTAGAAATAAGTGGAGCTTGGGGGCAACAGTAACACCACAGTGGCACCAAATGCCTAATTGCATATTAGAAAAAGTATCATAACTTTGGGAACAAAATCTCGGCTCAACCAAAGAAAAACAGAGCTTTAATCAGGTGACCCACTGGTTACAGATTCCCTTTAACGCTCAGGCTGGGTCCACGTCTGAGTTACAGCTTCCATTTATGATGGAAACCAGGACACTGTGCCGGATCCATCGTACATCATCTCCAAACTTCACCCAATGTACCTCATTGATTATGGAGATCCCTATGGGTTCCTTTGTTTTGACACTAAGTATAGTGTATCTGTATGCTGTGATACTTTTGCTGTCAAAAAGTGACAGAATGTTTTCCAGAACACCCCAAGAGAGGCTTGTAGAGCAGATGTGAACAGAACCCTCTGGTCAGGAGCCTCAAACCTTTGACCTTACTCTTTTGAGTAATAATGAAACCCCATTTTTGTAAATCCTTTGTTTGTGCAGCTGAAGGAGGATCATCAGAAGTTGCTTTTGAGACGAGAGTTTGAGCTCCAGAGTCTGGGCCTCCAGAGGAGGTTAGAGCAGAAGTTCTGGAGCCAGGAGAAGAATGTTCTGGTGCAAGAGATGCAGCAGTTTAAACAGAGTTTCTTCCTGACCTTCATGAAGCTCAAGTGGTTTCTACAGCGTTGGAGGAAAGGCAAGGTCCTCCAGGCTGATGGAGAAGACTTTTTGGAGGCAAGTATGATTTTTTTTTTTCACTGTAAGGTATGCACTGTTTATAGATTTTACGTAAAACTCAGGCAGTCCATAAGAAGCCTTCACGTCCCTTTCTTATTTGAATGTAGAGTTTTTCAATTGACAGACTTGCGTGGAAGAGTTTTCTTCTGCAAAACTCTGCAATGGACCAGAATTTCTATATCCGATAATCATGAAAAATGAGAGCTGACCTGGTAGCTATCACCACTAAGTAGATAATTTCATTTACTCCACATCCCTCCTCCTGTGAAGCTCACAGGCTCTCCCAGCTTTAATGTCGACATCTCATGTACAGAATGCTGATGTTCTTACTCCAAATTAGTGTAGGTCCTAATGCCCAGTATTCTCAGTGTGGAGTAGATCCAGCAGATATAATCCATATGTGTTGGAATTTCTGGAATGGCCGCTTGTCACATACAGTTTTCACATATTCATATGGAATATAAGGTCCAACTTCTCTCCCCATTGACTTGCATGTTGGAGCGGTTTGATGATATGGCTGAAAATGAGGATCTGAGAATCGCATTCAAAGCTTATTCTGTATCAGGAAGATGGCTGCCCACTGGCTTGACAGTTGTCTTCCTAGAATTTCTAGACATTTCTAGGCCCGGGGAAAAGTGTTGGTTGGATGTACAGTCATGGCCAAAAGTTTTGAGAATGACACAAATATTATATTTTCACATGATCTGCTGCCCTCTGGTTTTTATGTGTGTTTGTCAGATGTTTTTAAAACATACAGAAATATAATTGCAATCATATTATGAGTAACAAAAGCTTATATTCACAGTTAGAATGAGTTAATGCGGCAAGTCAATATTTGCAGTGTTGACCCTTCTTCTTCAGGACCTCTGCAATTCTCCCTGGCATGCTCTCAATCAACTTCTGGACCAAATCCTGACTGATAGCAGTCCATTCTTGCACAATCAATGCTTGCATTTTGTCAGAATTTGTAGGTTTTTGTTTGTCCACCCGTCTCTTGATGATTGACCACAAGTTCTCAATGGGATTAAGATCTGGGGAGTTTCCAGACCATGGACCCAAAATCTCTATGTTTTGTTCCCTGAGCCATTTAGTTATCACCTTTGCTTTATGGCAAGGTGCTCCATCATGCTGGAAAAGGCATTGTTGATCGCCAAACTGCTCTTGGACGGTTGGGAGAAGTTGCTCTCGGAGGACATTCTGGTACCATTCTTTATTCATGGCTGTGTTTTTAGGCAAGACTGTGAGAGAGCCGATTCCCTTGGCTGAGAAGCAACCCCACACATGAATGGTTTCAGGATGCTTTACAGTTGGCATGAGACAAGACTGGTGGTAGCGCTCACCTCGTCTTCTCCGAATAAGCTGTTTTCCAGATGTCCCAAACAATCGAAAAGGGGATTCATCAGAGAAAATGACTTTACCCCAGTCCTCAGCAGTCCACTCCCTGTACCTTTTGCACAATATCAGTCTGTCCCTGATGTTTTTTTCTGGAGAGAAATGGCTTCTTTGCTGCCCTCCTTGAGACCAGGCCTTGCTCCAAGAGTCTCCGCCTCACAGTGCGTGCAGATGCACTCACACCTGCCTGCTGCCATTCCTGAGCAAGCTCTACACTGCTGGTAGCCCAATCCCGCAGCTGAAACACTTTTAAGAGACGGTCCTGGCGCTTGCTGGTCTTTCTTGGGTGCCCTGGAGCCTTTTTGGCAACAATGGAACCTCTCTCCTTGAAGTTCTTGATGATGCAATAGATTGTTGACTGAGGTGCAATCTTTCTAGCTGCGATACTCTTCCCTGTTAGGCCATTTTTGTGCAGTGCAATGATGACTGCACGTGTTTCTTTAGAGATAACCATGGTTAACAGAAGAGAAACAATGATGCCAAGCACCAGCCTCCTTTTAAAGTGTCCAGTGGTGTCATTCTTACTTAATCATGACAGATTGATCTCCAGCCCTGTCCTCATCAACACCCACACCTGTGTTAATGGAGCAATCACTGAAACGATGTTAGCTGGTCCTTTTAAGGCAGGGCTGCAATGATGTTGAAATGTGTTTTGGGGGATAAAGTTCATTTTCTAGGCAAATATTGACTTTGCAAGTAATTGCTGTTAAGCTGATCACTCTTTATAACATTCTGGAGTATATGCAAATTGCCATTATAAAAACTGAAGCAGTAGACTTTGTAAAAATTAATATTTGTATCATTCTCAAAACTTTTGGCCATGACTGTAGTCGATGAAGTATGGGGTAAATGGAGAGCATCTCAGGGGCTATCCTCTTTGTTACCCTTTGTGTATGATGGGGAGATTTACACTTCACAGATACCTGCCGTGTAATGAGATATTCAGTACTACTTTTACTATAGGCTCTCTCTGCTTGTGCCTGCTGAGTATTGATGCTGATATTAAAGGAATTTTTTTTTTTTTTTTTTTTGCATGTATCTCACAATATGATCTACTCGGTACTACATATCAGATCAGAGGATGTATTGTTTGTAGAAGTAGTGTCTGATCCAAAAAAGAAATGAATTTCTCTGGTTTATTGGGTGCCAAATCTTGGAGCGTTACAAACCTGTTCTGCGAGGTTTATATCTGGCGTAAAAGCACTTTTTTACATCTGAGGCATCCTGTTCTGTCCTTACATCCTGCACGTCTATACGTTTAGACACCTAGAACATCTAGGATATCCGTATAGTACAGTCTACTGGTTGATTTTCAGTATAGTACAGTAGCAGACATTCCTCTAAAACTACAAGGCCCTGTCCATCTATAAAAAGCTTGGGGCCAGTTTCACGTGAGCCTATTACTACCACATGTGTGCACCCATCTCATGGCTGAACGTCCTGGCCTAATGCTGTAAATTCAGGTCAGTAGATCAGTGGTCTCGGCTGTAATGTGCTTCTGTTAAACTGGCCTATTTGAAGCATTAGAGGGAATCTGTCATCAGTTTTATGCCGCCCTATCTGAAAGCAGCATAAACTGTTGACCGATACCCTGAAGAAAGTGATGAAGTCACTTTCCTGACTTGAAGTTATTTTGCTAAAATGTGCAAAGTACCGGAGACCATACAATATGCTGCCACACCAGGCAGTCCTCACATTTATGATCTTGCGGCTCTCCTCTGCCCCCTACTGCTGATTGAGGTCTCTGTTCCAATCAATGGCAGGGGGTGCGGTGATCCCGGGAGCACATGAAATATGAGGACTCTGCTCACATGGGAGCTTTTCAATACAGATTTGTGCAGAACAACTGGGTCAGTTCTAGAATGTGACCCAGTGTGTTGCTCAAGGTACTGGTCACCACTTTATGCTGCTGTCAGATAGGGCTATGTTAAGTGGTGACAGATTCCTTTTTAAAGGGGCGCCTGTTTGGGTGCTGGCCCGACTATTTCTGGCAGTCCCCTACTGGTAAATTCAGCAGTGACCGCGCTTGCACGATGCACTCTACCTTAATTGATATGGGACTTCCGAAAATGGCCAAGCACGCTTGCCTTCACTTCAGGGGGCCCTGCTCTGGAGATAGGTGCAGGTCCCACTTCTGGAACCTGCTCCTATCTAACATTGATGGCATATCTTCATGTCTAAAAAAGAGACAGCCCCTTTAAAAACTGCAGACGACAACACGAACAAGCCTCCAGCAGATGGGAGTAAGATAATGTAAACCTGTATCTATCCTAGGATGAAAATGAAAAGGCGATAAATTATTTCATTTTCATCCTGGAATATTTCAAATAATACAAAGGCAGGCTAGATGGACCAGGGGACTTTTTCTGCCACCTTTTTTCTGTCTCAAAAAAAGTGCCGCCCAAATCCCTTTCTCCCATTTCCACTTGGATACATTATAGTCTTAATTAAGTAAATGTATTTTAATCTAATATATCTGAAGAGAGCTGCCGTAGATGTAAGCCCCATTCCGGGCTCTGATGTCTCATTACTGGACCCGTGCCTCTAATTGTTCTTGAGCTGACTAAATGGCTTTCTTATGTGTCTTTCAAGAATTATACGGCAAATGGGTATTGTCATGCTAAGTAGCCGGGTAATCACAACATGCCACCCTAATACCAGTTGATGCGCGCGGCTGGTAATGTTGCGTGCTGTGCCAACTAAGCCGAGAGTGGAGGTTAGGAAAACAGTCGAGGCCTTTGGTGAACAAAGGCTTACAAAATGTTGGGTGCAAATTAAAGGTGCCAACGGGTTAACGCTCCATAATTAAAGGGAACCTGTCATGTCCAAAACACCCCCTGAACTAGAGTAAGCGTTGTATAGTGTAAGTGGTGCTGAATCCGAATATGTAAGTTTTATTTTCATACTCACTTCCATTCCGACGCTGTGCTCCCACAAACCTGCAGTAAAATGCCCTGAAAGGACTCCAGTGCTCACTCACATAATGGAGAGGACTCAAAGAAGAGTCCAGTGAGTGCATTTTACTGTTGGTATGTGGGAGCACAACATCAGAATGGAAGTGAGTATGAAGATACAAATTACATATTCGGATTCAGCATCACTTACACTATACACCGCTTACTCTAGTTCATGGGGTGTTTCGGAGATGACAGGTTCCCTTTAAGATGTTGTCATCGAGTCCCCAAGCTGTACTGTTCAGCCTACCCGAGGAGGGGTGGGATCGATCACAGAGTGCCGTCTTCTGCCCAGTCACTGGGATCTATATATAAACCAGACTGCGTTCCTCGCATGAGGCTGTTACAGCACTCGGTGGGGAGCCATCGGCTCGGGGCGGCACTTCTGCCTCGGGCATCGTGACAGCAGCTGTTGTGGATGAATCTCTGCATGTGACTAAACCTATTTTCTAGCTGAGCTTCACCAGCAGGCAGCCCGGCCAGGAATGTATTAGACTAATGTGGATTACATTGACAGCGCTGGACCAATCTGATTATCTGCTGCTCGGAATTACAGGAAGGCAGCATATGCCATTTAAACCGTCTCTGAGGCAAATGATACGGTGAAATGGGTTAAAGGGTCAGTGCCACCGAAGGATCTTTCATGCAAAAAGGAGATACTTAAAGGGGTTCTGCCATGGTTGATGTGGAAAATGAAAATCGGACATCATATAGTCCACGACAATCTTTCTAACAAAGCTAGAACCAGCCCTGTACCTCACATGGATCCAGAGATCTCCCATTCATTGCTTTAATTGTTCTGCTAGATTCATTTCAGGCTTGTAGCTTAGGGGGTGTGTCCTTTCTTAGCTCTCATCCTGTAACCACCACAGCTTCTAAGGCCCCTTTCATACAAACGAGTTTTCTATGTGGGTGCGATGCGTAAAGTGAACGCATAGCACAGACAGTGAATCCTGACCCACTCAGTTCATTTTATTTTTCACTCATCAGTTCTTCGTTACATGAGAATCGTAGCATGTTCTATGTTCACGCAGCCCTTGCTCCATAGAAGTGAATGGGGCTTCTGTGGCAAAAGCATTGCGTCCGGATGTGATGCGTTTTTCACTGATAAGATGTTTGTAAACCTTCAGGTTTTTTTCATACGTGTGAAAAACGCATCAAAACTGATTGCACCAGCGCAGAAAAAAAACGCAACACTGAACGCAAATGCAGTCAAAACTGGCTGAACTTGCTTGCGAAATGGACAGAGAAATGAGGAAAAGAACAAACCTCAGGTGGCGCTATACAGACACATTTTATTGAATAGATAACTAGCTATACTAAATGTTTAATTTCCAAGCAAATGAAAAAGTATTCAGATTTAGGTGATTTTTTGAAAAATGTAAAATATATTTCATGGCGCAACCTCTGTTTTTCATGAGCTCAATCTTGCCGAGACGCTGTCATATAGGGGTATAATGGGCTATCTGTCTAGTATAAATAAAACAGAAATTGGCAGATTTTTATATCTAAGTATACATATATTTAGTAGAAGAACGTCTCTCCTATCCACAGGATGGCACTTCCGCTCCAGTCAACTCAATGGGACCACAGACGAGCAGCATGTATAGCAGCTGCCTATCTCCAGCAGTCCCATAAAGTTGACTGGAATTTCAGCAGGCACTTCTAGGACTCACCCCATTCTTGTAGGTATCCCAGCAGTTGTACCCCCAGTGATCACATACCCCATCCTGTGGATAGAAGTTCTTATGGTGGGATAACCCCTAAAAGGAGACCTGCTTGTTTTCCTGACATGTCTGTTTTAGCAGATACTTGTATATTCCATGAAATGATGATCCTGAAGCATCTTTTCAGAGAACTTGTGCCATTTTTCTTTTAGTCCTCCTGAAATTGTATGAATTGACATCTGTGCCATTACCATTCTCTTTGTTAATAGGGCGTGTCCCCAAACACTCTGAAATTGTCAGCACTGATTAGACTGTCATAGTGTAGGGATACACCACTTTAAACGTGGTATGGTAAAACTCAGTTGTCATTGTGGTCACACATTTCCAGGAGTAATAACAGAGGAACGAGGTAATGCAGAGTTCTAAGAACAGATGCTCCAGAATAGTTATTTCAAGGGAAATACAATTATTAACTAAAATAGACGTGCCAAGAAAGGGGACGGGTCTTAAATAAAAGAATAATAAGTAATAAGATGCCCCTGAGCATGGTTGTGATCACCCAGCTCGTCCAGACTCCTGAATGACACTTGTCTTTCTAGACAGTGATCTATATAACATAAACTGAAATTGCTGCATAAGGCACAGCCTACATCCCAGGGCTTACGCATGCCATGTATAATTGAAATGTGCCGCCAACCGCGTGCCTCAGACATACGGAAATGTATAAGTATACCGTTGCCCATGTCTGCACTGCAGTGATGTGAACAGAGCTAAATTGCAGTTTAGTAGTCTGGGAACGCTTGCCCATGGTCATTTACTTGAGGACATGGGACGATACGGATGTCACTGAGGAATTTGTAACCACCGAAAAGAAGGGGCAGCTCGGGGACGTGAACTCACTGGGGATCAGTTTAATTCCTGGAAATGCATTGTAATTAACATTTGTGTCCTGTGATTAAAGGCAATGTCAGCCCTGCTGTGGTATCTTCACATTATTTCCCTATGGGAATATGTCCATATGGTCATTACGTAAGCGATGAACTGGTTACTAGGGTACTGGTGTACATTAACACTTCCACTGATTTATTTCACTTATCTGCCTCCTTATAGATAAATAGCGTAAAGGAACTATACATGCTGATTGAGGAGGAAGAATTAAACCTCCCGTCCTGCGATGGAGAAACATGGCCGCAGAACATGGTAAATACAGAACAAGGTGGAAAAGCCTCTATAATGGTTCCCTTTAACCTTTATATTGCGCCCAATATCAAAATAATCTCCTTAAGGGGTTGTCCAAGTTATTTTTTTGTTCTTTGTATGTTTCTAACTAGTCAAATATAACAGCTTTTCCGTGCACTTTTTGTGCTTCTACAGCTGTTAGTTTCTCAGATTTCACTCAGGGTCACATGACCTGTGATGTCAGCTTCTCTCCCTGCTTTGCTGATGTTTCATGCACAAGCAGATAAGAGTCTGTACACTAGATGTCACTGTGCTGGCCACGCCCCCAGCACTGGCTGAGTTGCCGTCTGCTCTCTCCGTGGATTTTTTTCAGATATTAACATTAACCCCTTCAGCAGCAGACTCAGGGCTGAAGGCTTTACTAAGTAGCTGCAGGCAGTGAGGAGACGGCAGAGATTGTTGTTATTGCAGTTAAACAAAGGTCAGAAGAGAACCAGGGAAATGAGGAAATATAGATATTTTTTTTTTTGCCTAAAACTTGCTTAACTTATATATTGCTGCCCATCAGATTTACAATGCTATTTTTTTTTTTCATAACTCTGTCAACCCTGACAAGTTACTTTAACTGTAGTGATCTCTGAAGGTCTTACAGTAAATTTGGGACAATAGTGGAAGAAAATTGTAGATGACCGTATCCATAGTCTAATTATCTGACCAATGGATCTGATTTTTTTTTTTTTTTTTTTTTTTTTTTAACCTTACAGACCATAGAGTCTATGAAGACATTGTCTGATGTTAAGAAGATCCTGAAAGACCTTTGCAACGAGATGCAGGAGGAGAGACGAGGAATGAATGAGCTTCAGCAGCAATTTGCTAGAGCTAAAGCAGCCTGGGAGATGGAGAGGACCGAACTCAAGGTTGGTTTCTGATCACGTAGACAGTGGGAATATATAGTTATATGACATGTAGTGGAATCCACTTTTAAATCTTCAGTGAGGATAGGTTCACTTTTGCGTTAAAGGGATCTGGCAGGCTGTTCAGGCTGAGAACTGCCTGCCAGAGTTGATTGAGCCTTCCCAGCCAGATAGTCGTTCACTTCTGGTCCCCATTGACTATAATGGGATCTGGCTGCTTTCCAGCAAAATGCCAGAAAGCGGCCAGATCCTATTATATTCAGTGAAGTTTGGTGGTGAACGGCAGGATCCAGTGAACTCTGGCAGGCTGTTCTGTGCCTGAACAGCCTGCCAAATCCGTTTAATGTAAGTGGGAACCTAGCCTAAGAAGGTTGTTTTTGGGGCTGGAACCATTTGCAACCAAATATTACAGAATGGACCATATTATAGGGGAACGCAATTGTTGCTCATTACGGGGTGATATAGGTCAGAAGAAGTGAAGTGTTAATGTTCGCTCCTTCCTTGTACACGCCGCTGCTTTCCTGCCAGCAATGCCTCGTGCCATCCCGCACCGTTGGACGTTACAGGAGCGTTTCCTTGTTCTTGTCTTGTTTCTTTTCATTTGGCTTTTACATCACAGTTCTCTCCTTTCCTGTCTGAGTAGTTATCCCGTGTCATCACCGCCTTCATGTCCCCGTGGGTATTACCTTTTACCTCTGCTTCCTGCCTGCGTTACCAGTGCATTGTTCATCTGCCAGCTATCCTAAAATCACAGATTTACAGTATCTCTTTAAACCATGGCTTCTGATTCCAAAATAGCTGCTTCCTCTGCAAACCATGAAAGCAAAACCACCAATTATATCCTATAATGATCTCTTTTCAAAGACGGCATGTGCAGGGAGTGCTTGGTGGCTTCCCCTGAAACAGACAGCCTCCTATCTGCTCATTTAGTTTTGCTAAGCAAGCTGGTGAATTGGACATTTTAGACTTGGGGGCCACACCCAGAGTTTTCGTAGCCGGTCATGGTGCCATGTTTGTCTGTGGGATGTATCTGGTATTGCAGCTCAGTCCCAATCACTTGCTTGAGAATGGGCTATAATACCAGACACAGTGAATGCACAAAAGTGGAAAAAATAAACCATTTTTTTTCTAATCTTGGAAAACCCCTTGTACAAGATTACCTTCTAGAAACTCCTACATCTGGTATTTATGGGTAGCTGCCCCCAGTTGCTATCTACAGCTAATATATTAAAGAGCTTGTCCCAATACTAGAAATATTCACTGGGTAGGAGATAAGTGTCTGAATGTCAGGTATCCCCCCTTCCCCCATCGATTACGAAAACAAGGACCTGTTTTTGTTTTTGTTTTTTAATATTTTTTTAAAAGGAGTCTGTCCATGTCCAGGAAAAGCACTCTTTCTGCTGGAAAACGGCTCCCAAGTGCCCAGCTTAAAGTAAAAGTAAAAACAGCTTTCACTCCTGACTCGATTTCTAACAGCTATATCTTCTGATATGGTGGATATAATGCTATGATTCTGGTATCACTTGAAAGGCTGGAATGCCAGCTTTCAAACAAGGCCAGGACATTTCTAGTGGCTACCAATTCCAAGATATGAACAGCTAAAGCAGCCCTCCCTTCCTCAGTCTGGTTTGCTTTGAGCACTTACAGCAGCAGAGCTGGGCACTTGGGAGCTGTTTTCCAGCAGAATAAAATTGCGTTCAATGAAACTCGCCCCATTTTGCAAGCAAGTTCAGTCAGTTTTATCTGGGATTGCATTAATTTTTTTTTTTCCGCTTGGGTGCAATCCATTTTGATGCGTTTTTGACAAGTGTGAAAAAAAAAAACTGAAGGTTTACAAACAACATCTTTTAGCAACCATCAGTGAAAAAACGCATTGCATCCGGATTATGTCCAGATGCAATGAGTTTTTCACTGAAGCCCCATTCATTTCTATGAGGCCAGGGCTGAGTGAAAAATGCAGAATATAAAACATGCTGCGGTTTTCACGCAACGCAGAACGGATGCGTGAAAAACACTCATGTACACAGACGCATTGAAATGAATGGGTCAGGATTCAGTGCAGGTGCTATGCGTTCACGTCACGCATGATACCGGTGCGGAAAACTCACTCGTGTGAAAAGGGCCTAAGGCTTTTTTTTTTTTTCCTAAAGCTCCCCGGCTTCCTTATTGCTCTTCTTTGCTGCTGTATATGTACCCTGAGTCAGTAACAGATCCCGTGTGTATTGTTAATGCTCACCTATGTACGAGTATAACAACTTGTGAGCAGCAGCATGCGGTATTAATAATACATGTATGGCTGCTGGTTGTCGGCTGTATAGTAAATCATAGATCCTTCGAGTGATGGAAAGACGTTAGTTTCCGATGTGTCCTGGGATAGTCAGATAGGTGTAGCGCTGTACTCACTGAGCCACTTATGCTGTGCCGTGTGATGCTCCCTCATAGTCCAGTGAGCGCGTTAGTCACGGATAAATGATCTGCTTCAGATATGTGAGAGACTTTGGAAATGCGATAGTCATTCCAGCAGTAGGAGAGGCCGGAAACATGATCACTGCCTCACTAAGAGAAGTCATTAGGAAAATGATAGCCATTCATGAAGTGGGATAGACGCTGCGCATGATGGATTTTATGGGTGTGACTGAACGGAGCCACAGTCCGCAGTTGTGTAAACCTTTAGGCTAGGGCTACACGGCGACAGTTGTCGCTCGACACCCATCGCAGCCAGGATCCCTGAGTAGCGGGGATCCCATAGAAATGAATGGGATCGCTGCGGCAGTCGCAAGAAATCCATCCCATTCATTTCTATGGAATCCCCGCTACTCAGGGATCCTGGCTGCGACGGGTGTCGCGCGACAACTGTAGCCCTAGCCTTAGTAGTGCCTGGTTTCTTCTCATACCTTAAAGGGGCTGTGCAGCCAGTACATATCCTCAGGGTATGTCATCAGTATCTGATCCGTGGGGGTCCAACTCCCGCCACCCCCACCAATCAGCTGTTTGAAGAGGAGGTGGTGCTCGTACAAGCACTGGTTTCTCTGGATGCCGGCTTTCTTCCAATGGCTGCGCATGAGTGCCTCTTCCTCTTCAAACAGCTGATCGGCGGAGGTGCTGGGAGTCGGACCCCCACCATTCAGATATTGATGACCTATCCATATGCCTCTGACACAAGACAGTATATAGCAATACAGTGGGGTGTCACCCATTGGCCCCAATGTAAATAAAAACGTATACGTCACATTTGTTTTTTTTGTGGTTCATAGAAAAGCACAGTAGACTGCTCTTTCCAATACAGTTGCAAAAACTGTATACCTGCTGGACTCATTGTCCCCAGCCAGGTGAATGGATATGTTCAGACCTGAGGTGTAAAGTGTCATTTTTCATGTTTTCAGTAGTCAATTCGCTATACATTAGCCATTCTTCTTGACAAAAGCAAGGATGTCTGAGGATGTTCACGAGGCCTGTAGTGTATGTGCAGTTACGACCAGCCGTTTTTGTAAGATAATTTACACAAATAGCATTTTTTTTTGCACATGCTGGCCCAGAATCCAGGGCACAAGAAGAATTTCCATAGCCTAACGTTCCTGTGGGAAATCTTCTCTAACTCCATGTTTTCTAAAGGAAGAAAGGCTTATGATTTGGGGACCTGGAAAGTGCAGAAAATAATCACGTTATGTCACATGTCTGGTTTTCTTGTCCTATAGCTTATTTGGTTGTTGCTTTGAGATTATGAAACCCTGATTGTTCTTCTTTGTAGCTGGAATCTGGGAAACTTGGAGCAGACAGGGCTTCACCAGATATCAAAGCCGCGTTAAAGCGGGAAAGGGAGGATCACCAGCATCTTCTGGCCGAATCCTACAGTGCCGTCATGGACCTCACGAAACAACTGCAGGTCAGCAAGAAGAACTGGGCGCAAGAGAAGGAGGAGATGCTGGCTCGCTTCCAGGAAGAGCGCAAGCAGATGGAAGAGCGAGTCAAGGAACTGCAGAATAAACTAAACCAGGTGAGAGGACGATGACAGTATGAGGGAGGGCATGATGGGGACAAGTCCACCACAGTGAGCGCACACTTGAAGATTAGATCCTCAGAAACATTACTGTACCTTTTAAGACTGCAGTAGATTGAGGATCGCTCGCCATTTCCAGCAGGAGGGTTTGAATACAGCGTGAATAATCATCGGCTGACTCGTACCTATAGTCATGGTTTTACATGAATCAGGTTGTTCACAATTTCCTGTGTTGGCAACTCCTTTGTGAATTAACAAAACTGCAGCTATTTGCAATTTCACAATGCAATGCAAGGGATGATTTTTTAGCTTTATACAATGAGATTCTGTGGGTCAGCATCTATTAAAGGGGTATTCCGGTTATAATTCTTTGTAAAAATAACATCGGGAACATCGGTGCACCCATGTCGCACAACGCATGTAGTTGTGTAGCCCAAGTCTAAAGCGTGTCCCGGGCCATGCGACGGGCGCACCGATGTTCCCGGGCCATGCGACGGGCGCACCGATGTTCCCGGGCCATGCGACGGGCGCACCGATGTTCCCGGGCCATGCGACGGGCGCACCGATGTTCCCGGGCCATGCGACGGGCGCCCCGCATGGCCTGGGAACATCGGTGCCCCCGTTGCATGGCCAGAACATGCTTTAGACTCGGGCTACACAACTACATGCATTGTGCGACATGGCATCTGATGATTGTCAGTGATGTCATGGCGCTACAGTCATAAAAATCCAGACCTGGAGGATTTTGTGCCACAGGTCGCAAGTCGCACCTTTTTATGTTAGTTTATGCAACTTTTCTGTGACTTGGCTGTGTTTTTAAAGCCAAATCGCAGCTCTAAAATAGTTTTCTGCTGCATGTGACACGTCGCCACGTAGCCCTGGCCTTATTCACTGAAAGTAAACAGTCAAGGTTCTTATTGAATGACAGCAAGCAGAGATGTAGAAAATAGTGAAAAACTGATACAAGAAGTATATTGCAGAATTATATCATCATATCATGTTATATTATCTTTCTATTACACAAAGAAGAAGCTTTTATTTGTGTAGTCTGGAATATCCCTTAAAGGGGTTATCCCATGATTAATGTAAAAACATGAAAAATCAGACATCATATAGTACTTAACCAGCCCTGTACCTCACATGGATCCAGAGGTCTCCCCATTCATTGCTCCAATTGCTCTGCTAGATTTAAATCAAGCTGGCAGCTCAAAGGGTGTGCCCCTTCTGCTGCAGCTGTCTCCCTGTCACAGCTCAGAAGGCAGTGGAATGATGAAGCTGAGCATGTGCGGCCTTCTCAGCGAGCAGGTCAAAGAAATAAGAAAAAACAAACAGCAGGTGGCGCTGTACGGATAATTTTTATTAAATAATTCAGTGGCTTTACTAAATTTTTAATTACATGCAATTACAAAAGTATTCAGGTCCTCTAACGTTGTCCATACACAGGGCAGATGGGAGGGGAGTGGAAAAGAATGATCGGGCATGTTGAATTTCAGCACGGTAGAGCCTTTGTTCTCACAGGAGATAAGCTATACCGCATGCCTTTTTTTAATTCAAGCTTTTGGTGTTAAGTTATTATTTTGCTTATGTGTGCATGTTAAATTTGGCTCATATTCCCTCTCAGAGTTGGAATTGTATTCTTATCAGTAATCTCCAAGCTTTCCCAGGCTTCAAGTGGCAGAATCTGCACAATTAGGCCCTCTAGCTTGTGAAGCAGGGTTGCATCAGACCAAAAGAGCTGCAATCGTGTCCTATTGATTGCCCCCCAGCACGGTCATGGTAGCCTTTACAAAATCTTGACTGAAGAGGAGAACTCAAGGACCCTTTTTATTTGTTTAAATTGGAGTCCATGTGCTAGAAGTGTCCTCAGCGCTTTCTATTCTTTATCTTAACAAGGGTGGTGTCGGTGCTCCACGGGCCTCCGTGTAAGCAGATGTCACATACAAATATCCACTAGTGATATATACGGGTATGAATAATACATGCCCACTCCAACCAGGTGTCCAGCTGAAAAGATCACTTGTTTCCCGTACAAAGGATTGTGTGGGATGAGCCATTAATGAATAAAGGGGTTTTAAAAAAACAAAATCCAATTACATTGAAGTCCTTGAGCTGTCCTCTTCTGCCCGGCTGTTTAGCCAGTATAGCCACCCTTGCAAAAAATAAAAAAATATGGGTGCCATGCTTCCACTACAAACGTCTGAGATTAATATCCGGTGCACGCTATTCTGTATATATCCAGTGGTTTCATGGAAGTTGTAATCCTCTAAAGAACCTCAATGTCCTACAAAGTGGATGCCACATAATGTCTACATGGCATTTATTCTTAAAGTGAACCCAATACCTTATAAATGCTGTGGACAGCATGTTAGAGAGCAGATTGATATATATTTCAGTATAGTTTATTAAAGGGGTTGTGCAGCCTCAGGATAGACCCCTACTAGCTGATTGGCAGGGGTCTGACACACTGCACCCCCGCTGATCAGCTGTTCTGTGTAGATCCATCGCTGCTGCAGTATCTACATTGTAATGGACAGCATGCTGTGGTGACGAGCGCTGTCCTCTACAATGATGACTGTGCTATGTAACTCTGGCGCTGATGAAAATACATAGAACAGCTGATCGGCCTCGGTTCAGGGGATTGGACTCCCGTTAATCAGCTGGTGATAGCCTATCCTCAGGATAAGCCAACGCTTAAAAAAAGGCTTGTTTTAACTCTGCATGACTGTGCATAGAGAGAGAGCTGTCAGTCACTGATGGGACTGCCCACTGGACTCCTTAGCCTATATATGGTAGACATTTAAATGTACACCTTTTGGGAGCAATTTTTTTATTATTGCATTGCACTCATTTTGAGCTAAAGATACATTTTTAAATTGGTCCTTATTAAAAAAAAATATGGCATCCTTTTTTTTCTGTACAGAGCTGATATTCTTTAGTAGCAGCCTTTGCATTTTCTGTCTTTTCCGTCAGACCAGGAGCAGACGGACTCCTTATCTCTGCTCTCTGGCCTTATAAACAATCATTATAGCTCAGTTCTTATCTTACTGATAAGAATGTGGCTTAAATAAGTGTTTATGACCTCATTAGAGATGAGGGTTATTAGACTTTCCATAATATATTTTATTTATTTTCAAGAAAATAAAGAAAGTCATAGTACAATATTTCAAATCAGTGTTTCGATGTACAAAATTATGATGCCATATAGAACAGAACTATTGCATCATATACACTTATATACATCAAGTGTTATCACCTAAACTTTCCACATTTCTCATAGCTTTCAGAACTCAATTTAGTAGTAAGTGGGGGGTAAACAAAGGTGATAACCTTTTGGCTAATGATTTTTAGCCAAAAATGAGTAAAGTGCAATAATAAAAAAAGGTTGCCTCTGAAGGTATACATGGCCTTTAAAGAAGAACTTTTCTTATTCCATGTCCTGCTAGAAATGTACATGATATAATCTGTAGTGAATGTCATTTTCTTACCAGTAGCTGAATTTTTGAGTTATATAATCCTGAAGTTTCTTGTGACTAGGTATTAGACCCACCAACTCACACAGCACCTTATGTGTGGACAGGAAGTCTAATTTTCTATGTATTCCTATGGGAGCCTCACTTTCAGTCTCATAGGAATGAATAGAGAAGTGACTGGCTTCCTGTCCTGGGTCAGTTGGAGGTCAGGGAGTTGGTCACATGACCCAGCTACAATAAGAAGAGAGTGGAAACTCTCAATTTCAGCATCTGATAAGAAAATGACATTCACTACAGATTATATCATGCACCTTTCTAACAGGTCAGAGAATAAAAATTTTTGCGGGAGTTCTTCTTTAAAGGGGTTGTCCGAGTTATTTTTTTGTTCTTTTATATGTTTCTAACTTGTCAGGTATAACAACTTTCCCATATACTTTGTGTTTCTAAAGCTGCTGGTTTCTCAGAGTTGACTGAGGGTCACATGACCTGTGATGTCACCTTATCTCCCTGGTCTGTGATGTTTCGTGTACAAGCCTCAGAGTTCAGATAACAGTCTGTACACGAGACGTCACTGGCCACGCCCCCTTTCTTTGCCGGGCTCCTGCTATCTGCTCTCTCCCTGGATTCCTTCAGATAAAACATTAACCCCTTCAGCCAGAACACACTGAGTGCTCAAGGCTTTACAACAAATAGTAGCTGCAGCAGTGAGAGGAGACAAATGCTGGGCAAGCTATAGAGGAATTGTACAAGAGCAGGTAGGGAGAATTTCCTGTGTGTATCAGCAGTGTCCTTGTACAGCTGGGACTTGTAGTCCTACACAAACAACATGCTGCTGAGTATCCCAGCAGGCAGACATGTACTCACAGCACTTATATTCACTGCTTTTGCAGAGAAGGGGGAGGGGGGAGGGGCAGAGATTGTTATTACTGCATGTAAACAAAGGCCAGAAGAGAACCAGGGAAATGAGGAAATATAGATTTTTTTTTTCGCCTAAAACTTGCTGAACTTAGTTATATATTGCTACCCATCAGATTTACAGTGCTAGATTTTTTTTTCCCATAACTTGGACAACCCCTTTAAGTGAATAAAATACAACTATACTGAATCTTTTCCCACAGAATTATAAGGGTACATTCACACAACCGTATTTATTGGCCTGCATCCGTTCTGCAATTTTGGGGCTGCAAAAGATGCGGACAGCACCGTACTGCGGCCCCTCAAAGAGGGCATGTCCTATTCTTGTCCGCAGTTGCCGACAAGAATAGGCATTTCTAGCATAGGGCTGTCTTTGTGCGGAATGAACGCAGCTGGTATCTGTTTTGTGATCCGCATCTGAATGTACCCTAAATCAGTATGTTCAGCTCCTCCTGCTCTATAACATGGTTTTGGCTGTCATACACCATGTTCAAAGTGACCAGATTCTCTTTACTGTCTCGTGAAAACAACCCAGGGAGCAGCGAAGTGCAGCCGGTCAGGATTATCTACCCCCTGACATTCAGCCGTGATGGCCAAAGAAAACTGCTTCTCGCCAAACATATCCCCTGTGGTGACCACAGCAGAGGGAATGTAGCATTACATGATAGTCATGCAGATGAATGGTTGAACATATAATACATGATCAGAGTGAGATCTGCCCTCTCCCTGATCACCATAGAGGGGGACCTGAAGGCCTATGTATTCTTTAGTGTCGTCTCACTCCTTTCCATCAATCTTCTATTTATTACCAACCTGCCGAATATCTGTAGTAAAGATGTAGGCGATGGGTTGCCTGCAGGATAAGACTACATCGTTTCATTGTGGTCTACAAACATAGATACACATATGTATACATAGAAACGTATTGCTTCATTTCTCATTGTAAATGCATTGGAGCAATAACAAAGTGGAGTAGTGGCATGCATTTATACATATACACATAGAGTGCGTGCACGCATACGTACATGGAGTACGTACGTACATGGAGTACATGGAAGCAAATCCATTGTTCCCCAGAAATAAATGTCTCGCTTATTGACTGAAGCAATAGATCAATCACCTTCTACATGGCCGGCCTCCGCTGCAATGAGGCTAATCCCCACTTAGTAATCCCCCCGGCTCTCCTCATTTCCATGTGTTGGCATTTTCTACCCAGCAATAACCTAATTTTGACGGGATTAGATTTGTGAAACCTACAGTTGCCAAAATATATTTAAATCCCTCCATCGCCAGAGGCAGGAACAGAGCGCAGTCCCAGCGCCGCATGATGTCAAATTCTCCACGGCTGCCGGATGGAATAAATTGTGTCTGGGATTGTGGAGTTAGCGATAGCCCATTACACTGCGGTTATACTCTTCCACTCTAGTAATAGCGGCAGCAGGGCTTAATAAGACATTTTACACCTAATTAGCAGAGAGCTCTGTAATGAGAAAATAAATGTAAAGGTGGGGGCAGGGAGGCTGGTCTCCAATAACATGTCACGCCATTGATTTATCTGCGGTGTGGCGGAGCGGCGTATCACAGATCTCTGTGGTGTTTATGTAAATGAGAACATGTATGACTCCAAATGTGACCTGTAATGTGACCTGTGTACACTATATACAGTGTAAGCAGGTAGAAAGTAAGGATTCATTACCGTGTACAGATCGCTATATAGTAGGCTTATGTATGCAACTGTATTACAAATTCCATATGAATCCAACAAATCACAAGGTGTTCCATCGGATACTGTATTGCATAGGTATTCTTCCTCAGAAGTACTATAATACTGCACTGTATGGAGGCACCATATAACAGCATACACACAGTACCTACTGCTCCGTACTGCACAACCACAACTGTTACATAGGAGTCATCAGTCTAAGCGCTCATTCACACGACCGTATGTATTTTGCAGAACGGAACAGCTGGCCCCTAATAGAACAGTCCTATCCTTGTCCGTAATGCAGACAATAATAGGACATGCTCTATTTTTCTGTGAAACGGAATGCACGCGTAGTAACTTCTGTTTGTTTTGTTTTTTTTGCGGACCCAATGAAAGGAATGGTTCCTTATACGGTTCACAAAAAAAACGGAAAGGACACGGAAAGAAAATACGTTCGTGTCCATGAGCCCTAATAAAAACATTTCCTATAGATCTCAATTGTTCAGAAATGCTAAGTGTTTCCCTGTAGAATCCATCGTATTTGGTTGTAGAGGTTCAGAGGTTTTTCCATCTTCAGTTGAAGTTGAGATCTAGTGCAGCAGTCACGATCACGAGTCATGATGTGAGCTCTCAGAGGGCACTGGTTCTCCTTGCCATGGTGTGAGCTCTCAGAGGGCACTGGTTCTCCTTGCCATGGTGTGGGCTCTCGGAGGGCACTGGTTCTCCTTGCCATGGTGTGAGCTCTCGGAGGGCACTGGTTCTCCTTGCCATGGTGTGAGCTCTCGGAGGGCACTGGTTCTCCTTGCCATGGTGTGAGCTCTCGGAGGGCACTGGTTCTCCTTGCCATGGTGTGAGCTCTCGGAGGGCACTGGTTCTCCTTGCCATGGTGTGGGCTCTCGGAGGGCACTGGTTCTCCTTGCCATGGTGTGAGCTCTCGGAGGGCACTGGTTCTCCTTGCCATGGTGTGAGCTCTCGGAGGGCACTGGTTCTCCTTGCCATGGTGTGAGCTCTCGGAGGGCACTGGTTCTCCTTGCCATGGTGTGAGCTCTCGGAGGGCACTGGTTCTCCTTGCCATGGTGTGGGCTCTCGGAGGGCACTGGTTCTCCTTGCCATGGTGTGGGCTCTCGGAGGGCACTGGTTCTCCTTGCCATGGTGTGGGCTCTCGGAGGGCACTGGTTCTCCTTGCCATGGTGTGGGCTCTCGGAGGGCAGTGGTTCTCCTTGCCATGGTGTGAGCTCTCGGAGGGCAGTGGTTCTCCTTGCCATGGTGTGAGCTCTCGGAGGGCACTGGTTCTCCTTGCCATGGTGTGAGCTCTGGGAGGGCACTGGTTCTCCTTGCCATGGTGTGAGCTCTGGGAGGGCGCTGGTTCTCCTTGCCATGGTGTGAGCTCTCAGAGGGCACTGGTTCTCCTTGCGGAGATACATATGTGATATAGGGATTTTTGCAGGCAATGTTCCCTGAGGAAAAATGTGCAAATTGGCTCTCCTCCAGAATGAAGAAAACTGCCTCTCTACTGCCACCTATAGGTACCTACCCTGTAAGTCAATATGGAAGCCTGACAAAGTGATATCACCAGATTTACAACTCAATGATGATCATTTATGAAATAGAAATAAGGTCCATTGCGCCGCAATCTGCGACTTTCCCCACTCACGCCGGCCCCTCTATGTAATTTTGGCGGATCCACCACCAGTGTAGGGTTTTATTAAGACTGGCGTCTAAAACGCTGGTCTTAATAAATGTCACTCAATGTTCCTTCTGAAGAAAAGCCAATTTCTATGTTTAATGATATGAAAAAGGATAAAGGACAGAATATCTGTACCTGGTTAACTCACCAGCGTGCTTATTTGCGATGTGATAGATATATGTATCTATTTTTTTTAACAGAAAGAAGAGAATTCTTGGGTGCGAAGAGACCCAGAGAGGAAGAGTGGATGCTGGAAGGAGGTATGAAGCGTATGCATCTTATACTCACCATACTGCAGTGTAGAAAAATCTCTATAAAAACTCTTACCTTTCGACCATTGCAAGCGCTTCATTATTTGTATCTGAGGCAAATCGCTCTAATTTGATATAAAAATGGCTGACGGTTGAGCTGTTTCTAAAAGAATTAATTAGGAAAAAAGGCAGCAGCGAGTGCATATTTTGCCACAAATGCAGCTACTCATTCCCCTTCGATTAAAAAGGCCACAAACATCTGAAAAATATGTACGTTTTACTCCTCCATGTCCCTGTATCTTGATGTAATGCCAAAGGAACAACTGCACAAGTGAATAACCCTGTTGCCTACAGAACAGTCTATAGTCATATGCCCTGTGGAAATCACCACCTATCCTCCAAGTATTCAGATGGCCAGACTCATCTAATGTATAAAAACAAAAATACATATTTGCAGTACATCAAGTGCCCCCTAGTGGTGACCAAATGCAGATGGAACTCGAAGGTCGTCCGATCAGAATAACAGCACTCTGAGCTCCGTAAAGCTGTATTTAAAGACATGCTCAGCAAAAAGGAAATGGTTTTTAAATTCACGGTTCAGAAGATAAATTTAAAATTTGCAGTGTACGTTGATTAAACATGTACAAGCCTTATATCATTTGCAGCCCCCTTGTTTGCAGACTAGAAGTTGTATGTGTATTTCATTGGCTTGACATAATTGTCAAGACATCATGAGGCATGTGACCAAAGGGATGTGACTTTCTTCTTCCCAGCATGCACCCCTTCTGGACTCGCATAACCTTCCCCATCAGAAATATTCCACAACCCACCCCATGCTGGGTCATCACAGGACGGCCGACTCCATCCTGGGTCACGTAATGACAATCAGAGCCAGCGTAATTAGAAAGAACAGCACAGATGAAACTGCGCAAGCACCCATAACCTTCCCCACCAGAAATATTCCACAACCCACCCCATGCTGGGTCACCACAGGACGGCCGACTCCATCCTGGGTCACGTAATGACAATCAGAGCCAGCGTAATTAGAAAGAACAGCACAGATGAAACTGCACAAGCACCCATAACCTTCCCCACCAGAAATATTCCACAACCCACCCCATGCTGGGTCACCACAGGACGGCCGACTCCATCCTGGGTCACGTAATGACAATCAGAGCCAGCGTAATTAGAAAGAACAGCACAGATGAAACTGCGCAAGCACCCAAGCTTCGGGCAAATGAAAAAAAAAAAAGAATTAAAGGGGTTGTCTCATCACAGACAATGGGACCCGCACCTATATTGAGAACAGAGCCCCGAAAGTGGTAGAGGGCGCACTGCCTCTCTCCATTCATTCTCTATGGGGACGCCGAAAATAGCGCTGGCTGGCTCGCTCAGCTATATCCGTCAGGCCCATAGAAGTGAATGGGATCGGTGGCTGGTCATGCTCGGTGAGCTACCATTCACGTTTATAGGGAGATCGTTTGGTGGTGGCCAGATCAGAGTCCTCCAGCCACCACTTTGCAGGGCTCCGTTCCCGATATGCCCCCATTGTCTGTGATGAAACAACCCCTTTAATTTTCATTCACCTTGCATATACAGTACAGGGACTTATGCAGTGGGGTAACAAGGGGTCGGCACTGATACATTGAGAGGGGTGCTAAAGAGGATGGTGGGATGCGTAGTTTAGAGGGGTACTGTAGTATCTACAAAACTGACAATGCTGCTGTACCAAGCATAGACCCCAAAAATATAATCTGAAAATTAAGATTGCCGACAGCCCATTTAAAGGGCTTTTCCCATGAAAAATATTCTACGTTTTTCAAACCAGCACCTGGATCTGTATACTTTTGTAATTGCATGTAATTAAAAATCATAGCTACTGAGTCTTACAATGAAATCTATCTGTATAGCGCCACCTGCTGTTTGCTTCTTTTCTAATTTCTCTGTCCTGCTCACTGAGACAGAAGCACATGCTTAGTTTCACCCTTCAAGTGCCACCAGCTGCAGCAGAAAGGACACATCCCCTAGGTTGACAGCTTGAAATAAATCTAGCAGAGCAATTGCAGCAATGAATGGGGAGATCTCTGGATCCATAGGAGGTAGAAGGCCGGTTCTAGCTTTGTTAGAAAGAGGTTGTCATGTACAAGATTGTGTATGATTTTCATACATAATAATCACTTAAGGTATTTTAATTTTTTTGGGGGGCTAGTCGTTGGGCAACTCCTTTAAGAAATGAATCTGCACAGAATTTTGGACCTAATTTACTTAGAGGGGTTTTCCAAGATTTTGATACTAATGACATATCCTCAGGATAGGTGATCATTATCTGATTGGTGAGGGTCTGACCCGAGTTATAAAATTGCGTTCACGGACATGTAGCATCTGGGCTGCAACATGCAACGGCCAGACCTCTCCAAAAGCAATATGTATCAATGGAAACGTGTAGGTCAACATCAGATCTGGCTTGATGCACAATGGATCATGTTATAGCCACAATGCGAATGTGACCTTGAAAGCTGTCACTGCCGTCATTTCACCGTAAAGCTGATGGAAAATGCTTCGCTTGTGGTGAGCCACCATGGGATTGTCATGGGAATAGGTTACAATCAGTAGGAAACAGCTGCTCCATCCAGTAACTCAATCCATTCCTTCAGCTGCCAGACATGAACTCCGCTTACCACTTCTTCTTTTTCTGATGGCCTGAAAGACTTTTTATCAAGTTCTGCTCTGTATCTGTCGCCCTGCATTGCAGCACAGAGCTAGAGCTAGCTTTCTTCAGCTGTAGACAGGCTCCTTTGATCTCCTAAGCCGTGTAATGTGAATGTATTAATGTGTAACACTTGCTTTGTTCCAGGCACTCAATGACAAGATGCAGGATAAAGATATTGACTGTGACATAGATGCCAGTGGGACCAATTTAAAAAGGTAAAGATCTTTTCCCTCCTCTTCTTGTAGAGCGGCATGCGGATTATCACTGGTGTATGTAATATCATGATCAAAAAAATTATATTGTGGCATTGCCTATACAGTATGCATACCCAAATGTGACCTCTCGTCACTAAACGTGTTGTATTTTGCAGAACAAAGTCTGTGTCATCCATGTCCGAATTTGAAAGCTTGCTGGATTGTTCTCCCTTCCTTCCTGGACAAATGCCCCTTGATAACAGCGGGAACAAAAAAGGGATGAAAGGGTTTCTGGCTTCTCAACTGTTGTCTAATGGTTCCATAGATTCCGATATCGGTCAAAAGCTCTGCCCTTATATGAATGACAAAAGCTTGTCTGAACATCTGGCCAAGGACAATTTGGGTATCTCTTCTTGGGATTACACACTGAGTAAGTCTGGGAAGAGAGGAGAACTTGGTCACCAGCAGATACAAAGAAGTTACACTGCCCCAGACAGAACAGGCATTCGAATTTACTACAGTCCACCAGTTGTGCGAAGACTAGAAGCTCCTTTGGTCCAAAATAAAGAAGAAAAACTTATGATTGAGCCAGGATTTCTCTTCACCATGGCAAAGCCAAAAGATTCAGAAAAGCCAGAAACGTTGACTGCTAATTCCTACAGTCGATGGTTGTGCAATATCTCCAAGAAGAAGCATGACCTTTTGGACCAGGATGCAGTTAAGGAAACGCAACCTTCTGTTCCTGCGTTTCCATCTTCATTGGGTGATTTGGAGATCTCGGGAAACATGAGTGATGACATGAAAGAGATCACCAATTGTGTTAGGCAAGCAATCCGCTCCAGCTCATTAGAGAGGAAAAGTAAAAGCACATCAAGCCAGACTGTTGGACTGTCTACAGTTGGAGTCCAGACTGTCCAAATGGTAAGCGTTGGTCTTCAAACTGACCTACCCAGAACAAGTCTTCATGCAAAGAGCTGGTCACCAAGAAGTTCCTCTCTACTGTCTGCAAGGACCAAGCATATTTCCACATCATTGGACAAAGTCCATTCCCGCATTGAACGGCCTTGCTGTTCACCCAAGTTTGGCTCCCCCAAGTTGCAGAGAAGGTCGTCGTCTAAACTAGATGCCTCTAAAGATAGAAGCCTGTGGAATCTCCATCAGGGCAAACAAAATGGTTCAGCCTGGGCAAGATCTACAACTACTCGAGACAGCCCAGTACTCAGCAATGTTTATGATGGATCTTCCAGTTTGTTCAATGTTGTAGAGCATGCTGGGAGCACAGAGTCTCTGTACAAGACAGGCATAACTGAAAGAAATAAAGCAGAAGCCCCAAAATATGGCATTGTGCAGGAGTTCTTCAGGAACGTGTGTGGTCGTAGTGGTCCGAGCTCTAGTACAGGCGCTGAAAAGAAAGAGCTGGAAGAAAATCACAAGAGACCAGATAACCATGACCATTGCTCTTCTGCTGTGTGTCATCCATCCTACAATGTTTCTAAACTGCTGAGCAAGAAGACCCCAAGACCACATGTCGTTGATGACCATAAGCCGTCTCTAACAAGTCAAGGAGCTAAGGATGGAAGCTCCAAAGACCCAGATGTAACTTCTGCAACTGAAGTAAGTGCCACCTCTTTAGGTCTTACTTGAGTGCACATGACTCTCCTAAATTGTCCTCTTTGTGAAACTAGAGAAGATGTAGATGTGCCTCATTCAGCATGTTCATCTTAAAATTCTTATCACTTTGGTTTTCTTGCAGGATTACTCTTGTAATTGTAGTTCGCATCCTGTAACCTCCTGCTTCTCCAGACCGTCCCGAATCAACACACGCCAGACACAACCCAGGTGCCAGCTCCACCAAGAACCTTCTTCATCTGAGGAAAAACCAGGGCCTGGTTGCAACTGAAGATGTTTCCCAGGATGCAATTCACTGCCCACAGTCTGCTGTACAGTTTGAATCTCTGATAATCTATTCTTGCCTTCCATTTTGTACATAAGGATAGATTGCAGTTGCCTTTATTACCCTGCTGGATGCTAGTATAGCACTTACCCTTGAAATCTTTGGTAACCCATGTACCTTAAGTAGGTATGTGTGCATACACTGTATTCTGGATACTGTATGTATATGTATTAATGCGAAGATTACTAGGAACTACTCTTCTGCCATAAGGACCACCCCACACTTCTGTCACGGTAATACACTGTTTGGTCTTAACCATGGATGGATAAGTTCATGTCCATGATTTACGCCAAACTCTTAATCATTCCTTTTCTTGCACAATTTGGGTAACCAGTCCTTTATATTTTCACTTAACCACATTAACAGCATCAGCAGTACAATGTAGTCCTGACGACGGGTCACGGTGACCCAACTGTAGCAAGACCCGGCTGGAAAATTACATTTAGTACATTTTTTTTAATATAATGTTCAGAAGTCAGACTGTCGGGCAACCCTCTTTATGATGAGAATAATTAATATTATTTATTAAATAGCAAAAAAAAAATTAAAAAGGCAGTTGAGATGATAAAAAAAAAAAAAAAAACTACAAAAGTTTTGTAGTTTTTGATACAAATAGTATTTTGTGGTTAAACTGTATCCAAGGATTAGTGCCAGCCACTGTGTCAACCACACACCCAAGTCATGGGTGGAGAAACCTCTTAATTTTATTATTTGGTTGAGTTTGTGGTTGGTGTAGTCGCTGGGGGAAGGGAACAAAATACTTGCCTAATATCGGATGACGGAACCTGCCATGTTAATAGGAATATTCTGTAGATATGAATATTTTAATGAAGTGAAATTATTTGCCATGTGTATATATAGTGTATATATACATCTCGTCACTGCCGCTCATTCACTGTCATTCTGAACTGCACTGATTTATTTTTTTTTTGTACCTTTCATCTGATTAATACTCTTCTTGCTTATCATATTGTTTATATGTGGTCTTTCCTCAGTATGTAGCCTTAGTATTCCTTTGTGTTTCATATATATATATATATATATATATTAGCTGGAGATTGTCATACCCTCACTCTCCTCTATAGGGTGTGACCATTGTGTTATAGATGGCAGACTCACTCCTGAGACTGGCGAGAAGTCTGGGCAGAGCTGGGGTGGCCATATGGTATGTATGTACGGTGGTGTCTCTGACCATACATGTCAGCGGGGAAGAGGGCTCAGGCTTATTGAATTTTAAACATGTCCAATCCTTTTTCTCAAGAATAGAAACAGCTGTCAGAAGTGTCTGTCAGAAACGTACTCCCCTATTCAGTACACATGCACGCTCAGCCAAGCTGAGCATGCATGTGTATAGGGGAGACTGGGTTAAGTTCACTGACAGAGTATGGCCAGCAGTATAGCCTTTCTCTGTTATACATTCCTCTATACAGAGCACAGTTAAAGGGGTTGGTCAGGATTTTTAATAAAATGTCTGCTTTTTTTTCATAAATCATGCCACTCAAGTGAACGGAATTATGCCGAGGTACCCGATACCCTATATGGACAAGAGCTGCTTTATATCCTCTGATCCAAGATATATGGAGAACCACCTTTGTACATTGATTTTGTTTAGTGGTCTCTACCACCCATCTATGCATTTCTTCTGGTTGCAGCTTTGGTGACCCTTCCATTGGGAAGTATTGGCCTTTACACTCCTTTTCCTGGTTTTGGAGGATTACACTGCCACTCTGCATACACCTACTACTGCCATGTATGCTAGCTGATGGTACCACGGTAGGTATTTCTCTCAGCCACATCAGCTCACACTGCCAATGTGAACCCCCCTACCCTTCCCATGGTCACTAGGTACCACTCTACCATGTATTTGAAAAGTAGATATTGGTTTACACCATCACTCACTGGTTCTCCTTCTTTGGGTGGAAAATGTCCACTGTACAGTTAACTGACCATACCACTTCTTCCTCACCACTCTGTAGCCTTTCTTGGACATGATCATTACACTTGCACTAGCTCCTGCACTTCTCTTGTATTATAGCTGGGGGGAAGGTTTCAAGTGTTCTCTTTGGGATGCCCATGGTATAACAGTACCACTATGTTCACTCTTTGGGTCACACTTCGATTCTGGTCCCTTTCTGTGCTATATGTCACCCTATGACGGATCTCAATACCAGAAAATGTAAACACTAGTGTGAAAGTAGCCTTACATTACAGTACTGAGTTCTGTAGCTTTGTCTTGGCCGCCCTGCATTTTCAGTGTAAAAGTGTGTGTAATAGAAGTAGCTGGAAATTTGTACAGGTAAATTGTACAGAATTATTAACGATGATGGCGTTTGTCATAAGCAATCCAGCAATAAGGAAAGTATCCCCCTTTAATCAGGAATATGTACATTTTCTCAGTCCAGTAATAAAGATGAAATATGTTCACGTTACTAATCTGAGGTTGAGCAGTCCTGTGCAATGCCCTGGTGTGTAGTGATCCATCACCTTGTAAATAGCCTTACATTGTAATATTATTTCATGCACTACAAGGCTGGCCGTACACAGTGCGATCTGACCTGGAGGAGCCGCACACGGATTACCACTAGTTGCTCCAGTGCTTGCTGTTTCATATGTAAAGTACAGGCTTAGCCCAGCAATTGGCTGTCTCTGCATGGAAATCTGGTAGTTGTATCATAGGACCCCACCCTAACACAGCAGACCCTGACATCCAACACTAAGGCCGGGTTCTAAACGGCAATTTTTTTTAAACGTACCTATTTTTTTTTTTAATCTCCCTCCCACCTACATAAAAAAAGGAAAAGCAAGCGCTAATACCCTGCAGTCTTAGTTTTCAAATCTAGTTTAATCCTGAGTTTTCCTCTTGGACAACTTTATTGAACAGACCAGTGATAATTACGAATTGCTGCTATTACAGTGCCCATAGAGAAATTTCCATCTGGGACATTTATCATTAGGATAACCACTGGGGACAGCAAGTGTTGATGATTTCTTTTGGCGATATATGTGAGAAAAATACATAATTATCCCATAAATAAATGTCCCAGATAGAACAACCCCTGTAAATTCCTGGCTGCCTAGAGCCACCACTAGGGGGAGTCTAGGAGCTTACTGCTTATGCATTGAACTCAATAATAACATTTTATAACGTCCAGCTCTTGGCCTCCTCCTTCTAGTAGTGGTTGCAAGTAGTCAGGAGATCATCATTTAGAAATGGGGGAAAGAAGGTATTTAAAGGGGTTTTCCCACAATTTAAACATATGCCCTATCCACAGGATCATGTGATGTACTTGATCACTGACGGTTCAACTCCTGCCAATCACAGAAAAGGGATCCGGTGTCCTCAGTTTGAGTAGGGAGGTGGTCATCTATATGGTACTACCAAAGATGTCCCTGGGGACAGGAGCTAAGTTTAAATCTTGGAACAACCCCTTTAAGGGTGGACAGTCACTTTGAGTATGGGTGTTTTTGCTAGCTTTCAGTCTATGACCTTGGAAAATCCAATAGTTCTATTGGTCCTTGCCAGATAAGTGACTTAAGGGCCCTTTACAGGGGCAGAGAAACGCATAGATCATCGCTAATGAAAGTTCATAGTAACACTCGTTGGTGATGATCTGTCGGTGTAAATGCACCGCCGATTACCCAATGAACAAGCAAAATGCTCGTTCATCAGGTATTTGGATTGTTTGTGCGAACACAACAATCCTCGTTGTCCAACAGCAGATTGTACTGTGTAATTGCTCCTCCCCATCTCTGCTCCACCAGCGAGCAGCAGATTGTCAGGAATGAACGCTTCCTTCCTGACAATCTGCTGTACTATCGCCCCGTGTAAGGGGACCTTTATTCTAGGGGTGTAAATAAATCCTATCTATTACTGACTGTTTACACCCGTGTTTTGACCATTTCATACAATCACGCAGAACACGCACTTGTATTAAAGTACACCTTATATTGTAGACACAGATACGATATATTACACACTGTAGATTATTTGTATATTTCCATTGTCGAAGCCGCCACATCATGCGCCTACAACCTAACTGGCCGTATGTGCTTCATAGTTCACATCACAGAGCACCTATTTTGTATTTCTTAAGATAATTTTTTTGTGTCCTTATTTTGAACCTAGAAAACCAAAATAGATCATTCTTATCTTTTGTTACTGTTTGCACAGAGCCTGTAATGATTCTGTAATACATTCCTATAGAGAAGCCTTAAACACAACTTCATTCAGAGGGGTTCTTATCCATATATAGAGGAGCAGGCTGGTGTGAGATGTAAAAATTGTCTTTGTACCACCATTTAAATTTAGAGTGCGGCTACACATCGCAGACGCCCTGCGACTCCATTGGCAAACACTACATGAAATGTTGTGCGACACTTGTCACCGTACCATTAATTATAGGCCTTGTTCACACAACTGTATTGGTTTGGAAGGTCCTGAATACAGTCAGTATTCGTTTGTGCAGGGATACATGTGGTTGTATTATGAATATTCATTATATACCTTTTGCCAATTTTTTTTTTCCAGCAGAGGCACAAAAGTTAGGCCTGAAATATGATGCTACAACACGGAGCTGTTAGGGCGTATGAATGTCATAAAGTGGGGTCCCACTTGACCTCTAAAGCTCCGCTGATCACTTGGCCGGCTTAGGTTTAAAGCCAGGTTATCTTTATATGATGATGACCGCTAAGAAAAAGTCAGTACATGGATAAAGTATATTCATATCTAGCATTTGTATTTAAAGGGAGTTTGTCAGAAGCTCTGCACGGTCAGGGGCTGGGGAAAACAGTACAAATACCTTTTGGTGAGATTTTATCAGGAGTAGAGTGAATATGAAGTTTTATTCTGCTCCTGCACATACCCTGGAGGTGGAGCTTCGCTGTGAAGTGTGGTCTGCATTGAGCTGTTTCATAGGCTGTTCCCTCTGCTCTGAGTGGCAGCTGTAGTGGTCTCCTGGTTGAATGCTACAGCCGTCATTCAGAGGACAGGGCCTGTGAAGCAGCTCAGAGAATACTTCATAGTCACGCTCCTCCTCCAGGGCACTTGCAAGAGCAGAATAAAACTTCATATTCACTCTAAAGGTATGTTAGTCTTGAGTCTACCTACGGACATAGTAATGGCAGGGACAGAGGATGGTTTTAAAAAAAGGCTTAGATGAATTCTTGGAATTAAATAACAATTCTTATAAAAATCTGTAGAATTCTGGCTTCCCGCTCCCCTTCCCTACGTTCACATCCCCTGGTTAAACCTGATGGCCTTATGTCTTTAAGTCATACCAACTTTGTTTGCCCTGCTGTCCTCAGCCTCTACCTACTGCTGCCTGCAGTTTTGCATGGTCATAACTGCTGACAGACTCCCTTTTACCATGATTGTAATTTGTCTGTATTTGGAGCATGGTTGTGGGAATGAGGCCTTAATATATTATAGACTTTTTTTGTATTATATTTGTATGTTTAGAAATACAGATGGGGGGAAAAAATTTAGACCAACAAGATTCAAGCCAGCATATGGGCAGTCGTAGGAGATACATAGGACATAAACAGGAGATAGTTGTCACATTTCTGTCTCTTCACATGCACTTATCATGTGACCGTAAAAGTCTCCAACATTTTTGTATACTATTGTAAGCCAATTGTGTAGTTTTTGGACCTATTTTTGAAATCCACGTTGTATATAATATTTATTTATTTTAGTTGTTGTTTTTTCTTTTATTATTCGCACCTACTTTTTAATTAGATTTCAGCTAGAAGATGCATAAAGTGCAATGTTTGGGGAAGCAACTTAAGTGGGGAGTCTATGTGGGTATATAATAGGTATGTATAATGTACCCAAATACCCACTATTTATGCATGAAATTGGACCATTTAGGATGTAAATATTTGTACGGCTTTCTTAGACTATTTGTCATCAATTTTCAGCATTTTTTTTTTTTTTTTTTTTTTTTTTTTATAGAGTTGTCAACTTTGTAGATTTTTTTTCCCCCTACTTTATACCAATGACTTTTCAAAGTTTTTAACGTAAACAATTTCTCAAAGTGTTTTTTTGTAAATAAGTCTCTAACTACGTGTTGTAATTAGTAAAATTAGATCAAGCCGTTTTAAAATTGGAAGATTTCAAAGCATCCGTCCATTTGTTGATATAAAAGAGATGGAATTTCGTACAAATCGTTTACTTTTTAAGAAATGCAATTTGCTAAAAATGAAGACCCAGTCATATTAACAGTTGAACGTCCGCCCCATGCACCACTGTTGCTGAGGCGGTTACGAAGATTTTTGTTCCTTTTTTATGTTTAATGGAATCGTCTGATGTAAAAAAAAAAATGCCCTTTGCTATCTTTCATGCCTTTTCATTGCAGTCTTGTCTTTGTAACTGTGTCAACTAACTGTCACAAGTCCATGAATTAAACTACTGAAATCTAGTCCGTGTGTATTGTATTGCTTTTTAGCCTGTTTGATTTTTCATAGGTAAATGATACCTGGGCTGATGACAATGTGTGTTTTGAAACGCGTAGGAACACATAGTATCAATCTCGGCCCCGGGGGCTGCTTGCCTAGCGGGTGGAACAATTAGTAGAACCCTTCTGGTGAAAAACGGTGAAATTATAGGTCAGATTAGTCTGTTTTCGTAATGTCTTTACAGTCTATCATTCTGGCAACACACTCGGATTTTTGCATTGGTGTAGGTTTTATCAAGATTTTCTATTAAAGGGAGTCTGTCCGCTACATAACTCATCTAAAACTGCTCAAATTGAACTGTATGTCACATACATAGTTCACAAATGGTACTGTGGCTTTGATGCCCACAAAACGAACTTTGAAATGATATGCTAATGAGCTTGCAAGTGCCCAGAGGTGTTAATCGCTGATAATGCCACCCCTCTCATGCTGTAAGCCAGATGCGGATTGGCCGTAGATCTTACAGGGAAATTTCCCGGTGGGCCGCTCAAGCACTCCTCTCTGCCACAGCCCACATGTCCTCCTGAATTCAACTGCTCTGGCCCATTTCTAACCTATTAAGCCTCTGCTCCATATCTTCATCAGAGAGAACTGGAGGAGGAGGACAGAAAATTGGCATCTATTGATGGCCACCACACAGGAACTAGAGATGAGCGAGCATGCTCGGGTGCAATTTTCGCGTATTTGCGTACGCCTTTTAAAATCGGTACGCTAATGCATACACATTTTAATCTGTACACTAATGCGTACGCATTTTCAAAATTTGTACGTTATGCGTACGCATTTGTGTACAGATTAAAATGTGTATGCATTAGCGTACCGATTTTAAAAGGCGTACGCAAATACGCGAAAATTGCACCCGAGCATGCTCGCTCATCTCTAACAGGAACAGATTCGGGGGCAATATATTGTACTGCTGTGTGGTATATAGTTCTAGTGGGACGGTATTTTGCCCTATGGTATTGTTAACCCAGCCTATTTGTGTTGCCCCGCCTTGTGTAAATTTGGACCTGCCTACAACATGGGGCCACTTTTAGGATTTATTTTTATTTTATTTTTTTTTTACAGGGCCACTTTAAGTTCCCAGTCTGCCCCTGCTGTAAGCCAACATGCACAGCTCAGGCTGAGTTCACACTTCAGTTATTTCCATCAGTTATTTCCATGAGCCAAAACCAGTAGTGAAGCCTACACAGAGATAAGTCTGATGCTAATGTCTGTAAATCTCTGTGGAATATAGCAGCGCTATATAAGTGCGTTAAATAAAAAAAAAAAAAAGATTTCCTCCTGTTCTGTGTTTTAGACCCGCATCTGTTTTTTGTTCACAATAACTAATGGAAATAACAGGGCCAAATAACTGAAGTGTGAACTCTGCTTTGGAGAACTGGGAGAGGTAGAGCAGAAGTAACGAGCAGGACTGCAGCAGACAGTGAGTATTGTACGGGTCATGCCCGGCAGTGATGTGCGCAGGTGTGAGATTTCAGAAGCTGAGGGCAGTGACGTCAGGAGAATAGACAACGTCCCTGGGCACTTGCAAGCTCATTAACATATTGCTTCAAAGTAGTTTTTTTTGAGCATCACAGACAAAGGAAAAAAAAAGGTACGATTTGTAAACCGTATGTGACCTTCAGTGCGATTTGAGCAATTTTAGATGATTAAGTAGGTGACATACTCCCTTTAAAGGTTATATTTTACATTCTCTATAGTGAGTCAGTTTAGATAATTAGGGAACGTCTAATTATTTCTGAACAGTATATTCTGAACTTGTGTTGTATTCCAACCGTTCTATCACTTGTCTTTTAAGAATATTCAGCTACATAGGCTTCTTGTCGACTCTGATACAATAAATCATGCAGATATAGTTCCCCTGATAAAAAAGGGTAAAGGTTGGACGTGGTCTTGGTGTCTGTGGGCATTTGGGGTATTAAGGCAGATGGACGTCATAGAGAGGGGTCACCTCATTGGAGAACCTTTCCATGACCCAAAGCAGAGCGCTGATTACAGCTGCTGCTCCTCCAGGAGACTGTCAGTCAATATATTATGTGGAGAGCCACTCATCAAAATCACCAAGGCCATGCTTTCCCCTGAAAAATCTTGCTTGCCTGGGGTCTTGGGAGCAGTCCACTGATCACTCCTGCACCTTCTTTTTGAAAGGGGCTATCTATGATGTATATATGTATGATCTATAATCTGGGAGAAATCTCAACTAAACTATTTTTGTTTCGATTATTGTTGACTTCCAATGCAAGGCTCTAGCCTATGTAATAGATCCCCGTTTTTTGATCTATTTGCATTTTGTTTTACGTTAGGATTTTTGTTGTTATAAATAACATCCAGCCACCGTAAGAGCCATATTCATGTTGATTTCTTACACATATTTCTTCTTAAAAACATAATCACTTTTATGGCTGATACTTTTATAATAGGTTTGTCCCCACAGCCTTTATGTTTAAAATATTTTATATTTTAAGAATTTTTGATATTTTTAATTTTCCATCTATATTTAAACAAAAACCGTAAAATCCTGCAGTTTTCACACTGGCCACTAGGCACCACTTTTTAGTCTGTACAGATCACTGCACTGCAGTTACCTGCTTATCGGTCATTGTAATCTTGCCTGTAATGATATCACCTCTGTGTATAGATAACACAGGATCCACCATTCACAATAGGTGATTTTTAAATCTTATCTATTCTTTCCTTGTACAATGACCTCTGCACAGGTTACAGAGCATGCCTAGAAAACCCTTCCATAGAAGTCACCGAGGTCTCCTGACAATTGTGTCTACGACCCATGGAGCTGCCGTAAAGCAATTTTCTTAATGCTGTGTAAATGCTGTTAAGAACAGCTCAGGCAAGACGGCCGCCTCCATAATCACGTTCAGGAAACAGACCAAAAAAATCTGCAATCAGAAAATAAGAACAGATTAGCATAAAAGGATGTGTTCCTATCTCATTTTAAGTGGCATAAAGTAAAACAAAGTCCGCTAATTATAATTTTTAAATACTTATAATGTGTTCCAACTGCAATAACACCGAGAAGGTTATTTATACAAAGGTAAGAGATGGTTCTTCAAATGTCTGAAAATGTACTTTACTCGTCAATACATTGCAATTGGTTTTTAATAAATAGCACAGTGTAATCCCTGAACACTCCAGCTTCCACACAGGTTATATTTGGCGACAATAGTTGCCTCAGCCAACCGGGACTTTTGAGGGACTGGATGTGAACAAGTAAGTGTACTATAAGTGATTATTAAATATCTAACATATATAAGATAAAGTTGTGATCATGGGGTGGCAGACCCCTTCTCTGATCCTTTGAAGAGTCAGTACCTTGGACTAACCCCACACACCCACCGTTGGAAACCAGAATAAAGCACTAAAGTGCCAGGCAGCAGTAGACTGATATGACCTGCAAATCAAATATAGTTAAAGAAGAAATCCCACACAAAATTTTATTCCATGTCCTGCTAAAAATGTACATGATGTAATCTGTAGTGAATGTCATTTTTTTTACCAGTAGCTGATTTTTTTGAGTTATATTATCCTGAAGTTTCTTATCGGTGTCATGTGACTAGGAATTAGACCCACCAACTCACACAGCACCTTATGTGTGGACAGGAAGTCTAATTTTCTATGCATTCCTATGGGAGCCTCACTTTCAGTCTCGTAGGAATGAATAGAGAAGTGACTGGCTTGCTGTCTTGGGTCAGTTGGAGGTCAGAGAGTTGGTCACATGACCCAGCTACAATAAGAAGAGAATGGAAACAGTCTCTTTAATTGAGCAGTGTGATTCTTAAAGAGGTTGTCCAAGTGTTTGACACAGATGGTGTATCCTCAGAATAGGTCATTAGTATCAGATTGGTGAGGGTCTGACTCCTGGCACTGATCAGCTGTTTGAAGAGACTGTGGCTCTCTGAGTACTGCGGACTCTTCCAGTGACATCCCATCCATCAGTCACATGATCTAGGTGTAGCTCAGTCCCAGTCAGATGACTGCAATACTAAGCACAGCCACTATCAATGGATGGAGCTGTGCTTGGTAAGCTGCTAGGAGGGTGTGATGCTTATTGGAGTGCCATGGCCTCTTCAAACAACTGATTTTCAGAAAAAAGGTACGGCTGTTTTTCAGCCCTCTACCCTTCATGGTGCTATGCTTACTATGGAACTGATTTTGGGTAGGACAGACTCCCTTAAAGTTATATAATGTAATTCATAATTGTCATCTGAAGGTTATGTATATTTAGCAAAAAGACCACAAAAAGCCATGTGATGATGAAGAAACTCTATCTATTCAGTATTTTTCTGCCAACTGTAATATATTTTGCAATATCTTGACAAGTAAATCGTGTTGTATACAAGAACACATTCCCATTCTAGAACTTCACAAAGTGATGAGAGAATATTATGTTAGCAGATCTGTCCTCAAATGCCCCGAAAATTCCCTGGTATTATCTAAAGGATATAAGAGTCCTAATCTGCCTCAATGGTAAAACTTCTCGAGGAAAGCAGCCTAATTGACAGACTTGGTGGTCTTTGGCAGGGGAGAACTACAGAAACCTGTAGCTCTAAAATAAAACCCCCCAAAAAAGAGAATTATTCCCAAAATGCATGTATATCCAACAGCATTAGTACTAGCCTTGGGGGCCAATATACGACTGGGGCCCTGCATGCACACCCCCTTTCCTCAGCACGCTGTAAAAGTGCCGTGAGCTAAGAAAAGTTGCAGATTTTGCAGCAAAAATACCATTCGACAAAGTCGTGTATAAGTAGCGTATAACATGACCTATGCTTAGGATAATATAAAATACGCTTATGCACATGGCCGTTGCCCGGCTGTGCCCAGCATTGGGCCTGCAATCCAGAAGGAGTGGTATGGAATGGAGGCACGGTTTCTGTGCTGCTAAAAAATAGAACATGTTCTATTTTTTGCGGTGCGGACGGATCACGGACCCATTCAAGTTGAATGGATCTCGATCCGTCTCGGCTGCCGCACAGATGTTGCCCGTGCATTGGGGACCGCAAGTTGCGCATTCGTGTGCATGAGGCCTTAAAGGGGTTGGCCCATCTCAGACAATGGGGAGATATTGCTGGTTCGACTATTTTTGTCAGCTCCATAGAAATGAATAGGAGCAGTGGCTGCGGTGTGCTTCTATTAATTTCTATGGGAGCAGTGGGGAGCTGCTCCTGGTGCTGCTCCGTTCTTGTTGTAGGTCCCAGAGCTGGGACTCGCACCTATCAGACAATGGGGCATATCCTAGCGATATGCCTCCATTGTCTGAGATGGGAATACCCCTTTAAGGTTCTGGTACGTTCAGGTTTTCTGATGCAGCTTTTGAAGCCAGAATCAGAAGTGGATCAAAAAGGGAGAGAGAGTTTAAACAGATACCACGCATCCTCTTTTCTGAATCGTGTGGCTGCACCCTTAGGGGTTTTTACAGTATTCAGTCTTGACCAATCAGCTAGCAAAGGGCCATCTTCTGCTATGTGCTCCTGATCTTTGTAACAGACTCCTCGAACATGTAAAAATGCCTAAAACTTCACTAAACCTGTTACTTGATAGTTCTGAAGCATTTTCAGCTGCAGACAAGGCTTTCAGCGCCCTCATTGACAATCCACGGGCGGTCACGGGACAGTTGGGTCAGTTCTTTTGGAGAAAAGAAAATACAACCCTAAGGAAAATGAATGATGCTTTAAGTAGTAACCACAGTAACCCGGGCTTGCCATTCACTTGTTGCCACTCAGCTCCAGGTTGTGCAATGTACACAATACCGTGTCCTCAGGGGGCCCAGTACATCCAAGCTCGGGAAAGTCTCCATAGCTACTGGACTACAGTCAACCCTTTTCAACAAAATGCTGTGCTTCTGACCAGAAGCAGTAATCTGCAGCGGATATAGTCTGATGGAGAACATTGAGGCAACCTGCTGTGGAACTGTCTTTGGTATGCTGGGACTTGTTCTTCTGCACCTTTCGGGGGCCATTGGTAACGTGTCTAAAGGTGCTGCCCAAAAGTATAGTTTTACAAGATGAAAATCCTGAGCATGAATCTTCCCCAGAGCACAACAGAGGTGGTCGTACCTATAAGAAGCATCATGTGCTCAACTGTTTCTTTAAAGGGATTTTCGAGGATTATAATATTGATGGTTAATCCTTAGGATGGGCAATTTAATATCAGATAGTTAGGGGTCCATCTCCTGGCAAGTGCGGCACGCCCTTCATTGGTAAACATTATGCCACCCAACAACCAAGTCCCAAAGAGCTGCAATACCAGGCACATCCACTACCAAATGTTTGGCCAGGTCTTGGTTAACAACGAAGGGGATGAAGAACTGGCTGGACAACCGCAGCCACTTTTAAGCCAGCTGATCAGCAGGGGTGCTGGAAGTCAGGTCCACACTAGTCTGATATTGATGGCCTAGCAATGTTGTAGTCACTGCTGTTCCCATTGCCCAAGGTTTACAAGACCTCATTCTTCCAACTGGTGACATCTTGTAGGTGACCCCCATCAATCTTATGAATATAGCAGAAATTCTGTAATATCACTTTAAGGGCTTTTCCACTTTCATCAGAGGAAAAGGTTCAATTTTAAACATCTTCTGACTCGTCACTGAAGAATGTCATCATCAGAGGTCTGTTCCAGTTTCTTTTCTCACATCAAGATCTCCAGATCTGTCATTGGGACATCCCATTTACTTACTGGTGCTGCATGCGTAGTCTAGTCATCAGTGAGGTATAGGACATTTTCTAATATACTTGGGAGAAGATGAACCTGTCCTTTAAAAAAAAAAAAAAAAAAAAGTTTGAGGGATTCCCTGCATTTCTATTATTCTTTATTTTACTCACTTATATAGTGTTGACATCACTCACTGTTCCCACGTCATCATGGCTGGTCTTGTCAACCAAAGTGGAGAGGGTGCAGCAGTTGCAGAGAGAGCTGAGCCTCTAGGTGTAACAGTAACACCCCCATTGCTCCTAGAGGCTCATTTGCATATAGATGTGGAGTCACTGGGGGTAGAAATAAATGGAGCCAAAAACAATAATAAAATACTAATAGGGGTTTATTATAAACCACCCAATATATCAGAGATCACAGAAAATCTACTTCTAAACGAAATAGACGAGGCGGCAAATCATAATGAGGTCATTATTATGGGGGACTTCAACTACCCAGATATAGACTGGGAAACTGAAACCTGTACATCTCATAAAGGAAACAGGTTCTTGGAAATAACCAAAGACAATTACCTTTCCCAACTGGTTCAGGACCCCACTAGAGGGACGGCCATACTGGACTTAGTATTAACCAATACACCTGACAGAATAACAGATGTGCAGGTTGGGGGACACCTGGGAAATAGTGACCATAAAATAATAACCTTCCAACTGTCATTAAAAAGAGTGTTTCTTCAGGGAGGAACAAAAATACCAAACTTCAAAAAAGCTAAATTTAGCCAACTAAGAGAGGCCATAGGCCTAACTAACTGGGACAAAGTCCTCAAAAATAAAAATACAGCCACAAAATGGGATATTTTTAAAAGCATCCTAATATCTAATTGTGAGAGGTACACACTTTATGGGAATAAAATGATAAGAAACAAGAAAAAACCAATGTGGATAAATAGAACTGTAAAGAAAGCAATAAGTGACAAAAAGAAAGCATTTAAATCACTAAAACAGGAGGAGAGCGAGGAAACATTGAAAAACTATAAGGAAAAAAATAGAATATGTAAAAGACAAATAAAAGCAGCCAAACTAGAGACCAAGAGATTAATCACCAAAGAGAGTAAAACTAACCCTAAAATGTTCTTCAATTATATAATTACTAAAAAGTATATACCTGAAGGTGTCGGCCCCTTACAGAGTAATGAGGGGGGGGAGTTGCAGAGGGCGATGAGGAGAAAGCGAAGCTACTAAATAACTTTTTCTCCACTGTATTCACTGAGGAAAATAAACTGTCAGATGAAATGCAGAATATAAAAGTAAATTCCCCTTTAAAAGTGTCCTCTCTGACCCAGGAAGAGGTACAGCAACGTCTTAAATATATTAAAATAGACAAATCACCAGGACCGGATGGCATACACCCCCGTATCCTAAGAGAATTAAGTAATGTCATCGACTGACCCTTATTTCTGATACTTAAGGATTCTATACTGACGGGGAGTGTTCCACAGGATTGGCGCATAGCAAATGTGGTGCCAATATTCAAAAAGGGTCCAAAAACAGAGCCCGGAAACTATAGGCTGGTAAGTTTAACTTCTGTTGTGGGTAAACTGTTTGAAGGTTTTCTGAGAGATGCTATCTTGGAGTACCTCAATGAAAATAAGCAAATAACTCCGTATCAGCATGGCTTCATGAGGGATCGGTCATGTGAAACCAATTTAATCAGTTTCTATGAGGAGGTAAGTTCTAGACTTGACCGCGGCGACTCAATGGATGTCGTATATTTGGACTTCTCCAAAGCGTTTGACACGGTACCACATAAAAGGTTAGTATACAAAATGAGAATGCTTGGCCTGGGAGAAAATGTCTGTATGTGGGTAAGTAACTGGCTCAGTGATAGAAAACAGAGGGTGGTTATCAACGGTACATACTCAGATTGGGTCACTGTCACTAGTGGGGTATCACAGGGGTCTGTATTGGGTCCTGTTCTCTTCAATATATTTATTAATGATATTGTAGAAGGTTTGCATAGTAAAATATCAATTTTTGCAGATGACACTAAACTGTGTAAAGTAATTAACACAGAAGTGGACAGTACACTGCTACAGATGGATCTGGATAGATTGGAGGCTTGGGCAGAGAAGTGGCAGATGAGGTTTAACCCTGACAAATGTAAGGTTATGCATATGGGAAGGAATAATGCAAGTCACCAGTACATACTAAATGGTAAAACACTGGGTAACACTGACATGGAAAAGGACCTAGGAATTTTAGTGAACAGCAAACTAAGCTGTAGAAACCAGTGTCAGACAGCTGCTGCCAAGGCCAATAAGATAATGGGTTGCATCAAAAGGGGCATAGATGCCCGTGATGAGAACATAGTCCTGCCACTTTACAAATCACTAGCAGACCACACATGGAGTACTGTGTACAGTTCTCGGCTCCTGTGAACAAGGCAGACATAGCAGAGCTGGAGAGGGTTCAGAGGAGAGCAACTAAAGTAATAACTGGAATGGGTGGACTACAGTACCCAGAAAGATTATCAAAATTAGGGTTATTTACTTTAGAAAAAAGACGACTGAGGGGAGATCTAATAACTATGTATAAATATATCAGAGGTCAGTACAGAGATCTCTCCCATGATCTATTTATCCCCAGGACAGTGACTGTGACGAGGGGACATCCTCTGCGTCTGGAGGAAAGAAGGTTTGTACACAAACATAGAAGAGGATTCTTTACTGTAAGAGCAGTGAGAGTGTGGAACTCTCTGCCTGAGGAGGTGGTGATGGTAAGTTCACTAAAAGAGTTCAAGAGGGGCCTGGATGTATTTCTGGAGGATAATAATATTACAGGTTATAGTTACTAGAGAGGGGTCGTTGATCCAGGGAGTAATTCTAATTGCTTGATTGGAGTCGGGAAGGAATTTTTCCCCCTAAAGTGAGGAAATTTGGCTTCTACCTCACAGGGGGGGGGGGGGGTTTGCCTTCCTCTGGATCAACTTGTAGGCAAACAGGCTGAACTGGATGGACAGATGTCTTTTTTCGGCCTTACAAACTATGTTACTATGTATATATAAAACTTAATTTTTCTCAGCAATGCGGGCACATATGAACATGGGACCAACACAGATTCCTTCAGCTGCCAAATGCACATGTAACAGGTCAGCCAGTGTCATAGGTACAAAACTGCTGACAGATGCTCTTTAACGTGTTGATTTATTACAGCATCAGATCACTGGTGGGATCATTTGGCATGGCTTTATTTGGACTTGGATGTCTTTATTACCATTTGGTCTTGTGGTGCTGGAAAGTCTCTGGATCCGATTCCCACGTGTCAGAGTGTGAGATTTGCTTCTAATCCAAACAGCTGCAGTTTATCCTGGGAATGAATGGAATAGCCTTGTCCGTGACCCTCTGCCACCAGAGCAGATCTCTCTAATGCTCCCATTCAGCGAGATAGATACCAGAGCTAGCCAAGCCATACTTTAAATCCTCTGCATAGTGTTTTATATGCAAGATCTCCTGCTGCGCCACCGAGAAAACCTATCCAGCCGGTATGTGTATATCAACACTAAGGAGCTGGGATGGAGCCACGTAATGGTGTCACCTTGCAGAATGCAGATGACAGAATAGTTATCCCAGCTGGCCATTGCCGCTGTTCACAGGCTCATAGCCGGATGTTAATTTCTACTTTTGTGTTTGGATTAGTCAGTATTATAATAGAAATCATTCCCCTTAAAATGGAAAAAAAAGTGACTGAGCTGTCCTTACTTCCCTTCATATTGCTGCATAACTAGGAGCATTTGCAGTGCAGAACTTAATGAACACTGAGTGACAACTTATGTTATTGTCACTTAGAATTGTCTAATTTACTGCTCATACACAGGGGGTCAACACATGTCATTTGTAATACTGCACCCTCCAAAGCTATACCCCGCTAATGGACACACCATAGCTGTATGCATGGACCTTGTACAGTCTACAGCTCCTTGCTATGGAACCACAGGCCCACCATGTTCAAGAATACTTCTGTAATAAGCCATGAAAAGTATCAAATTGGAGGCACATGAAAGTGCAGTATGGATCTGTAAACCACGAATGCAACCATGTCCGTGAAACCTAAAAAAGTGCAAGTTCGGGGTTTATTTAACAATGAATTTTCAATTAATATATATTTGATATTTCAAGTGAAAGGTCAGATTTCTCTTATTTACTATTATATTTTCTGTTCTGTTGGTCTCAAATAGAGAGAAATGGTCGCTATATCATAGTACGCCAATACTAATGAAATGGAAATCATCCAGAAGTCACAGACAAATGATAAGTAGGTTCATACCTCCGTTTAACTGATCCTGCAGGCTGTTCTGTCAGAGAGCAGCCTGACGGAATTCACCGTATCTGGCATCTGCTGTGCGACGCTGCTTTCCGGCAAAATGACAGCTTTTGGGAGGACAAAAACCAGCTGACAACCTTCACAAGGCAGAAAGTGGATAGATCCCATTATATTAGTCGAAGGGGTCTGGTGGTGAACATCGAGGCTGGATCCAGGGAACTCTGTCGGGCCATTTTCTGCCAGAACAGTCTGCTGGATCAGTTAAAGGAAGGTGTGAACCTACCCTTACCCAGTCAAAGGGTATCATCTATTGGGTCCATGTCTTTGTTTATTATGAAGATCCATTTCATGCTTTGAATGTTTTTCTTCAGAGAGAACCTGTCGCCATGAAAATGCAATGCAATCTACCGGCAGGGTGAACCATTCAGTCACCTGGAGTGCAGACGTACAGATGCAGTGGTCACAATTCACCTTGACATCTGAGAAGATAAAAGTTGCCGCCGATCACAGACAAGTGGGTGCTGTGCAGAAACATCAGGCACTCGGCGGCGGCTGTGGCACCAACTCAGCTCCTGAGGTTCACAGGGGTCTCCCAATGCTTTGTCCATATAGTGTATACTAAAGATTTATACAAGATTCACAAGTGAAGGATGTTTTTTTTGTTTGTTTGTTTGTTTGTTTTTAACCAGAAACTGAAATGATGGGCACAGACTGAAATTAGATAAGAAGCACTGTAATTTTACTTTAAAGGGTTATCCTACAATTAATGTACCATATGATGATTTTTATTTAAATTACAGTCTCTTTTTAACAAAGCTAGAACCAGTCCTGTACCTCACATGGATCCAGAGATCTCCCCAATCCATCAGCTGTGGCCGTACATGCGCACTATAGGAAAACACGCCGGCCTCTCTGGTGGCCGGCACCTTGGAAGCACGCTTAGGCTGGTGCTTTTTCTTATTGTGTGCAAGAATATCCACCGCTGCTGGATTACAGAGTAGTCATAACCATGGATATGAGCAGTATATATATAATGCGATGGAAAAATGAATCCAGCCAGCAAAGTAGGCAATATAGACAATTACAATACATTAGTAAGTGCCTTGTAGTAACTTTCTCTACATGATAAATGCCATATGCTGGTGTGAGCAACCCCTTTAAACATGCCTGGGATAAACCTATATCTATCCTAGGATTAAAGTAAAAAGGTAATAATATAAGGGCAGAGCAGATGGACCAGAGGGTCTTTCTCTGACGTCATTCTTCTAGGTGCCAGCACCAAATCATTGGCCTCAAAGGTGATGTCTGGAAGTATGACACATTACTGCTGAAACCAGTGGTAGGTTTCAGTAGTCAAGTACCGGTAAGACACGACATTGGTCCCATAATGTAAACAAAGAACGAAATCTCCCAAATCTTCCTGCTTCCAGACCTGGAATTGCATTGTAAATAGCTTTGTATTGTTGTGCATTGCTGTATTTTTCATGTTATTAGGCTGTAACTACCGAAAAGGAAGTGGTTGGCAAGGAACAGGTTTAACCACCCCTCTGGGTAGGAGTGGGCCGGTCCTGCTTCCTGCCAGGAGGAGGAGTTCCTGTCCAGAGAGCGGGAGGAGAGGAAGCACACTGCAGAGCTCCTGCTCCTGTTATAGATTCTCCAGAGAGGTTGATTGTGCCTCAAATGAATCCTTGAGAGGTTAGACAGCAGAATGACCAGCAAACGCCAGCATTAAAGACACTGCTGTCAGATGAGGGAGCAGCTAAGACACCCATCACCCAGAATACTACTAGGCCAGTATAATACAAGTCCTAGATCGCAGCCATCCAACCTGCCTCCATACATGAATTACTGCTAATGAATGTACCTGAAGATACATTTTGCACTTAGTAAAAAGACTGTTCTACGTTCACTTCTGGCCTCATTCATCAAAACTACCAGTCCACTTTATCAGGACCACAACCACTCCCATCCTCTTCACCAGCTCCTCAGGGGCTTGCTGCACTTGTTCAATGTATGTATGTGTGTTTCATTCATGTACTGTATGTGTAGTTCTTAAATCAGACTTGGTACAGTATTCTGATTTAGGAAGACTGATCATAATATGTGGTAAGATAAGCAGACCAAAGCTTTTATGGCTGGAATCACTATGCATCACCTTCAAAATAGTGTTCAAAGGTGAAACGAGGCTCGTGGCACCATTAAATATTATTTTAATATAATTCAACGAGAAAAAAAAATTACTTCTGTAATTTACTTTGCACCAGTTGTGAGATATCCCTGTTCTTATAATAGTGCCCCTTGGTTTTTAATCTATATAGTTATGTACAGGTCCTCCTGCCAAGGTGGTTGCACATGCTCAGTTCCATCCTTCAACTGACCATCGGCTATATGTACTGTTAGAAGCTGTGGAGTTACAGGGAGAAAGCTGCAGCAGAATAGACACCCCCCCCCCCCCCTGAGCTGTGATAAGGAGATAGCTGCAGCAGAAAGGGCACACCTCCTGAGCTGTGATAGGGAGAGCTGCAGCACAATGGAGACACACCCTGAATTGTGATAGGGAGAGAGCTGTAGTTGAAACGCCCCCGCCCCCAGAGGTGTGATATGGAGAGAGCTGCAGCAGAAGGGACACACCTCCTGAGCTGCCAGCCTGAAAAGAATCTAGCAGAAAAATTGGAGCAGCGAATGTGGAGATATATGGATCCATGTGACGCACAGGGCTAGTTCTAGCTTTGTTAGAAAGAGATTGTTGTGTAGATATGATGTCTGATTTTTATTTTTTACATCAATCATGACATAACTCCTTTAAAGCATAAAGATCAAAGGATGGAAGGGAGAAGGTAAGAACCCTTCACTTTCTGTGTTAATTTAATTTCCCTTTGATGTAACTTTGCCAGTTTAAACAAAAAGCCAGCCACTGGAAACAAGTGCAGGAAGCAGACTCATGCTTCCAATAATAAAATCTCCCAAAATACCGCCACTCCAGGTCTGGTGGTATCACTGCCATCATGGCAGGAAGTGCAATGTTTTCGTTTATCAAGCGCCTGTGTCATTTTACACAGCCGTTCTGGCGTCCACAATAGGAAAGGAGGAAACTTCCTGCATTATGTAAGCCAGTAATTAGGGTATTTATCCCTTGGTAGTTTTATGCATAGAAGAATACAGTTTTGCACAGGGAATTGTGTGGATTTAAAGGCGGCCCCTAGTTGGTGTTACACTTTCACGAAAAAGAACCTGTCCCAATGCTGATTTTTATGACTGTCCGTAAGTGGAGATCCCATTACGAGGACTACAGCCTTAAAGGGGTATTCCCATCTGAAACAATCACTAGGATATGCCCCCATTGTCCTATAGGTAGGGGTACCACCTCTGGGACCCGCATCAACACCGAAAACGGAGCAGGGAAGATGGTGGCAGGAAGAGCCACTACCAAGGGCAATCCCCATAGCGGTGAATGGGAGCACACTGCGCTTGCGGAACCACTGCTCCCATTCATTTCTATGGGGCCAACAGCAATGGCTGTATTTTCGGCGGACCCATAGAAATGAATGGAGGGCAGTTGTGCATGCGCAGTGTACCCTCCACAACTTTCAGGACTCTGTTCTCGCTGTGGGTGCGGGTCCCAGAGGTGGGACCTGCACCTATCAGACAATGGGGCATATCCTAGCGATATGTCCCCGTTGTCTGTGATGGGAATACCCCTTTAAATTGAGAGATTGGCTAAACTGCAGGTGTTTCATAAGTGTTTCTTGGACTACTATGGTATTTAACAGATATGCTCATGTAGTTGCTTACCTCAAGTACATATTCTTACGTTTTTTTCTTTTTTCAATTTGGACTACGTTGACCCGTTTTCGCCTTGTAAACAATCCAGAAAATCCCTTTAAACGCTCGCAGCCTCCACCTCAGTGCTGATAGATCACCCCAATAGGGTGGATACGATATGGCATAATTTTATACCATGGATACGTCCACCAGCATATGTCCACATCAATTTTGTGGCAAGTCTGCATCAAAAACTGCATGTACGACACAGTGGCATAAAATTGCACTATGTGTAAATCCAACCTAAAAGGGGTTGATATTGATATCCTGTCCTCAGGATAGGTCATCAATATCAGATCAGCGAGGGTCCAACATCCAGCGCCCTGACCAATCAGCTGTTTGAAGAGGCTGCAGCACTCCAGTGAGCACTGCAGCCTCTTGCTAGGCCAGTGACGTCATGTTCATCGGTCACGTGGCCTCGGTGCAGCTCAGTCCCATTCCAGTGAATGGCTGCAGTTCCAATCACAATATATGGAGCTGTGGTTTTCACCTTAGCGCTGCGGACGACTTTTGGACTTGTAGAGGTGACATTTAAATGCTTTTGTGGCAAAAACTATTTTTATACTGCATTGACTTGGCCACATATTCTGTCTGTGTAGAATCCATACATTTTTTTTTTTTGCAAGCTTAGGAGCTAGGAACAGATCTATAGGAATTATTTTCTCAATTTTCCGTGACTGGGTTTGCTTTAGTTTTGACAAAAAGTACAGATCCTACATGATCAGATGTCCATCATGTTATACCTTTTAAAGACCCAACTATTTCATTCAAAGCAAAGCAGAACTGGCATTTCATATGCGGTACAGGTCTCAATATATATGGCACGTCTTATGACGCAGAAAATAAAATCTACATTATATAGATAAAAGTATTCGTACACATCTTTGTCCTTCATTGCATGCCATGGGTTTCCAGGGCCAAGCAGCAGCATGCAAGCCCTACATCACCAAGCATAATGCCAAGTGTTGGATGGAGTAGAGTAGTGGAAACGTACTGTGGAGTGTTGAATCGCACTTGTCTATGGGGCCGTCTGATGGATGAGTCTGGGTTTGGTGAATGCCAGGAGAATGTTACCTGACTGCATTGTGCCAACTGTGAAACATGGTTGAGGAGACTATGGGGTTGTTTTTCAAGGGTGGCCTAGGCTCCTTAATTCCAGTGAAGGGAAATCTTAACACTTCAGCATACCAAGACATATTGGCCAATTGCATGATTCCAGCTTTGAGGGAACAGTTTAGTGAAGGCTCTTTTCAGTTTCAGCATGACTGAGCCCCAGTACACAAAGCAAGGTCCATAAAGGCAAAGTTGGGAGAGTCTGGTGTGGAAGAACCTGACTGGCCACAGAGCCCTGACCTCAGCCCCATCCAACAACTTTGGGATGAACTAGAACAGAGATAATGACTCAGGCCCTCTCGTTCAACATCAGCGTCAGACCTCTTATGGATGAATTATCAAAAATTCCCACAGACATACTCCAAAATCTTGTAGAAAACTTTCCCAGAAGAGTGGAGGCTGTTTTTAGCTGCCAAAGGGTAACCAGCTCCATATTAATGCATGTGGATTTAGAATGGGACGCCCTGTAGGTGTAATTTGTAGATGTCTACTGTACAATACTAAATTATAGCTAAATATTTGGGTCCTGCTAAGCCCTAGGCAACAGTGGAAAGGTGTAAAAATTGTGAAAAGTCACGTTTTGTATTCAGTGTGATGCTTGCGGTAAAATCTAAAAGCTTTTGTATGCCACAAAACTGGTGCACTGGCTTTGATTATTTTTCTCCCCTTCATGGTCCCTGTGACCATTTGGGGAGGAAAAGTCCTTCTGGAATCTATAAAAAAAAAAGTAGAACATTTCTTTCTCCTTTTTAATGTTACTTCTTAATGTGTTTGCTCCATCCTCAATTCAGTGGCAGTTCTGAACATTGAGTAACCCAAGACAAACTGGTTGCTAAGCATGTGCTGCCCCGAACAACCAGACTCAAAAGTCTGCCAGTGTATCCATAGCAACCAGACTGTCAGACATAATTAATTTCTTTGAGTCACCAGCACATGTAAGGATCGTGGGGCACATTTATTAAGTCCAGCGTTTTAAATGCCGAATCTGGCGGTGGTTCCGACGGAGTTATGTATAGGTGCTGGCCTCTTCATAACTTGGGCAAATCCTCCGCCAGTTCTAAATGTAAGAAAGTTTCTGAGCTGTCTTACATTTAGACCTTTTTCTACACCTTCACCGCCCACGCCCACTTATTTAGACCTGGCGTGAGCAACTAACCGCTGCACCGCAATCAGTGCCTGAAATACGCCTAATGTAGGCATATTCCAGCGTAATAAATGACCCCCTGTTTGCTTATGTGTCATCCTTGTAGGAACCAAAGTATGGCCTTCCACTTTTTGTAAGGGCGGCGCTTAAGAACGTTAACAAGACATACCACCACCCTTTTCCCGTAGCTGCTGTCCCAGAGATTGGGGAAGGGGGGCAAGCTAATACATATTAATAATATTTCAGGCAATTAAAGCATGTTTAAGATTCTGTTACTCAAGCAATATTTCTGGAAGCCCTTTTTGACCCAGAAATGGTCAAAAGATGAGGTGTGAATCAATACCAAGAGATGGGTGACCTGCACTCTCCCCAGCTGATAGAAATGATCCTTTTGTGTAGCAGCAAATATGGAGTTAATACACGCTAATAAATTACAGGTCATCATGAGAATGCCCTGTGAGTGGCCTTTGATATAACTTTGCATTATTGGAATTATTGTTTTGGGCTTTTGTTCGAAGGAATGAGGTTACACAAGGTGTCAGGTTGATAGGGTGCGAACACCGTGTTATATTCTGCTACTCGGAGAGAGAGAGCTCTTGTTGCTATGGAAACAGATGAAGTAGTTACTATGGAGACTGCAGACAGCAACCATACATCATGAGCCACAGAATATATACAAGCCAATAGGAAGATGAAGGGGAACTCTCCAGGAGCCCGGCATTGTACTTATACACGAATTAGAGGTTAATATGGGTCTAACTGACTGTAAAAGTGATCATACATCTCCCCTGAAGACAAAAGACAAAGAAATGGTTATATCTAGATGTGTGATATGTATATGCGCAGATATTCTGTATATACTTCTGTAAACCACAAAAGAAACAAAGAAAATAATGCATTATTTAACATTTATTAATTATTTTAGATATTTTTATTTTATTGGGTGTAAAGTGAAGCTCACATTCTATGAGATCATGTATAAGGTCTATTTTCAGGGACCTCCCTTACACTGATGCCCATTAACCCGAACTGACTGGGCCTGGGGCTCACACAACAAATTTTTGAACAAGTCCCCTCCCACTCGGTCCCTTTAAAGCAGACCTCATACCAAAAAAAAAAATAAAAAAACTTACCCCTCTCCTCCACCTGCGGGCGCCTCCGCTCATTGTGCAGCACTATGTCTAGGCACGCACTACACTTTGACCTAACGTCACACAGAGTCAGCTCATGGTGCGCTCCTATGCACACTACATCCCGTCCTGAAGCTGTGCGCTGTTAGGACACAGTGACTGGAGAAGAAGACCAGGGAGAGGTGAGTAATACCAGTGCTAGGACTAGAAGTACCATACTCAACGCTGCCCAGGCCCTGAAAATAAATCCATTTGTCCTCCTCCTGGGCTCCTTCCTGAGTTTGGGCCCCCGTAGCAACCGCTTCCCCTTCTTACACAGTAGCTTTCTTTCATTCTTGTTATCTCACGTCTTTTTCAGATGACAAAACATACCAACATAGTAGTTAGTAAATTCGAGATATGTAAGCCCCGCCATGTTAATGGCCAAATATGGTGGGAACGTCTACTTGTGGGTGGGGTTTGCATCAAACCCCACCTGAATTTAAAGGGACTGTCTCTGAAAATTAGGGACAGTTGACACATGCTGCATTTTGCCAGATATCATCCCCATGCCAGTGCCAGCCCTACAACAAAGACCACCACAATCCACCCATAATGATGACTGACACAATACCACCATGACAGAGACAGCTATAGGGCCCGATAACAGTTCAAAACAGTAATGCCAGTCCCACTGCAGCCCTAATATCTCGACCACAGTGCCCCAAAATATGATATCCTACACAAGAAGAATTCTGCCCAACAGAAGTGATCAGTTACTGATTGGTTATTTGAATTTGAATAGTTTTACACTGTCTAGGCATGCCATGGTCCTGACAGAATCAAACTGTTATTTTAAAGGGCATTTTTCACCTATGAATGTTATTTCAATTGAATTCAACATGAAAAATTAGTTTCTTTGACAATTTACTTTTTTGCAAAAATGATTGCTTATAATGCCGTCCCCTGGTCTTTAATCTATATGGTAATGTCCACGTCCACCTACTGAGGAGGACATACGTGCTCAGTTCCAGCATTCGACTGCCACTAGCCCTAAAAAAGCTGAAGAGGGTGAGATACATGGGACTGGCCCCTGGTTATTTTTGTTGCTAGGCCACCCTGCCACTATTTGCCACCCTTCTGTGTTTTAGGCCATATAGGACTCCCCCTTCATTCAAGTTGAACCCATTGTGCCTTCCATTTTCAATTTTTTGGGTCCATCTTTCCTGAGAGGAAGGGGTTCAACGTTGAAGAGAAGCACCCAAGGAAGAGACTCTAATGTACCAGAGCTCCTTGTGCCTCTTGCCTGTGTTTCCATGACTCTACTTGGGGGGATCTGTTTTTGCAACGTTTCCTAAGTTGGTACCCATCTTCAGGACTCAAACGTACGTGAGCAAAGGTGTGTTTGGGTTCTGTGTTTCCGGGACTCTCAAGAGCCCCACATTTGGGAACTATTGATAGGTTTTAAGATAGATAGCACCCCTCCTTGGCACCATCATGGACTGGGCCTCCTTGGCACCATCATGGACTGGGCCCCCTTGGGAGCTAGCAATATGTTCTCCTTGGTAGTTAGAATTGTTAACTTAGGCAATGTCTTTTTGTATGAGCACTTATGCGCTTTACATGGTCTCTCCACGGCAATGGGAGGGAGGTGGTCATTGTGAACAGCAGCCTTGGACATCTGATGCAAGACTACCAGGAGAAACCACAAGCACAACAAGAGGATGGCTTGGCTTTCACCAAGGGGGTGTGTAGTACCCCAGACCTGGGGATACTACAAATTGTTTATTGTTATGTGATGTATTTTACTGTCTGCTTATGACCATAGTTCCCAGCAAGGAAAGGTTGGTAGGAACAGGGTTAACCACCCTGTTTCTCCCTCTTGGTAGAAGTGGGCTGGCCTTGCTTCCTGCCAAGAGGGTCCATTACTGTCTGGAGAGGGGAGAAGGCAACCTGCAAAGCTCTGCTGCTATTCTCTCTTGAGATTAGGTAACTACTTGAATTGTTCTCAAAGCCTTGAGATTCCAGACAGCAGAGTGAATTGCTACATTAACATCTACAGACACTGCTGTAAGGTGAGGGATTACAGCCAAGCCACCCATTACCAAACAACCATTAGTAGCGTGCTGCTACTGTATGTATTCAAAGTTCTACATTGCGCTTTTTAAAAAAGACTATCATGTTTAACTCTGGCCTCATTCTTCAGTACTATATTTCCACTGCACTGATGCCCAGGGAGCAATGGCCCGAGGGAGTACACCATGGCATAACACTTCATCAGGGCCTCTACCACTCCTATCCTCCCATTGGAGGATTGGGAACTTAAAGTGGCCCTGGAAAAAAAACTAAAATAGGCCCCATTTTGTAGGTAGGTTCAAATTGACAGAAGGTGTAGCTGCTCAGGTAGGCAGGGACAACAGAAGCAGGCACGACTAGCGATACCATAGCACTAGCAGAACCAAATACTACAGTGCAGCACACAATACTGCCAACACATCCTGAGGACAGCACTACAGTTTAATTCAGGAGAGGACCTGTGGCCACCAGAAAAGTGCATAAGTACTGTACCTGATGCTTCTAGCATTAATTAATGTTGAGAGCATCAGATTGTTATGTACCTGGCTGGTGTCCATGAAGAGGGCTCAGGTTGTCTCCTGGGGCATCGGCCCACCGGGAAATTTCCCTGTAGGGTCTATGGTCAATCCATCCCTGTATCCTCTACACCAGCTCCTCAGAGGGTTGTTGCAAAAATACAGCTAAAACATAGTGAATAATGGCAACAAGTGAATGACAGCCAAACTCAAAACACTCAAAAACAGATCAGTACTTATAACATAAAAGTATAATAGTGAAACTGTCCACTTCTTGTAGGCTGACCAGAACGTTGTGCCTCCCAACATATACCTTATATCTCTGCTGGTGTGTGGTTTCATGTTCCTCTCTCCACAAAGTTTGTGCTACATTTCAGCTGACCCAGACTCTACTTCTGCTTCCTCAGATCTCTGGATTGATACTTGTGTAATGCCACTAAGGGGCGGCTTGTCTTTGATTTAGATCTAGGGCCTGGTGAGTTGAGGAAAGCCAGCTGTGGGGCTGCTATAGAAAAAAAGACTATTGCTGACTGTCCATTGCTGTCAGAATATGTAGTAGCAGGACCTCAGCGTATACCAGGTAAGTAATACAAGCATAACATCTATTACTTCAACCCACTAAATGTACCACCAAATGACCAATTGTCTTTTCACTAAGCCTGGTTGTCAGGATAGGTAATTAATATCAGACTGATGGAGGTCCAACACTTGGCACTTCGACTAATCAGCTGTTTTGGGCAACTACCAATATCAGAAACTACATAGTGGCTGGAACAGGAATTATAGGGTTCTGATAAAGGGGTTATCCAATCCCTATAATGACCCCCAGAATGCTCAGAGCCCTCCTCTAGGGCATACTTACTACTCCCTGACACCCACGTTCCTCCGGATCCCTGCACAGCTGCCGCAGCTTCTCCCCATCGTGCGGATCTAAACACCTGGCGACAGGGGGGAGCAGCCAATAGCAGACCGTAACAGTGACTAGCTTATCTAGCATGTTTATAGTAGATGTTCTACCGCGTGGAATGGACACACGGATGTGGACAGCACACTTTTTTGAAGCCTCATTCAAATTAATGAGTCTACAGCCAATCTGCAAAAAAATGTGGACTGGATGCGGACTGAAAATATGGTCGTGTAAATGGGGCCTTACAATGGAAGTGATATTATTACAGGCGAGATTAGAATGACAGATAAGCAGATAACTGCAGTAAAGTAGAGAGAAGTGGCGCCTATTATTAGGCTTAGTGGCTAGTGCGAAAACAGCAGAATTTTATGTTTTAAACAGCAGAATTTTATGTTTTTTGTTTAGATATAGATATTGAAAATTAAAAATAACATTGTCAAAAATTCTGTAAAAATATGTTTAACATAAATATGTGATTTAAACAATAAGTCATTTCTCACACAGTGAACACACAGTCCCTTTAATCTCTAGTCAAATCATTGAACCCCTTTTGCTGTTTTCTCACTTTTCTTTTACATCTACAGTAAATGGCCCTCCATCATCTACACCCTGTTCACAACTGCAGATGGTTTCCTCCTCATTATTTTACCTTCTGTTATATTCCATTATTCATCACTGAAAATTGAAGCGCGCCCAGTGTAATGTTATACAGTGATGCAAGTGCGCCCCTTACTGGATGATTGTTGGTATCACATATAAAAGGTAAAAATCCCCTTGCTTTATTTATGCCATTTATCAGTCCCATGATGTGTCACATTAATAAAGCAATATTTAAAAAAAAAACAACTTACAATCAAAATAGTTTTTAAACCAGTTATATATTTGTATCTTGTTGACCTCAGAAGCCCTGCTGTGTATACCAATGTGTTCTTGAGCGAATCGAAGTTCAGAAAAAAATTAGATTTGCCACAAAGCCAAATTTCCTCATGCTTCGTGGTAATGAATCGATTTTCCCTGAAATGGCGGCAAAAGTTAAAAAAAAATTCCTTGTCATTGCACTGGCTATATACAAAGAAATGCACTTCCTGACGAAGTAATTTTTGCAAGATTCTGCAAAGCAGGTGAATTGAATTTTTGAAAGTTTTTGCTCATGTCTAGTGGTTAGATACTGATATATAATCTATATGATTATATTATTACTAGACTATATTACTGTCCTGCACTGGCCTTCTGGCTATTATTCATACACATTACTTTGTTTTCTTGTCAGAACTGGTGATTTGCACTTTGCTCCTTTTGAGATTCGTACAATATTACACTTGTATAAATTTGGGAACTGTACATGTAATTGGAGTTACTCCACACAAGTCATTTTTGCAGGAATCTAGGTAGTTTAGATCTGTGCTGCTGTTCTCATGTTCTTTTCATTAAAAGTCTGCTCAAGTGTTTAATGTTTGTGTGTGTGATTAAAAGATATTCACAGTGTCCCCCATAACAGTGACCTCCAGAGTGCTCCACCCCCTTGACAGTGACCTCCACAGAGGCTCGCCACCTTATCAATGACATTCACAGTGGCCTACTCCCTTAACAGTGACCTTCACCATACCCCACCCCCTTAACTGTGACCTCCACAGGATCCCATCCTCTTTACAGTAATCTCCACAAAGGCTCATTCCCAGTGGCACGCCCTTAACAGTGACCCCCTCCACCCACAGCCCTCTTGCTGCTTAACAGTGACCTCCACAGTGCCCCTCTCCCATAACAGTGACCTTCACAGCAACTCATCGCTAAAGATTGACTCCACAGTAGCCCGCCCCCATACACCCCCCCTCCACTGAGACCTCCATAGCAGCCCATCCCCTTAACGGTGACCTATAGCAGTGAAGAAAAATTAGCTGGTGTAAAACTGTGGGTATGTCAAGACTGAAGGACCTGAGAGCTTCTGTTGGCCAATAAGGGTCATGTGACTGTACGTATAGCTGTTAGGATAAAACAGTTCATGAACCCTTGCCAGTGAGTTCTGTAAGGTGTGGCATGTTGTCCCATCTTGTTAGAAAAATCAGAACATTTTTGTCTTGTGCAGCATCACAGCATAAAAAGCCTAAAAACTGTAAAACAAAGATAGCGCTTGCAGTGACGAACACTGCAAGCGCTTCCATTCATTTGCGCACGCGCCGTCACTTCCGGGTTCAGGGAAGTGACGGCGCGTGTGGAAATGAATGGAAGCGCTTGCATTGTTCGGCACTGCAAGCGCTATTGCGCATGCGTCGGGCACAATTACAATGCGCAGGCGCGGGATTGTCAATCACTCAACGAAGGGGTGTGCACTTAGGCAGGGAGGCGAGCCTCGGAGCCGGGAGGGCGGTGAAGAACCAGTGCTCGGAAGGAAAGAGCCTGCCCCCCGATGCTCCGAAGGCTCATTAGCATAATTTTTAAAGTAAGGATTTCTCCTCAACCGCTGCTTTATACGCTGCTATTCAGGTATGTGCCTTCATAGGAATAATATAATATACATAGGTTAGAACAGGGTGACAGAGCCTCTTTAAATGTTTGAAAAATCAATAATTCTGATGCTGTGATCTATATTAACAATTTAACAATATACTATGTTAACAAGTTAACAATATACACTGAGTAATAGCAATATAAATGTAGTACATCTAATAATAGTAATAATAATCTGTGTATTGCACTGCATCACTGACAGCAGTACTAAGTATTTGAGTTTATTATTTTTATTTGGCAGCAAGCTGTTGAACCACTATGGGGACATTGTGGCTGTAAAAAGGAGCATTTTTGTACTGGCTCACATTATAAAGGGGCCATTATGGGGACATCAATTCTACTGGGGGCACTAAAAGGAGTAGTTATTTGTACTGACACACGTTATGAGTGAGCATTTTTGTACTGGCACACATTGTAAGGGAGCATTTTTGTACTGGCAAACTTTCGAAGATGGCCGCTATGAGGACATTTGTTCTACAGGGGACAGTAAAAGGGTTTTTTTTTTGTACTGGCACATGTTATAAGGTAGCATTTTTGTACTGGAATATATTTCAAGGGCGAATTATTTTACTGACAAACATTATAATCAGTCATTTTTTGTACAGGCACATATTATAGCAGGAATTATGCTCGGACACTATGGGAGCATTATTACTTCTGGGGGCACAATGAGGGACATTATTACTATTGGGTTCACTGTTACCATATAGTACACTCTGGCAGAGAATTCTTACTATTGGTGGGACTTTTCAGAGGACTGTTACATTGGGAGGCATCCTGGCAGTATCAGTATCAGTATAGCACAATTATTTTTGGAGGACATTATGTTTACGGCACTACAAGATTTAGGGACACTATTTGCTGGGTACAGTTAATTTTTAGGCACTGTGTGCCAATAATTATTGAAGGGGAACTATCTGTGTGTTAATAGTATTTCCAGGGGGACTGTTTCTGCAGTAAAGTATTGTGAAGCACAGTATTAGAGGTGGCAGGATGGGGTGTTCAGAAGGTGGGGAGGAGGATGGAAAAGTAGGAAACTAAGATGTCTGTTTGTTAAACTCCGCAGAGACAAGAAGTAATGATCATGGCGGTCTGGTCTAAATGGAGAAGATAAAGAAAGAAAATGTCTACATCAGAGGACACGTCACTGTATGTGGCACCATATTACCCTGTATGTTTTGTAGCTCTGTATGTAATCTTTTCCAAGTATGTCTTTAACAGTAGGGCTGGAGGGAAGGGGCTAGGTTAAGAAATTAGCAAACTGGCATTGGGGGAGTTGGGGGGGGGGGCGCTATTTTAGTTTTCCCATCAGGCAGCAGGATGAGTCAGGGCCCAGCTTGCAAGAGCTTACAATCCACAAGTAGAGGTGACACAAAAGGCAGAACAGTTAGGGCACTGCTCGCAAGAGCTTAAAATCTATGAGGAAACGCGTGGCACAAAAGGTAAAATTGCATGTTTTAAACAATGGTCCAGTAAAATAGGGGGAGTACATATAGAACAAAGCTGCATGAGCTATTTACATAATTTCCACAAGGGGGCAGTATGCCCTAAAGTTAATCTTCAGGGTTCCTGAGAACTTGGTCAGGGGTGTCATGGAGGACAGCAATAACATGTTCTGTCTCATTTCTTAGTAGATATGCCTCATTTCTTAGTAGATATGCCATGTTTATAGACACTCAGCATTGAGGAGGACAAAGCTGTCAACTTGCTGGAATAGTTGAGCTACAGCCACGTGAAAATTCTTTGAGGAAGGGGCAGCACTAGGAATTCCAGTGTCCTACATAGTCACAAATAGGTTATTCATAAGCTCACAAATATCTAGGATGCCCCTGTGGCACACATACACACCCCATAGCCAGACCTGCCCAGAAACTTTCTGCCCAAAGCATTGTTTAATGAGGAATGAAATTACACTGTTGACAGTCTATGCAAAGTCTATGTAAAGACGCCTGTTCTTGCCCACTCTTAGTTGCCTCATGCCAGTGCCAATTTGTGCTAGGCTGTAGCACTGACCTGCAGCAGCAGATGGCTCTTATGTAAGGTGGGACAATTCTCTCAGAATGCAGGTTGTCCCATCTATGAGATTTAGGTCCAGCTGAAGATTCTCACAACCTGACCAAGTAAAGGATGGCAGCCAAAACTGAGTCACAGTTCTTGTGAGATTTCTCTAACACATTTCTTATATCAGTTGTGACATAAAGGTGAATGTCAATGGTCGGACAAGAAGGCATTCTATGGGAAAATGTATGGAGAAAAATGTGGCTGCAGTCAACAGTGAAAAAATGTCCTAAAGATGCAACAGAAAACCTAGAAGAATGCTATGCTATTTGGATCAGACTGGGGTTTCTTAAGACCACTATAGAAAATTTTTACAGAACATATGCACATTTACTTAAAGTGTTCTGAAAACCCCTTGTCACGTATCAGGGAATAGTGCAGCCCTGAGCTCAAACCGACACCACTGTCCCTACCTACTTGCACAGTCCGTCCTAACTGACAGTGAGAAACTGGACGGCGGTCCCTAGCTTGCGTACGTGCTGGGGCTTACAGAACACACGGGCACAAGAATATTACCAAGCCGAGGTCAAGAGCCAAGAGGTCATGTCAATACCAAGAGATACACTGGAGTGTAGTCAAATACGAGCCAAGGTCAAAACAGAAGTCGCAATAGTACACAAATGCTGGTGAAGGTAAGAAGGCCAATCACAGGCAACCTGTGGCCGGCAGGTTGCCTGTTTAAATACGCCCAAAAGATGGGTCACATGACGTGGCCAGTGTCATGTGACCTCCATCAGCAAGGCCCAACAGATGGGTCATGTGACGTGGCCAGCGTCACGTGACCTCCATAAACATGTTCACATCCCTGAGTGCCAACTGATTGCTGTCGACGCTCAACCCCTCTGCTCGTTGTCTAGTGGGTGAAGGATCCGACCGCACTGAGAATGCGTGCGAGGCCGGGTCCTCCCCGTCCCCTCGTTGCCATGGAGAACGCGTCCCGAAGATGCAGGAGACCGGCCGCGTGCAGGGAGGGAGCACGCTGCCAGCTCCCCATTACACCCCTGAGAATGAGGGGGTCCCTGAGACCCAGGTCTGAATGGAGTGCTACTATGCATGTCAGTCCACTGCTGCATTCATCTCTAGAGGACTGATGGTGGGCTGGCCGTCGGTCCCATAGATGTGAATGGAGCAGTGGACCAACATGGGCATTATTGCCCCATTCAGAGAGGGGACTCGGGACCATTGTTCTTTGGGTTACTGGGCAGTCCATGATCTGATATTTATCACATATCATATTTAACATCCCACCCTGGTGATATCTGATACTCTCCTTGGATAACCCGTTTAAATTGAATTTGACCCTTTCAGCGCTAGGCGGATTATCTTTTTTGCGTTTTCATTTTTTCACTCTGTCTTCCCAGAACCATAACTTTTTTATTTTTCCGTTCACATAGCCGTATGAGAGCTTGTTTTTTGCAGGACAAATTGTACTTTTTTTTTTTGTAAGTTCTTTATTTAGATTTTCAATAGTATTTTATAGAAGACAAAAATATTGTGGATGGGGCGCAGCCCAACAACAGTGCTATATGTTGCATAGATGAACATCTGGACTCAATAGATAAACAAAGACACAGACAATATAATATCAAGTGTTCAAAATGTAAAATGATTGTTCTTAAACAAAAAACAAAAACATGGGGCGTACGTGGGGAAGTATAGAATCTGAGGAGATAGTAGGGAAAGGTGGAAGGACAGGGAGATGAAGGGGGAGAAAGAAACCAACTAGCTATGCTGTCAACAACAGTTTGTATTCCCGGGAGCTTTGAAACATGATCCAATATCGCCACGTTTTATAGAATTTGGTATATGTACCTCTCAAAGATGCTGTCAGGTCCTCCATTCTCATGACCTCCTGAGTGGACACTCCCACGTAAAATCGATCCTCTAGTTTTCCCGCAACGCCAACAAACCGGGGAGACTGTAGGGAAAAGAGAATGAAGCTTGGAAGGTACCCTGTACCATCTGGAGAGGACCTTAAAACCTGTTCCGTAGGTGTCCCAGGTCCCTTTCCCAATTGAGTGTATAGGTAGGAGACGGTTGGCTAGAAATTCTAATGGCAAAATTTTATTTTGCATTCCATGTACTGGGAAGCTGGGAAAAATTCCAAATGGAGTGGAATTGAAAAAAAAAACTGCAATTCCACCACAGTTTTATGGGTTTTGTTTTTACAGCATTCCCTGTGCGGTAAAACTGACCGGTAACCTTAATTCTCCAGGTCAGTATGATTACAGCAATACCACATTTACATAGTTTTTCTTGTGTTTTAATACAAAAGGAAAAACGCTGGATTGCTTGCCCCATAGACAGCTATGGGAGTTTCTCTATGTTCCTATGGAGCCCTGCCACCTGCAGGTCACAATAGGAACTACTGCTGTGATAGCCTCTGATCTTTCAGAGGGACCAAGGCTACCACAAGAAATGAACCACTGCCCTGATCGCCGTTCGGGGGAGCCCTTTGGGCCCCGCAAGTGCAGTGCTTCAGGGAAAAGCCGTCTTCACCCTCATTAGGCCCGAAGCCTTGGAGCATCGTGTCAACGGGGAAGACAGCACAATGACTTCATTGTGACCAACTGTATTAGAATAGGCCTATGACCTGCACCACATCACAGACAGTGGCATGGAACGTGAATCAGGTAAGTATTTGATTTTTTTGATTTTTTTTTTCCTTTCCTCTTCTGTAATGGGTTCATGGGGAAGCAGACTACTGGGGTCACTACAGGAATCCTTACTGGGAACACTATAGGGACATTATAACTGCTGGGAGCATTATAGAGGAGCATAGTTACTACTAGGAGCACTAAAGGAGGTATTATTACAGGGAGCATTATTACTACTGGCGGCATTATAGGGGGCACTACTGTTATGGGGTGCATTATTAATACTGGGTGAACCATAGGGTGCTTTATTATTTCTGAGGGCAATATTATTACTGGGAGCACTATAAGGGGAGTTGTATTACTACTGGGGCACTACAGGGGAGCTTTATTACTACTGGAGCCATTCTGGGGGAACATATTACTACTGGGACCACTATAGGGCAGCAATATTACTGCTGAGGCACTATAAGGGAGCACTATAACTGTCGAGAGAACTCTGCTTTGCACAATTATTTTTGGAGACAATACTTGTGCACTATTACTGTTGCGCACTATTTATTTGCGAACATTACATTTTTGGGGCATTTAATAGATAATAGTCATTATTACTGTCAAGAGCACAATCAGCTTGGCGCTGTTATTTTTGGAGATACTGTTTCTAACAGTATTAACAGGCACATTATTGGTGGAAGCATCAGGATGGGGAGTTTATTTTCAGATGGTAGGGAGCATGATGGAAAAGTTAGCAACCTAAGATGTTATTTTGGACAACTTCTCGGCTGATGTCAACAATTAGAGTGATAAAAAATGACCGAATCTAGTGGTACTGAAACCACTGATCCAGCTTTAAGCCATGCCAAGCTCATCTCTGGTATACCATCTATGTTCTCAACAGTGCAGTAAATGTTTAATGGTTTCCAAACCTTTCAGCTTCTATTCTCCAAGAAGTTTACTGTCTCTCCATTGTGGAAATTCTGGATGATTCCACAAAGGCAGGTATCTAGAAATTCAAAATGAAAATACTCCAAAGGCAATACTCCATGGGAAACAGATATGCAAAGAGGTAACTTCCAAGGAAAAGAACCATCTTGCCAGCGCCACCTCTTGGAAGTGGTTCCAAGTCAAAATCCAACTTGTCCAATCGCAAGGCTTTTTGGATGGTTGGATTTTGACTCATGGGGAGCCACTTCCAAGAGGTGGCACTGGCCAGATGATTCTCTTCCTTGGGAGACACCTCTTTAGATATTCCTTATCCAATCAATGATACACCTCATGTTACAGGCTAAATTTTAGCCATGAACATCAGGCAGATTGAGACCCCTGCCCCCCCCCCCTCGCTCTTGAGGGTCATTAGTTTATGGTACAAAATACGGGATAGTTTTCCTACCTATAGGAAAAGCATTACCGCTCTGTTAAGTTCGTCTACATCAGTGTGCTGCAATAGCCAAGCAATCCAGATCTTGAATGATTTTGGAGATAATTGGGAAGAAGTTCAGCTTGTAGATGAGATCAGTAGACCAACTAATATTAATTGCCCAGGTTAATTATACTCATCTACTCTACCAGAATCCTTAACATTGCACTTTCGCCCCTGTGGTGCAGGATTCAGCATTGCACATTTGGACTTGTTTACTCTGAACTCTGAGAATAGTCCATAATCAGACATCTCTTTCAAAGTGATATCAAGGATAATCAAAGCAATATACAATGATTTACTATCAAACTGAAAACCTGGTGGTGCTCCAAAAGACGGGCAAGAGGCTCAAGCAAAATATTAAAGAACAGGGGAGACAACGAGGCAGTCTGGGGGAAAGGGAGGTTCCTATGTGTAAGGCTTCATTCACACGACCGTATGTGTTTTGCGGTCCGCAAAAAAAACGGATGACGTTCCGTATGGCATCCGTGTTTCCGTTTTTTTTGCGGATCCATTGTAACTGCCTATCCTTGTCAGCAAAACGGACAAGAATAGGACATGTTCTATCTTTTTTGCGGAAACGGAAATACGGACATACGGAAACGGAATGCACACGGAGTACCTTCCGTTTTTTTTGCGGACCCATTGAAATGAATGGTTCCGCATACGGTCCGCAAAAAAAACGGAACGGACACGGAAACAAAATACGGTCGTGTGAATGAAGCCTTAGGCCTCTTTCACACGACAGCATTTTTTGCGGGCTCCGATCCGCATTTTTCACATGAAAAATGCGGACCCATTCATTTCTATGGGCCCGCAAAAAATGCGGGCAGCACACCGTGTGCTGTCCGCATCCGTTGCTCCGTTCCGTGGCCCGCAAAAAAAAGTAGAGCATGTCCTATTCTTGTCCGTTTTGCGGACAAGGATAGGCAATGTTACAGTGGATCCGCAAAAAATACGGATGCCATACGGACGCCATCCGTTTTTTTTGCGGATCCGCAATTTGCGGACCGCAAAACACAACGTTCGTGTGAAAGAGGCCTTAGGCCTGTTTCACACGAACGTTGTGTTTTGCGGTCCGCAAATTGCGGATCCGCAAAAAAAACGGATGGCGTCCGTATGGCATCCGTATTTTTTGCGGATCCACTGTAACATTGCCTATCCTTGTCCGCAAAACGGACAAGAATAGGACATGCTCTACTTTTTTTTGCGGGCCACGGAACGGAGCAACGGAAGCGGACAGCACACGGTGTGCTGCCCGCATTTTTTGCGGGCCCATAGAAATGAATGGGTCCGCATTTTTCATGTGAAAAATGCGGATCGGAGCCCGCAAAAAATGCTGTCGTGTGAAAGAGGCCTTAGGGGAAGAGCTGGGAAAGAAAACCCTCGGTATAAACTGTAACCTGAGGTTTGTCATACAACCACTTCAAAAACACATGAAAAGCTCCAGAAAAACCCATTGCATCCAACACGTGCTTCAACCACAGGGAAGGCATTTTGTGCTGCACTGTAGTACGTGCCATTGAGGCCCCGCCACTGCCATTGGTTGCCTGGTGTGGCCACAGGAGAATAAATTTGAGAAAGTCTGCTCTATGTTAATGTTGTATGCATTTCTATGTCACAACAGATTTGTTGCGAATTTCTGAAAATGAAAATCTGACATAGAGTGGCAGATTTATCATAGTCCATCGGTGTACGCCTCGTCATAAATTAGGTGCAGCATCACTGGCAGGTATAGAGTTCAGCATTCTTCTATGCCCGAAAACTAGAGGATGATAAATATGGTGGGCTTGCTGGCCCTACCCCTTCTCCAACCTCCCTATGCTCCCTTTCTTAGACAGTGGCAAAACCGGTGGAGAAATGGCATTTGCGCAAAAATCTTTGCACAAGTGCCACTGAAAAGGTCACAAATGTGCATATAAATGTGCCATAAATGTGGCCCAGTGGGTTGTTTCCAGGGGCGGATTAAGAACTTAAAGTAACCCTGGAAAAAACCCTAAAAGTGGCCCCATGTTGTAGGTGGGTCCAAACTGACAGAAGACAGGACAAAACAAGTAGGCAGGGACAACTGAAGTAGGAGGGGCCTGAAATACCATAGTGCAGCACAGAAAACAGAAGAACCAAATACCACAGGGCAGCACAAAATACTGCTGCCCCAACCACAGTATTCAACTGCATTATCATCCTGAGGATGGTAATACAGTTGAGGTCAGGAGGGCACCTGTGGCCGTTGAGCATCATTTCATTATGTACCTGGTCTGCGGCCATCAAGAGGGCTTGAGTGGCCCCTGGGCATCGGCCCACCGGGGAATTTCCCTGTAGGGCCTATGGCCAATCCGCCCCTGGTTGTTTCTGAAGCATATGTGTAACAAATCTGTCACATGTGGATACACCCTTATATATCCCTCCTTCTACATCCCCGTTATACATCTCCACTTATAATGAAAGGCTTGCTTGGCACTAGGAACAGTCAACGTTCATTTAATATATGTAATTGAAAGCGCACATACAGGCCAGAGCACTAGGACTGATTAACATAAAATCAATACAGATTTCTATTTCAGGAAGGTTTCATTTTGTTAATGGCTCAGGGTAATAAATATAAGGGTAGCCTCCAAATGACAGGCAGCATTTCGATGCAGAGAGGAATGAGTAATACAAGGCTGCGGGACTGGAGCCAGTCGCATCCTCATCCCATACCTTTATAAGATTATGAGGACGCTGTCCTGACTTTTAATGCTCCCTGTGGAAAGTGTTACGCTTTTCTGTGATACGGCAAATATAACGATACAGAGGGCATGCAAAATCAGAACTAGGATAATGTCACTGTCTAGAGCACTGCAGCAGTCTACTGATAGTACTTATATTTTATTACACTGGTTAGAAGCAACTTGACTAATTTATACCCTGTAACAGATTAGTACCTCCTTACTCCCAAGACGACATGCAGTGGTATACTTAACCATGGCTACGGTAGTAACGATTGCATCTGGGTCTGGATAGAGCAGCTTTTACTATAAAAGTGGTTAAGGCTACTTTCACATTAGTGTTTTTAGTGGATCCGGCAGGGATCAGCAAAAACGCTTCCTTTACTGATAATACAACCATCTGCATCCCTTATGAATGGATCCGGTTTTATTATCTTTAACACACCCAAGATGGATCTGTCATGAGCTCCACTGAAAGTCAATGGGGGACAGATCCGTTTTCTATTGTGTCTGAGAAAACTGAACCGTCCTCATTAACTTGCATTGTGGGTCATGATGGATCCGTCTTGCTCTGCATCCCAGGCGGTTTGCTCTCCAGGGTGACAACAGAACACATTTTAGAGCACTCCGTACTGTTCAGTTACGTTTTGTCCCCATTGACAATGAATGGGGACAAAACTGAAGCCTTTTTTCCGGTATTGAGACCCTATGATGGAACTCAATACCGGAAAATATTAACGCTAGTGTGAAAGTAGCCTAATATAAATTAAAGAGGGCCTGTCACCTCTCCTGACGTATCTCTTTTAATGACTACCTACATAACCCCATGCAATAATAATTCTGGAGCATCTTTTCTTATATGTGTATGCTGTTCAGGTCTTCAGTTATTGCTACTAGAATTTTATTACTCAATCTGCAACTGGGTGTTACCACTGGGTGGGTGTCCCTGCGTAGTCTCACACTGTTAAATAAAGAAAATGGAGTTTAAAAAAAAAGGGAGTTCAAACATAGGAGGGTAGCAAAGGAAGGATGGTGAAGGGAATACTATGGAGTTGTGAGAGGTTGGTCAGTAGGCTGCGCCCTAAGATTCAATTCAACCAGTAGCAGTGCTGAATTGTGAGATCGTAGAGAAGTAATAAAAACATCAGTTGGGGGGGAGGGTTACACCGGAGTGTGAGAGGTGGGTAGGGGCACCACAGAACTGCCGAAGGAGAAGGCTAGTGGTGTATCACCAATAGATCAAATAAAAGAATAAATATGTTAAGACATAGTGAGGTAGTAGGAGATAAAACACTAACTTCACCAGGGAGGGGGGCACAAGATAAACTCAATACACTTCAGCCCTCTCCTCCCTCGCTGAGGTCACTTTTAAAGGTGTAGTGGATTCTTTTATCCCAGAATGTTTGCAGGTAAAGAATGTAGTATCAAGGATTACTTTATTCCAATTAAAACATGAGCTCAATGCATTTCGGGGAAGTATATAAATCCCCTTCCTCAGGAGCAAGACAAACATCCAATAGATTTTTTACCTTCTCCTTTGGCCTTCTCCTTTGGCAGTTCTGTGGCGCCCCTAACCATCCCTCCTTTATTTTTTATTACTTCTGTATAGTCTCACACTGGCAGCACTGAATGAACAGTGTCAGTCTTTGCAAGGACAACCCCCAAACCGATAAGACCTAGTTGCTGATTCATTAATAAACTTCTAGTAGTAATGGGTGAGGAGCGGAACAGCCTACAGTTACTGTATATGAAAAGATGCTCCAGAATCATTATTGCATGAGGACTACTACTATTTAATAAAACAGACCTATTAGGAATAAGGGAATTGATTTCTTCATCTGAATTACTTTTATGTAATATGTCAGCAGATTATGTGAGATACAGGTGCTACAGTCTCACTGGCCTGGTGCTCGTCTCCTCTTAGCCACATACTAAGAAGAGAAATACTTCTACACACCGTCCTTCTTTCCTCTTGACTCTGCATAGACCTGGTACACACTTTCTTGGCTGCCCTGTATCACACTGGGGGACCCGACCATGTCACAGGATGCACACTGTCTATACACAGGAGTATGCCAACCTAGTCCTATTTACAGTTTCTTCTCCTTTCCCAGTGAATCCTACCATGCACCATCCTTGTACCCTCATGTTCCATGAAAAGTGCCTGCAGATTCTTAAGAAGTGAAACGCGACTAATGACATCAATAAGGGATTAATTATTAATCTTCCCGTCTATGAGACAATTCCCAATCTGCAGATATATAACATCATTTGTGTTTATGTGAGTCACTTATTTTCACACACTTGCACGTAGAGAGCTTTGGAAGAAGGTTGGCTGCAGGTTTCTTTAGTTCCTTCCGAGTATCTGTTCTTCTTACTCCCAATGTGTATTAATAATGCATATGTATATTATATGTTTAAGTTAAAACCTTTTAACTTTAAAAGGTTATACCCATCTTAGACCCTGGAGTCATATCCCTAGGATACGCCACCAATGTCAAGGAGGTGCAGGTTCCACCCCATGTGCACTATGCTCTCCATTCACTTCAGTGGGAGTTCCAAAATTAGCCAAGAGCGCAATCAGCTATTTTCAGAAGGTCCATAGTGGTGAATGGAGGGTGGCCACGCTTGTGTGCTTGTCTGCTCCCCTGGGAATGGTGGACATAAATTTGGAGGAGGTGCCACAAGTATTTAAACCCAGGTATTTGCTGTGCTTTCTTTGCCACTGCCATTTACATTATGCTGCCGCTATGCTACCAGACTTGACTCCCTGACGAACCAAGAATGGGGAAACGCGTTGGTGTCTTTAAGGGGAGCTTTTAATATTCATCCGGGAGGGTTATTATAGTGAGGTCCGAGGTTCCTGTGGCTGGGGGTCGCCCTTTTAGGGCGAGTGCTCCGACACCAGCCGGCTACCTTCTCCTTCCTGCTTCTAGACCAGCATTAGACAGGGAAAGCCTTAGGATAGGAAGCACTCGCCTATCCAGTTCTTGACCCATGACCACCCAGCCTTGATAAATTAGTTTAACCAGACCAGCTATAGAATGGTGAAAATATCACCAATTTAACCCTTACCTATGAAAAAACATTACCAATTATCTCTTTTTTAGGAAGTATTATTAAAAGTTAAGTTTTATGTTATTTACAAAAGGCAGATTCAGTTACGGTTTGATGACTAGTAGCCACTGATTCACTGAGGGATTTAGAAAAACCTCTAAAAACCTCTCATATTCTTAGCTTGTGTGCTGCTCTCTCATTTGCTTTGGTGGCCCGTTCTGTAGATAGGAGAGGGTCCCAGAGGTGGACCCCTCACCTATGTGACATTAGTGCCATATCCTAACGATATGCCACCAGTGTCTGAGATTTGGAGCGTAGCTATAGTGGATGCAGTTGCCATGGGGCCTGACCCCTCACAGGAGGAGGAGTAAAAGATTTTATTGTCAGGGCCCCCTTAACAGTATTATACAGTGACATTATATACAGTGACAATATACACATGACATATAGTATATACATGTAGTAAACGGATGGCCAGCTGCCAGGTCTGGTGTGTGAAAGAGCGATCTTCACTAGCCATAGGAGTGGGGGTTGAACGGAAAGAGGGGTTTGCTGTATTCAGTAATAACTGTATTAAAGGATATGTGCATTCTGGACATCACTTGGCATGTGTGTATCCCAGGGCATGTACAGTGCCTTGCGAAAGTATTCGGCCCCCTGGAACTTTTCAACCTTTTGCGACATTTCAGGCTTCAAACAAAAAGATTTAAAATTTTTGGTGAAGAATCAACAACAAGTGGGTCACAATTGTGAAGTGGAACAAAATTTATTGTATAGGGCTTCCATTCATCTGCTCACGCGCCGTCACTTCAGGGTTCAGGGAAGTGATGGCGCGTGCGCAGATGAATGGAAGTGCTTGCAGTGTTCGGCTCGCATGTGCCGGCCCCGATCCTGCTGTGCACGCGCGGGATTTCAGCGCTAGGCCAAACGGTCTAGCGATGTCAGTCAATTTAAAGAGGGGCATGCACTTAGGCACCGGGGAGAGCCTTGGGCCCGGGGGGGCGGTGAAGAAGCAGTGCTCAGGAGGAAAGAGCCCGCCCCCCCAGTGCTCCGAAGGCTCATTAGCATAATGTTTAAATTCACTTTTCTGCACAAACGCTGCGCTATACTCTGCAATACAGGTATGTGGATAATTGGCAAATTAAGGGCTTTTAACCTAAGTATTAAAATACATAGGTTAAAACCTGGTGACAGAGCCTATTTAAACTTCTCCACAACAGTACCACGGACCTGCCTGGTGTGTTCCTTGGTCTTCATGATGCAGAACCCTGAGACTATCACAGAGCAGGTGCATTTATACGGAGACTTGATTACACACAGGTGGATTCTATTTATCTTCATCAGTCATTTAGGACAACATTGGATCATTCAGAGATCCTCAGTGAACTTCTGGAGGGAGTTTTCTGAACTGAAAGTAAATGGGCCCGAATAATTTTGCACGCCCCACTTTTCAGTTTTATTATTACAAAAAAAGTTTAAATGATGCAATAAATTTTGTTCCATTGCACAATTGTGACCCACTTGTTGTTGATTCTTCACCAAAAATTTAAAATCTTTTTGTTTGAAGCCTGAAATGTCGCAAAAGGTTGAAAAGTTTCAGGGGGCTGAATACTTTCGCAAGGCACTGTATATCACCTATAAAACCTTTGAATCATATCCTTCTGATTTAATAACTAGTATATTCCAAATATTGTACATACTGTAGTTGCCAAGAGTCCCTTGGGGTTAATTTAGTGGTTCTTCAATTTAAGACTATTTATAACAGTTGACAGATACCAAAACTGGTACCTAGCAGGGATCTGAACTATACCACCGTCCGTTGATTAGTTTAGACCATGCACGTTGCACACACACTTTTTAAGTAATTTCCTGGAATATTCTGTTCCCATCCCCGTGTTGGCACTACGAGTATAAATACTGCCTGCATATCACAGAGGGTGAGCTCTAAATAACAAGGTGTGCTGCCTTATCTTTTTTTATCCACCATCTTAGGTGCAATGAGGGTTTACCAAGATCTGATCCAAGCTAAGTGACTCTTTCTTTACTTTACACAATGTAACTGCTACTTTATCTATATATTTTTTATTACTACTATTATTCAGTAAATCACGTATTCACTAAGCCATTGTTTAAGCCTATTTATTCCTGTATCACAGAATCCACTGTAAAACATTTATGTAAGCTCTACCCATAGGTGTGCTGGCCAAACTAGGTTTGGGGACATTCCCAGGGCAGGGCTTACATGTCCTTAATTTACCAACTACAATGTTGGTAAGTAAGTATGCAAATAATCTTTTACTAGTCCATAATTACATAAACACTCACCATTTATAGCATTTAAAAAAACTACAATATCATTCATACCCATAAAATATGAGTACCCCTTTTTGCTACCTAAAGTGAAATCAGCCAGCCTACTTAAATCAGAACTTGGGAGAATACAGTGGTGGAAAAAAATCTGACAACTTACTACCGCCTTTCTAGTAAGGGAAGAGTGCGGTCTATGGTGAGGTTCTCACTTTGTCTTATGGATGGAGCAATCTTGGGGATAACAGTGTCAGAACTGTACGCTCTAGACATCTCATCTACAGCCCAAGCACCTCTGCACATGAGAAAGGCAGACAATGAATAACTGCAGTAGCTAGCCACTTCAGCTATTTGTACGAAACACTTCTGGAGCTTTGAAGGATAAATCAATAATGTTGAATGACTGGAGTTGCTATGATAATTGATTCAAATGGATTATTTGCTGAAAAGTCCCTGTGGGAATTTGGTTTCACGGATCTACACAAACTAGCTGTGGTTCCGGAACTGCTATTTGTATTTTTCCACAGTAAGGGAGCTCTTTGTTGGCTTAAGAAATGGGAAGCCACTGGCACCACTGGTATATGAAGTAGAAGGTGCAGAATTACCAATGTCTCGTAGCTACAAGGCTGGGGCTCCACAGCAACTTACTACATATGAGTTTACATGTGTTTGGGGGATGGAGCCTTATCTATAAAGTATAATGTAGCATTATATAGGGGACATCGCAATTGCATAACATCAAATGTGATCTTAATAGAGTCCTATGAGGTGGGAAAGTCCTATGCAATTTCCAAACGTCAGCAGAAAATCATATGCAATATTGCAAAGGTTAGCGTTACATGGTGACATACATTTATTTTACAGCTGCTACTTTCACACCATCGTTTTGGCTGGATCCATCATGGGGGGGAAGCGGTTCAGTTTTCTATTGTGTGAAAGAAAACGGTTCCGTCCCCATTGACTTACATTGTAGGATCTGTCTTGCTCCGCACCACATCGCAGACAGAAAAACGCTGCTTGCAGTGTTATTCTGTCCGTGATGGGAGCGAAACCAAATGGAACGGAATGCATTCTGGTGCATTCCGTTTCGTTTAGTTTTGTCCCCATTTACAATGAATGGGGACAAAATGGAAGCGTCTTACCCCGCTATTGAGATCCTATCATAGATCTCAATGGTGGAAAGGGAAAGAGCAAGTGTGAAAGTAGCCTTAGGCCCCATTCACACGACCGTATGAATGGGGCCGTATCTATCCGCAAAATTGCGGGAATAGATGCGGCCCCATTCACCTCTATGGGGCCGGGAGCCGCGGCACGGAGCTAGCTCTGTGCCACGGCTCTTTTGAATCATGTCCTATACTTGTCCGTGCGCACGGACAAGTATAGGCATTTTCAATCGGGCCGCACGGCGTGTGTTCCGAGCGCTGCGGAACACACGCCGGGTGGCCCCCGTATATTTGCGGGTCCGCAGTAATGCGGGCCCGCAAATATATGTTCGTGTGAATGGACCCTTAGAGGTATAAAAATGGCCGAATCACAAACAAGTCTCAGGCAAGTTATATGCGACTTGCATTGTAGCTTATGATGGCAAAGACCTGGAAACAAAAATCCAACAGGGACAACCATTATATGTGATGTTGTTGTGCAACTTTGCGGGCTTCATGTGACACTATGTAACGCTAGCCTTAGTGCAATAATAAGCTGTGAACTCTACTGACCATGTTGTTGTCAGTATATTTCAGTAAATGCAAGGTTGGGCAGAGTCACACAGCATTATATTTATATGTGGTCTTGTGAAAGGTGCAGTGTCCATAATGGGAAATCACACATCCACAAGGAGCATGTTTTCCGCAATGAACATGCTCGTCTAAAATTAGCCTTAAAGGGGTGGTGTCAAAAACTACTTTTCACTCTAAGGTTTATTTTCATCAAGTACTCTAGCTCCCATTGCTCCTTGGATTGTTTTTTTTTTCTTCTTTTTTCCAGATTTGCCCCATTTGCACTTTTCTCCTATCCCCCATGCTTGAATCCTACTTCCTGGTTTGTCATGCAACTGCTGTCGATCATGCCTTAGGGCAGTGAGATGTGCCCCTACATTTTCTCCTCCACATATTCAAAATGCTCTATGTGACTGGATTTATAACAGACGTCACTTGTGCAAATGTCCATCATTTGTCAGAGCAACATTTATCCTTATGTTTATCTTTCTGTCTATTATCTGACTGCCCATCCATCCATAACTGACACTGTAACTGACACTGCACATTGAGGACTGAAAAAAAAGCGCTGTCAGCATGTGCGTCCAATATTAAGGCTCCACTACAGGATGTAACCAACAGCAACTGAAAATCGGAACTGATTTGCCACAGGGTGAAATGGTAGGTGAGTAACTTTAGAATAATAAATAGTGGGATTTGGGGAAAGTGATATATCACTGATATCAGTTGGGCGGGATACATTGATATTAGCGGCACAACCCTTTTAAGCAGATTTGATTCAATGGGAAGGGGGTAAATACATTGATGAACAGGAGGCGTATCTGGAGTGTATTTGGTGGCTTTTCTGATTTCAGCTCCTGATTTTTCTGCTACTTATTTTACCGTGTGAACATAGCCTCACTCCAGAGTTCTGCTTCCCCTTTGCCCATGCTTCGTGCTATGCTAGATTGGCTGCCTGGTCAATATTTAACCAACCTCAGACAATCAACAATTGGTGCCAAAACAGATAGAGAAGTAGTGGCATTTCTCTCCAGAAAAAACAGCAGCAACCTTTCTCTGATCTCACAGGATGGTGAGCAGATCAAAGTCTATGCATAAATGCATAATAATATGACATCGGAACACTCGGGGAATGTTTGGAATTATACTCTATTCCAGGGGTGCACAACCTGCGACCCGGGGGCCACATGCGGCCCTTGATACCATTCTGTGTGGCCCCATCCATCTGGTAACAGACATGTATGTCCATGTTTTGTGGCTGCTCACATGCATTTTTCATCTATTTCTCCCATTAGATGGGACTCCTGGAACTGGAACTAGACATTAATGGTATACACTGTGTGTTCAATCTGCCATAAATACAGTATTTCAGTTGGTAATACCCCTTTAAATTTTATTTTTGGCCCTTGACGTTGGTTCAGTCGGACAATGTGGCCCCCACCCAGAAAACGTTGTGCACCCCTGCTCTATTCCAATCTTTATATTGACTTCCCAATAGTCTATCACACAGGGCAGACATCATTGTCACTGTGGCCCGCTATTTACAGTGGCAGATATACCATATGTGTGACCTGTGCACCTGTACAGGGGAAGGATACATGAAAGAGCACACTGCAACCATCTAAGGCACTAAGCAAAGGACTGAACTCATGATTTTCATAGTTCACAATCAGTCTCAGACTGGGGTTTCTTGGGTCCGCAGTAATGCGGGCCCGCAAATATATGTTCGTGTGAATGGACCCTTAGAGGTATAAAAATGGCCGAATCACAAACAAGTCTCAGGCAAGTTATATGCGACTTGCATTGTAGCTTATGATGGCAAAGACCTGGAAACAAAAATCCAACAGGGACAACCATTATATGTGATGTTGTTGTGCAACTTTGCGGGCTTCATGTGACACTATGTAACGCTAGCCTTAGTGCAATAATAAGCTGTGAACTCTACTGACCATGTTGTTGTCAGTATATTTCAGTAAATGCAAGGTTGGGCAGAGTCACACAGCATTATATTTATATGTGGTCTTGTGAAAGGTGCAGTGTCCATAATGGGAAATCACACATCCACAAGGAGCATGTTTTCCGCAATGAACATGCTCGTCTAAAATTAGCCTTAAAGGGGTGGTGTCAAAAACTACTTTTCACTCTAAGGTTTATTTTCATCAAGTACTCTAGCTCCCATTGCTCCTTGGATTGTTTTTTTTTTCTTCTTTTTTCCAGATTTGCCTCATTTGCACTTTTCTCCTATCCCCCATGCTTGAATCCTACTTCCTGGTTTGTCATGCAACTTCTTTGCAACCCTGACTCCATTGGAACTCCCACTCTTACGGCTAGTCATGATCGCTCTCTCAGACAAGGCCTGGCAGCCACTCAGTACGTTTCCTACAGTGTCTGTATATAATGTCATTGTATAATACTGTTGAGGCAGTCCAGACAATAAAATCTGCCTGGAGTTGTGTGGCATTCATCATCCAGTTCTGTAGGGCATTGTTCACTATGAAGCGGTCATCACTGTGGGATGTGGCCAAAGGACGTCCACTTCTATGCCTTTCTGTGACTTTTCCAGTCTCTCTGTATGGGCTCATTCACACGGCCGTTGTGGCGGGTCCACAATACACGGGCACTCCGCCTAACGGACCCATTCACTTCAACTTGTTCTAATTTTTTGCAGTGCGGACAGTCGGATGCGGAATTCGGACCCCAATGATTGGTGCTTGTGTATTGTGGACCGCACTTTTTGTGGTCCACAGCATGGGCATGGCCAGCCAACGGCCGTGTGAACACGTCCTATTTCTGTTGCAACCTGCTGATGACACTCTGGGACACTCCAAGCTCAGTGGCCACTTTCGTCTGAGAACATCCTGCTTGAAGCCTCGCAATGGCGAGGTACTGTTTATCAATTGTTAGGTTTCGTCTTGGTCTCATGATGTCAAAATGTGAACAGCATGATGAGGAGGACTGTTTAAATACCAATTCTAATTGAACCAGGAAATTTATGGGGAGATTGATAGATCAAACACCTGTTGTAAATTTTGTAATATTATTTATTTATTTTTTTTAAATTAAAAAAGCTGAATTAAGTCACAGCCTATAAGCTCACAATTAATTTAGCAGCCAGCATGGGGCTCTCTCACATCAAAAGGAGAGCCCCCCTGACAGCTTTTTTAATTAAAGGCCCTTTTAGACGGGCCGATGTGTCTCCCTGCCCGAGCGCCGATCAGCGATATCGGCGCTCGGGCAGGGAGCCTTTACACGGCCCGATGAATCGAGCGCCTGGCCGCACGAGTGATCGCTGTATCACTCGTGCGGCCAGGAAGCTCCATACTGTCAGGCGCACATCGCCTGTTTACACAGGCCGATGTGCGCCCGACAGATTGGATCTTTTGTAGAAACCAAAAGATCCAATCAGCCGACAAACGAGCGTTTTGCTCGTTCGTCGGCTGATTAGGGCCACTTTTACACGGGCAGATTATCGGCACTAGCGTTCCTAGGAACGATTTTTCGGCCGATAATCGGCCCGTGTAAAAGGACCTTTACACTGCGATGGTAGTTGTGCCATGCAGCGAGACCGCTTCTGCTGGACTTGGTGCTCCTGACTGTGACCTCGGCTGTCTAATAACAGTAATAAAATGATGGTTGTCCGTTATTCTAGGATAAGTTCTCCAGAAAGAAGAAAAATTCTGGTTGGCAACCCTGATCTGCTTCTCTCTCAAAAAGGAAATGACCTTATTCAATAGACAGTGATGGGCCAATATGGTCCCCCTTTGGGTTTGAGAGGTTGTGTATAGAGGGAAATTTATCAAGCTGGTGTAAAGTAGAACTTGCTTAGTTGCCCATGGCAACCAATCAGCTTGCACCTTTCAGTTTTCACAGCTCCTTTGGAAAATGAAAAGTGGAATCTGATTGGTTGCTATGGGCAACTAAGCCAGTTCTACTTTACACCAGTTTTGATAAATCTCCCCCCCTTCCAGGGGATCAGACTGCTTTCCTGTATGAGGCTGAGGCATTTCTGCTCAGATATATTCACACACTAGACTTGACTTGACAGGACTGGGTGACATATTACTAATGCCAGTTCCATGGCTGCCTCTACTCTCCGCTCCCCAGTCCTTCCCCGCGCCTCTATCTCTATTTATCACCAGCCACACCCATACGTCACCAAGCCATGTCCGGAGTAGCTACGGGCTCCTCCGGACAGCAGGTGGCGCCTTAGAGCAGCCGAGCACAGAACAGGCGTCGCTTCTTTGTGTGTCTTGAAGTCTCCTCCTCCGTAGGGTCAAGCCTGGACATGAGGAAGGTCTCCTCACGCCTCCTGTGCTCGGTGCCTCCCGCACACTGACACCTCAGGTCTTCCTCAGAGGACACTGTCACCCGCGGCAGCTCCTTGAAGACCCCACTCCTCCTCAGGCTGCATTACATTCACAGAGTCCCTGTCACCTTCCTGCGGACTGAATGAAACTTCCTTTTCTCAGTATTTTCCTCCAGAGCGGCTCTTCGTGATTCTTCTTTCTCAGACTGCAGATTGTTTTTTCTTTAGTGACATTTTTGTTTTCGGGGATTTCTTGTGTGAAGAACCTCCTCAGCATGTTGTATAGGACATTTGCATCATTTTTTGCATAGGTGGTGTTCTGTGTGACTGATTTGTTGCATATTTTTTGTTCAGTATTTTAGATGTTTTTTAGCTTTATTATGTTTTTACTTTAGTTACGTTTGATATAAAAGGCAGTATTTTTTTCCTGCACAGGTTGAGCAGAGCCCAGTTGGTACATTTTTTACCCCATCAGTATTTGCCGTTGCTTTATAGCTGCCATGTCTACGGCCGACGTGTTCCCCCCTCCGCCGGAGGTCTCTGCCGCCGCGCACGTCCCCTCTTTTCAGAAATATCAGGAAATGTATGAGAGATCGGTGCGAGAACCAAGCGGTGAGTGATGTCTTATATTACCGTACAATCTGCAGGGGGCCACAAAATGGGGGTTTTCTTTTAATGACCCCCTGTCTATAACTGTATGCCCCCTTTTGAAGGGGTGGTGCCCCTTGCATGGTCTTCTCTGACAGGGGTGCACCACCAATGAGGCCAGGTGAGGCGATCGCCTAAGGCAGCACCAGGTGGGGGCAGCATAAGGGCCATGGGCAATGAGTGCTTTCATTGTGGCAAAGGGGTTAGGTTAAGAAATTGGCATGGGGGGTGCCATTTCAGTTTTCGCCTCTGGCAGCAGAAAGGTTAGATGCACCCCTGACTCTGATATAAATCTCCCCAGAAAATCTAATTTTTATTAATAACTCAAATGAAGGGTTTAGTTTCCATCCATTATAACAGCACCCACCTTTACGTATAATTCATAGAGATGAAGCAGAGTCGAGTTCGTCACTTGACCATTTTGTGCAGCCTTGCATTATGCCGGCTGATGAAAAAGATCCTATGTGGTCTTATATTACATATATTACAATTTATATAGTTACTGTTATAAAGACCCCAGACTCCGCTGACACTGCAAACTCAGCTCTGCTCAACACACACATACATAGTTCATACATCTAGTATGATGAGGTGTTTTTTAATGTATCTCACGTCTGCAGACATTATGAGGCTTTCACCTCTTTCTCTAGCCTTATAGGATCTTATATGTCATAATCTGTGTTTTACAGTCGGGGTTCCCTTAAACCTTGATATGAGTTCCTCAGAAGACGTCACTTTTACTAAGCAATCTCACTTTGCCCATAGAAGATTGGTGCAGGGGCAGATAAAGCAATCCATTATTCCTGACCAGAAGTTAGGTTGGAGAATAGAATTGATTGCCAGCTCCTCGGCCAAGTTTCTTTTAGGTGTGAAAGACAGTAGAGACGGAGATTTTTGTTTCTCAGAATCACATATGGATCCCTCAGACAATCCTTCACGGCTCTTGGGCAAAGCTCACGTAAACACACACATCCTCCACCTCCAGCCACGATACCAGATTGTAACCACTTGCATTCGCTATGTACTAAGAATTCTGGAGCATCTATTCTTATGACTGTAATTTGTGCCGTTCCTTTGATATTTCTATTAGAAATTTATGAATGAATTGTCTGCAGTAAAGGTACAGATGGGTGTTAGCAGTTGGGGGTGTGTCCCTGCACAGTCTGACAGCGCTGATTGGATCTCTACTGCAGACTGCTGGCAAATTATTTATAACCTTCTAGCAGGAATAATAGAGGAATGGTACAATGCAGAGCTATAAGAATAGATCCAGAATTGTTATTACCTGGGGACATGTCTGGAGAGGTGACAGGTCCTTTTTAAAGGGTTTCTGTCACCACATTTTATCATATTAAACAGGATGACATTTCCAATGCGCAAATGTCACCTGATGCTTAATATGTAATTTATTTTCACTTGCCCCGTTTTTGTTATATTAACTTTTATAATATGTAAATTAGCCTCCTAGGAGCAGGGGGGGAAGTACCCCTGCTCTTAGAGGCGCCGTTTGCCCACCTTGAAAAACGCCTTCTTTTCTTGATTGACAGGGCCAGGCAGCTCGCTCCATCTGCTGCCGGCCCTGTCCGCGATCCACATCCCGCGCCTGTGCCGTGCGTCCTTCATTCGGCGCAGTGAGGAAGCCGGGAGCCTGGCAGCCTGCTACACTCACTGCCCCTGCGCCGAATGAAGGACGCACGGCGCAGGCGCGGGATGTGGATCGCGGACAGGGCCGGCAGCAGATGGAGCGAGCTGCCTGGCCCTGTCAATCAAGAAAAGAAGGCGTTTTTCAAGGTGGGGAAACGGCGCCTCTAAGAGCAGGGGTACTGCCCCCCCTGCTCCTAGGAGGCTAATTTACATATTATAAAAGTTAATATAACACATTCACATTAGGACTCCACGTTCTCCATCAGTCTGATAAAAGTGAGTGAAGCGAGGGTCACACACATACACACTACGGCTCCATTCACACTTTGGATTCAGAGGTCCCAGCAGTCGGACCCCCGGCAATCATACGTTTATCACCGAGCTGCAGATCTTATTTATCAATGTCTTATACAATTCCTATTACTGTAACTATCGGCAGCCCCGGGAATGTTTTATTACAAGGAGGTGTAGAGGAGCACTTGCCATATTGCAACATGCGGATCCTTCAGGACTCCAGTTATTGATGCCAAAACACTGATAACCGTCAGACCGCGCCATTCATACCGTCTCCAGGTCAGGCTGCAACTAATGTATGTGTCATAAGACCTTGTCATAAAGGTGGAACCAGTTCAAGGGCATCTCAGCCGAAACAATCCAGACTTAAAGGGGACCCGTCACCTCTCCTGTTGTAGCAACTGCTTGCATATCCTATGTAATAAAAATTCTGGAGTATCTGTTCCTATGGCTGTGTTGTGCCATTCCTTTATTATTCCTACTAGAATGAGTTGCTAGTAGTTTACAATGACGTTCCAGAGGGGTGTTACCACTTGCAGATGTGTCCCTGCACAGTCTAACACTGGCAGTACTGATAGGGTAATCTCAGATTGTGCAGGGACACACCCTCAACTGGTAACACCTCTCAGGACCTTCATTGCAAACTGCTAGCAGGAATAGTAAAGGAATGGCACAACTTACAGACATAAGAATAGATGTTCCACAATTGTTATCACAAGGGGGATGAAAGCAGTTACTAAAGCAGACATGAGAGGAGAGGGGGCAGCGCCTCTTTAAAGGGATTGTATGTTTTTCCTAGTCCTACCAGTGACTATATGCTGCAATGGCAGGCACTGTCCAAGGACAAGAGTGATGGACATGATTTCTGGGGGGAAAAAGACAGACTGTTACTTCTAATTTCATACAACCCTTGACAGGAACTTGAAGATCACTGGTCACAGATTTATCCTTCTCATTTTCCTTCAGAAGAAATCAGAACCATCAGTCACAGGATTATTTTCTGGTGACAAGATAAATGGCACCATTCATTGAAGAGAGAGCCCCTGGGAGTGTCCGCAGCCTTTATATATAAATGTGTCCTGCTGGTTTACAAATTGCAGTTTTGTATCCTATCCTAATCCAGTTACATATTCTGCTGTGTGTGAACAAGACCTAAAGCTCACGCCTCTCGCGAATGTACAGATGTTTAGTATGGCTCTCATAGCCCACTGCGGACTCGTATTGTGGCGCGCGCTGGTTTTTATTTTCTCCCAGATGCATATGGAGTGCATGACTGAAAAATGAGGACGTGCAGCGCCACATTACTGCAGTATGATGCACTGCATCTTCTCCTTGATGAACAGGGCCAGGTACCTGCATAGTCAGATCATCTGACCTTGTCAATCAAGAAGAAGATGGAGGGGCCGGCAGAGGAAGCAGGATGAGCAAGAGTGCACAGAGTGGCTTGGGCCCACCCTCGATGCACTTAATTGCTGATTTGCATATGGATTCTCCAGAATGAAGCAACTGATCCCTAAGTGAAAGGTATGATTACATTCATCTGAGCTACCCCTACAATGCATTGTGTCTGGTTTATCAGAGAACTTCCAGGTGAACTTCCTTTAAAGGGGTTGTCCACCTTTGAAACCCTTTTGGGCAGCTCCCTGTCGGACTTACCACCTCTCTAACATCCAGTTCTGGCTCCTTCGTTGCATTGCGCTTCGGTTCTCTGTTTGTCCACTTCTGGAGTGGACGGGGGGGGACATATATCTCTGCAGCCAATGGCTGTCCACAGCGGTGACATGTCCCCCAAGAGGCGCAGAACCCAGTGAGAAGCTGCTATGGGGACACATCACCGCTGTGGCCAGTCATTGGCTGCAGAAGTGGACAATCAGGTGACCGGAGCACAGTGGACTGAAGGAGCCATGAGTATGCTTCCTTCCACAGGCCGGCGGAGGAAGGGGGGTGACCAAAAAGGGTTTCAAACGTGGACAATCCCTTTAATGTTGCAATTTAGATATATTCGAGCAGTAGAAAATAAGTTTAAATGCGGCCATTTCTTTTAAAAATGTAATGCTAAATGGAAATACCAGTATTTAGTCTTTCAGATCTGCTGTCTGATTTTCAGCATGTACTTTTTGTTAATTTTTGCAGAGTTTTGGGGGGAAATTGCAGAAGATTTCTACTGGAGGGTGGCTCCTGCTCAGCCGCTTTTGAAGTACAACTTTGATGTCACTAAGGGGAAGATCTATATTGAATGGATGAAAGGAGCCGTCACCAATATATGTTACAACGTCCTTGATAGAAATGTCCGAGAGAAGAAGCTGGGGGATAAGGTGGCCTTTTATTGGTAAGTTGTATTGTGTGGGTGAGGTGTACCTGGGCTTTCTGTGATCACTTCCTATTGTATAACAGCAAGCAGGGATGAAAACTGTCAGGAATTGATTCAGTATATTGGTATATAAAGCATTTACTTGCTGAAAGTAGAAAACTTCTTTATAGCTGTGGCTGGCAGAGCATCCAGACAGCAGTTTTATACACAGTCTTTCCCATCTTAAGGGCTCTTTCAGATGAGTGGATGCCGTGCGTGGAATCCGCTGCATGAAAGAGAACCAAGCCCCGTTCAGGACAGCAGAGACACGGAGCATTAACGTGATTGATAATGCTCTGTGCCTCTCTGTGATCTTTTTTACTACAAAATCATAGTGAAAACCTTATCTCACTATGATTTTATAGTAAAAAGATCACAGAGAGGCACGGAGCATTATCAGTCATGTCAATGCTCCGTGTCTCTGCTTTCTGGAACGGGGCTTGGTACTCTTTCACGCAGCGGATTCCACGCACAGGATCCGCTCATGTGAAAGACCCCTAAGGCTGTATTACACATCACAATGTGGCAGACAATTGTCAGGAGGGAAGCACTCACTCCCAGCAATTGCCTACACATTAGCGGGGGAGACTGCTGCTATTACATGCACCAATCTTCTCTGCAGCCATGGTAGGATTGATCACTATGCTATAGCTCGTCCCCATGATGTATAGTGGTTTGCCAGCGGCAGATCTTTATTAGAAACCACGATCTGCCGTAATTTTTGAACATTTGAGAAGATTTGGATTGCCTGATGACCGAGCGCTTGGTTTAATCAGTACAGTCCGCAGGCACCCAGCAGTAATGGCCCTATGGAGATACATGTTCTCCAGAGCTCTGAAAGACGTCAGCATAAATTGAATATTGTGGAAGATGGTAGCATGTTAATGAAGCTGCCGTAGACAAATTACACTCATTAGTTACATTCTATAATTAAGAAATTACTTTCTGAATAGCTCATTGTGTTCACTTATATGTTTGTACCCAACATCTGTTTATTGTCATCAGAGGATGGATTCACTAGTGTGTTACCGGCCGAGATTACAAGATGATGGTCTGGTACACATGGGGTGAATCATTAGTTTTTATATCACTGCTTGAAAAATGAAATGCAGGCGATTAAAGAATTAAAATCATTTTTGGAGATCTGAGAGTTGGTCTGGATAATAATAATCGTTATCTGTGTAGCGCTAACATATTCCAAAGTAACAAGCAAGTAAAATGATAGTCGTGTTATATGATGGCGGTTGAAAAGTATTTTTTCGCTCTATAAGATGCACCTGATCATAAGACGTCCTAAAGTTTTGGAGGAGGAAAATAAGAGAAAAAAATATTTTTCATCAGACCTCAGATCAGACTCCCAATCTGATATTCCGTTTGTACCCTACTGTTAGTTTCACACTTTTCTCGTGTGGGTATGACCCACTCAGTAATACATTCTGATTGTGAGATTCCTGTGTCCAGGATGCTGCTGCCTTCCCTCTGCAAATTGCCATGGAATTGCTTTCCTGACTATAGCCAATTATTCAAATCTTTCCTTTCCTTCTTCACACAAATCTGCCCTCTTGTTGCACTCTCTAAAGCTAAGACAATGATTGGGGGAGATGAGAAAGCCGCCAGAAACCGGAGCAGCGCTCTGATGGATTTATGTCAGATTCAGCAGCACCAGCACCTAGGTGAAGGATTTGCACATTCACTCTGCAGAAGCAAAGTGGCAGGAAATGTTTAATGAAGGCTATTTAGAAAGTTGCTTGATTATGCATCTAGTCAAAGGTGTACATAGCCTTTAAAGGCTGTTCCCATCACAGTAAGTTATTGTCGATCACTAGGATTTTATTGGCTGAATGGTGGGGGCTGTTTCTTGATCAGAACCAGTCCTGATTACACCGCCCACACAGGATGGTGTTTACAGCCTTCTGTGTATGTACACTGATACAGAAAGAGCTGTCAATCACTGTATGTCAGCAGGACTCTCACTGTTGCTGCTAGGAGTCCTGTCAGGATTCACTCTGCTTTTTCTGAGAAATCCTGCTCCAAGTCATGTGACGCCTGAATCACACGTCAGTGTTTTGGTCAGTGATTTCAATCAGTGATTGTGAGCCAAAACCAGGATTGGAGCCTCCACAGACACGAGGTATAAGGGAAAGATCTGCACCTGGTTTTGGCTCAGCATCACTGATGGAAATCACTGACCGAAACACTGATGTGTGAAAGAGGCATAAACCTGTATATGTATGTGTGATATATCACAGAGCTCAGCTTTTCTCCCCCTATCATTTTCTGCCATCAGATGTCAGGAGACAGGTTCCCTTCAAGCAGTGATGTGTTAGTGACTGGATTATACAGTGGTAGATATTTACATGACAACATGATGGTATAAAAGAAACGAGAAAATGTATGCCACAGGGCGGTACGTCTTGTACTTGGATGAAAACCCGTAGTAGGAGGCATAATATACTACTATGTTGTATTCTCACAAGTGCAGTCCTGATCTTTTCAGGCGGAACAGGAGGAAATCACGTGATCTGTTTGCATAATACTTTTAGTGTTGGGAAAAGTATACATATGTTTTAACCCCTTCGCCGGCTGTCATAGACAGCCGAGCGTCACAGGAAGCTGACAATGGGACCAATCGGTGGTCCCCACGTCAGCGATCGCTGTGATTGGTCTGTCAAATATGACAGACCAATCACAGCTTCTGTGTACTATAACGCCGGTTATAGTACACAGAAACAGCTCCGATCTCCTCCGAGTGTTCCTGAGAGAGATCGGAGCATTACTGTGTAAAAATCAGTTATCCCAGACCCCCCAGTGTCCAGATCCCCCCCCCCTCATCCCTCAAGAGCACCCCCTTCATATAGTCCATATCCCCCATCTGTGTCCTCAACCCCCCACCCCCCAGGATCCAGTAGCAGCACAGCTCAGTGGTGAAAAGCTGAGCTGTGTCTGCTTTGTCAGGGATCCCCACATAAGACACCCCATCTCTTCCCCCATACCTCCGTGAGCACCCCAGGATCCAGCAGCAGCACCCCGGCCGGATCCAGCAATAGCAGCACAGCTCAGTAGTGAGAAGAAGAACTGAGCTGTGTCTGCCTAGTTCCCCAGTACCCCAGTTTTCCCGTCCCATCCCCCTGTTTTTTTTTTTTTATAAAAAAAAAAAAAATAATATATATATATATATATATATATATATATATATATATATATATATATATATATAAAAAAAGTTAATTAAAAAAAATGGTAGAGGGGATTAGTTTAGAATCTTAGTTAGGCTTAGGGTGTTAGTGGGGCAATTAGTATTAGTTAGATAGTTAGATAGGGCTAGCGTTAGGGACCGTTGTCTCTGAAATCCAAACGGCGCTCTTTCCTTGCCAAGCCCTCCTGTGCGTCTGTACAGCGTTTTACATCCACATATGGGGTATTCCCGTACTCAGGAGAAATTGCTTAAATATTGTAGGACTTTTTCTTCTTATATCCCTTGTGAAAATGAAGAATTTGGGGCTACAACAACATATAAGTGTTAAAAATCAGATTCTTCATTTTTACAGGCTATTTATGGGTTATTCCTGTGAACCAACTATAGGGTTAATAAACTTAAAAAATCTTGTTCTGAGTACTTTCGGGGGTGAAGTTTTTAAAATGGAGTGATTTATGGGGTTTTATAACATGTAGGCCCCATAAATCCATGTCAAAACTGGGCTGGTCCCTCAAAAAAACTGATTTTTAAATTTTGGTCAAAATTTAGAAAATTGCTACTAAACTTTGAAGCCCTGTAATGCCTTGAAAACATAAAAGTACAGATTTTTTTTTCTCTACATAAAAAAGACATATTGCTAATATGAATATATATCTAATTTATGTGATATCTTCCTTAGAAGCAGAGAATTTCAAACTTAGAAAAATGCTATTTTTCCAATTTTTCATGAAATTGTGGAATTTCCAACAAGGAAACACTGCAAATATCAACCCAAAGCTATTACTAAAATAAAGTAGAATATGTCACGAAAAAACAATCTTGGAATCAGTCGAATCGGTGAAAGAATCCCAAAGTTATGAATTAATAAAGTGACACATGGCAGATTTAAAAAATGTGGCTTCGCATTAAGTGTAAAAGTAGCTTCGTCCTTAATAAGGGGTTAAACATACACAAATGTACTAAAAGCATAGCAGGATTCCTTACTGATGATTGATGGCGCTCTTATGTCTCATACTATTGCCTTGGGTATTTTTTTTACCTTTTATGTTTGTACTTAAACATGTTTTTTATAAATAAATAAATGTATAATTCCAGGAAGCAGGACTGCACCACTGTGAGCTCATGTTGCATGTTTTGATTATTAGTTTATGTATATAATGTATATAATGTATATCTACATAACAAATAAACTAGTGGTCAAAACAAGCAAATGTAATAAATGACATGAGCTCACAGACTGGTGCAGAAGGAAAGAATATAACCTGTGACGGAGGTGGATTTAAGTAGAGTTGAAGATGTGTTGAGGGGGTGAAGGGGTGAAAGAATTTTTAGAAGAAGGCTGTAGAGAGCATGTTTTAGTAGTGTAGGTGGAAAATGATGAGGGCATTAACTGGCCTTCTGGTTGCGTGTAAAATATATATATATATATAATAAAGCTGAGTGTATGTGTGTGTGTGTGTGTGTCCGCTAAAGGAATCCGCACCACTGCAATCACAAAATTTGGCACACATGTACATCAGGTGTCTGGGAAGGTTTTAAAACCGTTTTCAGCTCTCCAGGACGTACCGTTCCTGAGATATTCCCAAAAAATGCATTAGCCAATAGTAGCCTGGTCACATGACCCTTATCAGCCAATAGAAGCTCACAGGCAGTTTCCACACACAAGGTTTCTATGACAACCTAGCCTAGACAATCATTACCTCATATAATGTAAATGTCACATATTTACTGTTCAGTAGTAATAAAAGATGTTTTCTTCCACTGCTACCCACCTTCCTCCTAAATTACTATGGCATCGACCTGTAATTCAGGCCACCGTCAAAAGAAGGACTTAAAAGCACCACCCCCAGATCCCACTAAGTCACGCCCCTGACTCAGTCAGGCCACGCCCCTTCCATGCCGCATTTGACCGGGATTAAAAATATAGGTAAAAATCAACTTCTGTCAGCTGCAGGGGTGGGGGGAGGGTGACTTTCTCCCTGCAGCTCATTGCTCAGACTGCACAGTGCTGCTGCTGAGAGTGCTGCTGCTGTGTCCATCTAGGCCCTGCGCATGACAGAGGACAGGGAGTCTGAAAGCCAGACTGTCCAGCCTAAAACAAGACCTCTGGCCACCCTAGGCGCAGGCTGATGTTAGAGTGGCCAGATGTCCGGCTTTAGGCTGGACAGTCCAGTTTTCTGGCTACCTGTTCTCCATCCAACGCAGTGTCTGGACAGACACACACAGGGATGTCCACCCTTTCAGTAGCTCACACTCAGACAGCTTCTCCTCCATGTCTTCACGGAGCCAGGAGGGTGTGGCCTCATGTTTAGTGATGTGTCTTCATGGGAACTGGGAGCGCTGTTTCACGTTTGAGAGAATGGCCACTGAGGTCTGGCTTTCTGGGGTGAAGACAGTGGCCACTCTAGCTGCTGTGGAGGTCACAGTTAAAGGGGCGGGCTGCTGTAGAGGTCACAGTTAAAGGGGCGGGCTGCTGTAGAGGTCACTGTTAAAGGGGCGGGCTGCTGTAGTGGTCACTGTTAAAGGGGCGGGCTGCTGTAGTGGTCACTGTTAAAGGGGCGGGCTGCTGTAGAGGTCACTGTTAAAGGGGCGGGCTGCTGTAGAGATCACTGTTAAAGGGGCGGGCTGCTGTAGAGGTCACTGTTAAAGGGGCGGGCTAATAAAATAAATAAAATTAATTAAATATACCCGGATACCCGGGCGAAGCCGGGTCCTTCAGCTAGTATATATGTATATATATCTGAATTGTTTTGGGAACAAAATAAGTATCACACTTGGGTACCTTGGGTCAGCTAGTGTCAATGATAGTGTCCATTCTCTTTGTCTACAAAGTCTGCTTCAAGTGAAGTTGTCTTCTGCTGGATCTTTAGGGCCTGGTTGTAGCAGGGCCCCATTATTGTCTCAGAAGCTGACCTCTCTGGAGGCTCTCCTCTGGGACATTGGTTCACACAATTAAACCTGAGTCTTGATTCAAGTTTTTGCACACCTGTAGTAGTACTGTATAAATTGACTGGAAATATGCATTAAATATTCTGTCTAATGACAAGCTGTGATTGGAATTGCAGTAGGTAACAGACTGAGACTCATGTCGCCAATTTGATATAATAGATGGTCGGTGGCCACCTTAAAGGGGTTGTACATACCCAGGTTCTCACTCCGGCAGCCCTCCTGAACAGGGCATCGGAGCATCTCATGCTGGATCGCGCAGGGCAAGGGCTCTTTTGTTTGTAAACATTCGCTGCCGGGTGGAGGCTTCCACCCGGCAGTGAGTTCGGTGACGTCACCGGCCGTAATGGGCCGGCTTTAGCGCTGCCCTAGCCGTTTGAATGGCTAGGGCAGCGCTAAAGCCCGCCCATCAGTGCCGATGACGTCACTGGGCTCACTGCCGGGCGGAAGTCTCCGCCTGGCAGAGCCTGGTACGTTACCGGAACCGGGCTAAATTCCTTTGCCCTGCGCTAATTAACGCAGGGCAAAGGAGGGCATAGGATGCTCCGATGCCCTGTTCAGGCGGGCTGCCTGGGTGAATTGAAAGGTATGTCCGGGTTCAGCTCTGAACCCGGACAACCCCTTTAAGTTTATAGTTTCTTTTGTACAGTACTTGTTTGAGGGTACAGACCAGATTTGTCACTTTAAATATAAAATATCTATCTTTCACTTTCTTCAAGGGAAGGAAATGAACCAGAAGACTCAACTTCGATCACTTATGCCGAACTCTTGAAGAAGGTGTGCCAGTTTGCCAATGTTTTACGTGACCAAGGTATTCAGCTAGTTTTGTCATTTCTTTGTGTCAATCAGCAATACTTGCCTAATGCTAATATTGTGTATGTGTAATAAAATCATAAGTATACCTAAGTTTTAAAAAAGTTTGCATAATGGCTGTGCTTCTTTGTGCAATCATAACTGTAAAGGAACATTTTTTTTTTCTTCCCTAATGTCTTTTTCAGCCTAAGTTGTCCCCCCTTTAGTGGCATAGCTAGATACATTTCTCACACAAGCAGGGAGCATCTCTCTTCTGTGGAATCTGCCCGCACTATACTGATGTGCTGGAGGAGGAGATCACACATACAGAAAGGCAGGAGGCTTTTGTGATTTTTGCAAGCAGTGTAGAATACAGTACTTTTATCAGGCTCAGAATGTCAGATAGCTTTTGCACGCCCCTATTTCCAGTGAGCTGTCTTCTTCGTCTTGACAACAGGCAATGAACCCTAGTGGCCATGACTTAGGAACTTTTTTCAAGTGGATGCAGGTAGATTTTTTTTTTAAATAAAGTGATTTAGAGAGTTGATAGTTACACCATTCTCTATTAAATGAAATAAAATTGTGTGAAAGTACAATGACTCTTTAACGCTATTTAACAACTGTACAGCCATTATCCAATCACCATAATAAGAAAGCTTTCCTTCAGATTTATGTAAATATAAAAGGTCTTAAGGTGGCCATACACGTAACCCCTTCGCTACCAGCGCCGTACATGTATGGCGCTGGAGCGATGAGTAAACATGACGCCCGCTTGCACCATTGCTGCCTAATTATTACATTTATTTATATGAATTGAGATGCACGGAGCACCGAGGGGCTGGGCTTGCTCTTCGGAGCATCGTTTCACCTCCTTTCTCCCATTGCCACTCCTCCTCATGGCCTGATATAAAAGGGTTTAAGTGCGATATTTCAAGGCCAGACATCCGAAGAGTGAGGATGCCTGCCCCTGTCTATCAGGCCAAGAGGGGAAGTTGCAAAAGGGGAGAGTAGGAGGTGAAACGATGCTCCGAGGAGCTAGGCCAGCCCCTTAGTCCTCTCAACCTCTCAGCTAAAAAGTAATAATTATTCCGCAATGGTACATTAATTTGCAGCAATAGAGGACTCATTTTATTCACAATGATCCACCGTACCAGGCATTATACTTGGTTTAATAGGGTTGATCATGGTGACAGATGCTTTTTAAAACATGGCCTCTTCACACGATCATTTTTATGCATCAATTATCCAATGACATTAACATTGTTTCCTCAGGTGTTAAAAAAGGAGACCGTGTGTCCATTTATATGCCCATGGTAATAGAGCTAGTGGTGGCAATGCTGGCTTGTGCCCGAATTGGAGCCATTCACTCCATAGTGGTAAGTTAATGTTTGACAAATACATTTTGTAATCACAGTTGGAGAGTGAACTGGTTCTAGGGCATGGTATTGATCCCATCATTCACTCTGTGGTGACAATATACATTTGATGTATGCTCTGCAAAAGCTCCCTCATACATAGCAAATGTATCCAGAGGCCAAAAGTCTCCTAGGCCAGTATATGGTATTGACTACACTATGTTATTCACAGGCAACAGTAAAAATAACAAAGAAACGTACTGTATATTGCGCAGTAACATGGAAGCCTAGGTACGACACATGCGTCTACACATTGGCAGGAAATACAGCATACTAATGCACTGTGAAAGCACCCTACATTTGCAGTTCATGCAGAATTATAGTACAGTCTGTGCACAGTCTTACAGCAAATTGAATATATATTCTGTGTTAAAGGGGTTTACTGGGGGGCACAATATTGGTGACCTATCCACAGAAGTGAGTGGCCAAGGAAGAGGCGGCAGCACTCACCGGAGCTCTGCAGCCTCTTCAAACAGCAGATTGGGTGGGGGTACCAGGAGTTGGACCTCCATTGATCAGATATTGATGAGCTATCATCAGGATAGGTCATCTATTATCTACTCCTGGAAAAATTCTGCCGGCGATTGTCAGGAGGGAGGTGTTACTTCCTGGCAATCGCTCGCTCACTAGCGGAGGAGACTGCTGCCATTACATGCAGCGATCTCCTCCACAGCTTGGGGAGGAGCGATTGTTATGCCATTGCTCATTCCCATACTGACTTGTTGTTTGCCTGCAGCAGATCGTGATTACACAGCACAATCTGCCGCAAGCAAACAATAATTTTTAAACCTGGAGTGCCCCGATGAACGCAGTATGGCAGTATTACACCGCCAGATCATCTCTAACGAGCATTCCTACGACCGCTCATTAGTAATGATTGGCCTGACAATCATCTGGTGCCCCTCTGATAGGTAAGGCTTTGTGTTTGTCAGTAAATATATCACTTTTTTTCTGTCTAGTTTGCTGGGTTTTCTGCAGAATCTCTGTGTGAGCGGATATTGGACTCTCACTGCTGTCTCCTTATTACAGCAGGTAGGCATGGTTCTTAAATGCTGGTGCATGCAGTAGGAGAACATTTTATAAATGATGAATAAATTTACGATTTGCATAACATATTGACTCTGATTTTCTTTCCAGATGGGTTTTTTCGTGGTGATAAATTGATTAACCTGAAACAGATTGCTGATGAGGCACTAAAGAAGTGTGCAGAGAAGTAAGCGGTGCAAAATTGAGCAGGCAGAAACATATGACTATACCAACCTTTCATTGAATTGACGTAATCAAATTCCCCTTTTCCTTCTACATTATTAAAGGGGCTGTTTTACAGCAACCTTTTTCCACATGCTTTAGTATGGGTTGTAAGCATGTATGTGTTGTGCGGTAAACAGAAATGCACTAAGATAGAATATCTTTGGTCATAAAAGGGGTTCTCCAAGTCCTCAGGATAGGTCATCAATATCAGATCAGCGGGGGTCCGACAGCCGGCACTACACTTGTATAGGAACAAGCCGTCCCACTGAAATCAATGGGACAGCTTGGGTTTAATTAAACCTGCTTGCTGTCGCATCAGCAGCAATGAAGTGGAGGCAGCGCTGGTACGGTGCGTGCCTCCTCTTCAAACAGCTGATCGGTGGGGGTGCCAGCTGTTGGACCCCCACCGATCTGATATTGATGACCTATCCTGAGGTTAGTCATCAATAAATATAACTTGGAGAACCCCTTTAAAGGGGATATTCCAGAATGAATGGAGTTGCAGTTTAGCACGTGCACTGCTTTTGTAGTCATAGTCTATGGGAATGTTGGAGAAAGCAGAGTACAGCGCTTGTCTACCTCAGGTAGTGCAGCAATTTGAATGGATCTTCATGGTAATGGACATGCTCGACTGCTGCTACATTCAAACCAGGGACAGGGGACCGCCACTGATCAAACACTGATCACTTATCCTGGTGCTAGGTGATATGTGGCCGTTCTTGGACAAACCCTTTAAGGGTACCTGCACACAATTTCTAATCACAGTTTTTGATGCAAATTTGAGGTGATTTTGCTGGAGATCTCACCCTTCATTTGAAAAGGGTGAAATCCACAGCTCAAACCGCAAACATAATTGACATGCTGCATTTTTGGAAATCCACATGGCAGGTGAATTTCTGCACATATTTGTTTACGGTCATACACTTTGCTGGCACTGCTTGCTTTTTTTCCCCGCACAGGATCCTGTGCGTAATCCCCAACTGCAGGTACCCTAATGTCATAAGGAGCCTTAGATAAAATATAAGTGACTTCTCAAATGCATATATATATGACTGGTATTTCTTTGCAGGAACTACTCCCTGAGGAAGTGCATTGTGCTTAAACATTTGGGAAGAGATGATGTCTGTGACGGAACAAGCAAATCCTCACCTCCGTGCAAGAGACTTTGCCAAAATGTACAGGTAAACCCATGGAGTCAGATCCAGTATCCTAGCATGCATGTCAATGGACTCTGTGTGAAACATGCACCTGGTGAGGCCTTTTAAGGCTGCCTGACTTATGTCGGAATGAGGCCAAACCCTTCAAGTTGATTAGAAGTATGACCTGGATCAGGCAGCCCTGGAGCAGAATTTTAATGAGCCTCTAGGAGTAACAAGGGCGTTGCTGTTACACCTAGAGACTCAGTATCCTCTGCACTTGCTGCGCCCTATGTACTTTTATTGACAGGGTCAGGCATGATGACTTTTTCACTGCCTGGCCCTGTTAAAGTGCAGAGGGTGCAGCAGTTCCAGAGAGAGCTGAGCCTCTAGGTGTAACAGCAACGCCCCCATTGCACCTAGAGGGTCATTTGCATATAATAAAACATCACTTTTCTCAGCAATGCGGGCACATGTGAACATGGGACCAACACAGATGCCTCCAGCTGCCAAGTGCACTTGTAACAGGTCAGCCAGTTTCACAGGTGCAATTCTGCTGACAGATGCCCTTTAAGGCTAGGACTACACGGCGACACCCGTCGCAGCCAGGATCCCTGAGTAGCCGCGATCCCATAGAAATGAATGGGATCGCCGCGGCAGTCGCAAGAAATCCAACCATGTTGGATTTCTTGCGACTGCCGCGGCGATCCCATTCATTTCTATGGGATCCCCGCTACCCAGGGATCTGGGCTGCGACAGGTGTCGCATGACAACTGTTGCAGTGTAGCCCTAGCCTAAGACTGGGGCTGCATGGGGACTTTGTCTGTGACACACATTGTGTGGCCAAAGATCACAATGCAGCACAGCCTGCATTGCAACTAATGAAAGCAAATGGGGCTGCATTGTGAACCGCAAATGACTGCAGGGTTGGGTGTCTTGTGACCATGGGTTCATGGTCGCGACAACTTGTGGGTCACTATTACTACTTGCAGTGCAGGAAGTACTACACTGTAGTCTTTGCAAAACATGCCATGGACAGAATCTCTGTCTAACTCCAGCCGATTACGGAGTTTGTCTCATCAAAACAAACCCTTTCCAAATTGAAGCGACCTGACATTCAGAGTTTAGAAAGCTGCGGCCAGACATACATGCTGACCATTTCAATGAATCGCCTCGGATACTTGAGTGGCAGCAGCTCTTTGTTAGCATCTATTCCGATTGTTTCTTAGATGGGGGGTCCTGAGATTGTGACAATCTCTTTAATTAACTTAATTGACAGATGTGGCTGACTTTGTACACTATGTAAACAATAAGTATTTTTACTTTGTCATTTTATGACCACGTGGGGTGGATTTCGCAGCAATTTGCAGCAGAATTTCAGCTGTGGATTTGCAGTGAGCTTCACCCTCCACATTGCAAAAAAAAAAGAGTGAAATCTGCAGCATAAATTCACACACTGAAGGTGTAAAATCCACACCGCAGATCAATTTACACTGCAGATTTTTTTTCACAGTGTGTTCATTAGATTTCTTAAAATTTCATCCACATTGCTGGCCCTGTAAAAAAAAAAAAAAAAAACTGCAGATCTGCCATACACGAATGGACGTAACCAAAAAAACAAAAATATCATAAAGCACTAGTTTGTTCTGTAGATCTCCCACTGTCCTAATTAAATGTGTGTCCGTTACATTGTTCACTGCCTGTATCATCCTATACAGAACATGCACAAATGAGTTGCTTTCAGGCCCCAGTGCATTCATTGTTCATAGGTCCATAATACAATAAATCTCATCTCAACCCAAAGTTCCCATGATCAATGAGCCTGCCGTCCATATGAGGAATCTTTCTCCTTTTTGTGGAAGCAAGCTTCCTTGCTGCAAGGCTCCAGTGGGTCATTATTAGTATATGTTATTCAGTATATGTGTCCCTGTATAGTCTCTGCAGGAGTACTAACAGCTTGTTGCATTCTTATTTCTTTATCAAGCCTCACCTTGTTTCCAGTGCAATAACTGCCTCTCCCTGCTAAAGCTTTGGCTTTTTTGCCTTGAATTGAAAAAGTCATCAAAGTGACCCATTATCCAGTTGTTAACAGCTCTTCTCATCCATTTCTACTTTATGCATGCTCCTGAAAATAATCCTTAAAGAGCATCTGCCAGCATGTTCAACCCTAGTAAACCAGACATACTGCATGGTAGGGTTGAACATGCTGAGTGCAGTGATACCTCTGTTGCAGCATTTTAGAAAAATGTGTACTTCTGTTTTTATGGTAATGAGGTGCTCAGAGCACCAAGGGGCTGGCCAAGTCCCTCAGAGCACTGCTTCTCCTCCTTCTCCTTACCACTGTCACCGCTTCCCTTGATTGATAGGGCCTGGTCTCCTCGCTCGTGCCAGTGAAAGTACAGCTAACACATGCGCAGTTTGGATGTCATGAGCAGGGACGCTGCTCTGAAGAGCCAAACTTTGCATGTGCTGATTGTACTGTTGCTGGATCTCAGAGTGGGATAGCCCTCCCCACTCTGAGATCTAAGCTGTGCATGCGCAGACTGTAGTCTCATCAGCACATGTGTGAGACTTGAGGACCAGACATCCAAACATTGAGGGTGCCCAGGAGAGGCGACGGGAGAGAAGAGCAGGTGAAGCACTGCTCCGAGGACCTAGGCCAGCACTTCGGTGCTCTGAGCACCTCAATAACCATAAAAATCAAAGTACACATTTCTTTAAAAATGACACCTCTGATTGCTACAGCAGAGGAGTTGTTGCACTCAGCATGAACAACCTTACCAGGCGGTATGTCTAGTTTTCTAGGGATGGTCATGTTGATAGATGCTCTTTAATATGGCAGCCTTTACAGTCCTTATAGAAATCATTAAAATCCCACCACCACCTGCCTAGTTATGCAGCAGTAGGAGAAACCAGCCAAGCAGATATAACCATTCCAGAGTCTAGGCAATCGGCTGCAAAGATTATAACGTAAACCATGAGAAATGGTTGCAAAGAACTGGACGATCTAGGACTTCTACCAGAGATCTCGGTGGGAATGGCGCATGTATGTGCATATGCTTGTCTCACAGGAAAGCAAGTACAAACCTTATTTTTCTCACCATGTCAGTATTGTGTGCTTTCCTTGGTTTTAAGGCTACTGAATATACTTGTATATCTGGGTTTTTAACAGGGAAACAAGCAGGACAGAGCAAAGCGAGCTGCACCCCAGGTATTTCAGCTGTATCTGCAGGCAGCTGTGTGTGTTAACCATTTCCAGTGCGTCTCACTAACAGCACCGTGGCTTTCTGTCTTTGCATATGTCTGTGTCACAGGGTGTGTCTCTAACGTGTCTTATGTAGGCATAGTCTTCTCCAACGCGACATGTTTAACTTGGACCAGCGATACCTTTTTTATAATGAACCCTGTTTAGTAAAGGATTACATGCCAACAGGATACTGATAAAATGTGTTTAATTCAGTAAAATGACACGTGCAAAATATATCACAAGAGAAAAGTAGCCGTGAGTTTCTGTATCTAGTTTTCCATGTCGCCTTCAAACAAATGCTGTGTTTGCTTGGCAGCTATAGCTATGGCTATTATCAGGGGGCTATGCCAGATCTCTCTCTTGTAGACGCTGACATGGTCACCAGCCAGTCTCCACGTGTACAGGCCATGCTTGTGTAAAGTATTTTTAAAGGAAGTCTGTCAGCATAAAATTTACTGTTCGGCCTCATGCACACGACCGTTGATCGGCTGTTCCCTGCATTGGGAGCTGCAATTTTCAGTCCCCAATGCATGGACATCATCCATGCGGATTCTGCAGACGGATCCAGACCTATTCAACTTGAATCGGTCCGTGGTCCGTCCCCACCACCACCTCAAAAAAGTAGTGCTTGAACTACTTTTTTTGCAGTGCGGAGGCACGGACAGAAACCCCTTCGTTCCGCACCGACCTTCCAGATTGCGGACCCATTCAAGTGAATAGGACGGCATCTGTGATGCGGGGTACACACAGCAGGTGCCTGTGTATTGTGGACCGCAATACGGGCACAGCCGTGTACATGAGCGTTTAAACCAGGCCCAATGCCTTGTAGGGCTAGCTCAGCTTAATGTAATGATACTTTTCACTTAGGCCGTCTTCACATGTTGCGGAATACATGCGTTTTTGTCAGCACAGATTCTGGTGCGGAAAAAACATTGCATAGTACAGTACCAGCAAAGTGTATAAGATTACACAAATCTCATATACACTTTGCAGATTTTTGCTACATGGGTATTGACATGCTGTGTGGATTTCCAAATCCACAGCATGTCAATTATGTTTGCGGTTTTAGTTGCCATTTTCATCCTTTTCCAATGAAGGGTGAGATCTGCAGCAAAAAACGCAATCTTTCAGACACTACCAGAATGACAACAGTACAGAGGAAGATATTACTGATAGAAATCGGGATGCTGTGAATGCAACTGAAAGTGAAAGTAAAAACAGGTTTTACCGTTGATTATTCCCGACTTGATTTCTAACAGTAACTTCTCCTCTGTTGTCGTTTTGGTCTTATATGAAAGCCTGGGGTGTCATCTTTCAAACAAGACCAGTTGCATGTTTCTAGCTACTACCATTCAGGAGATAGCAGCATCTAAAGCAGGCCTCCCTCCTCCAGTTAGCTACTTTTCCCACTGCCCGAGCTGAACTCGGGCAAAACAGTTAAAGAAGAACTTTATTCTCTGACCTGTTAGAAAGGTGCATGATATAATCTGTAGTGAATGTAATCTTCTTATCAGAGAATGTAATTGTGAGTTATCACCTCTCTTCTTATTGTAGCTGAGTCATGTGACCAACTCTCTGACCTCCAGCCTACCCAGGACAGGAAGCCAGTCACTCTATTCATTCCTATGAGACTGAAAGTGATGATGTGTGAGTTGGTGGGTCTAATTGCTGGTCACATGACACAGATGAGAAACATCAGGGAGATATAACTCAAATAATTCAGACACTGGTAAGAAAATGACATTCACTACAGATTACATCATGTACATTTCTAGCAGGACATGGAATAAAAATTTTTGTGGGAGTTCTTCTTTAAGTTGCATTAGGCCCCATTCAGACGGCCGTATTATTGCGGGTTCGCATTATTGCGGACCCGCAATAATACGAGGGCCGCCTAGCGTGTGTTCCGCAAACACTCGGAACACATGCCGGGCGGTCCATTCAAAATGCCTATACTTGTCCGTGCGTGCGGACAAGTATGTTAGAGTCCTAATGGAAGATAGCTTATATTTCAAAAACTAGAAGGATAAATGTAGTCTGCAATTGCATCTTTTTTGTCCTAATGTAGTGTAGATGTTGGCATGGGGTTACTGACATGAGATTTTAAGCAGAAGTTACTCCTTCATTATATGTTCATTTATTTTCACACTCCTTTAAACATGCTTTGTGATCTTGGGTCAGACTCTTCTTCCTTTTATAGGATGCAGCTATTTATGTTGCAAGGTGAATGTCGCAAAATTAACAATGTGAAAGTCAATGTCGGAAGAGCTGTTTATTTTCCATTCCCTCCCAGAAAGAGTTGATGTAAATTAATCACTTAAAGGGGATGTGTCACTTCAGCAAATGGCATTTATCATGTAGATGAAGTTAATATAAGCCCCTTACTAATGTATTGTGATTGTCCATATTGCTTCCTTTGCTGGCTGGATTCATTTTTTCATCACATTATACACTGCTCGTTTCCATGGTTACAACCACCTTGCTATACATCAGTGGTGGTCATGCTTGCACACTATAAGAAAAAATACTAGCCTATGTGTGCCACCAATGTCCTGGCCACCAAATATTCCGGTGCTTTTTCCTACAGTGTGCAAGCACGACCGCTACTGAGGATTTGGAGGGTGGTCGTAACCATGGATATGAGCAGTGTATAATGTGATGGAGAAATGCATCCAGCCAGCAAAGGAAGCAACATGGACAATCACAATACATTAGTAAGTGCCTTGTATTAACTTCCTCTTCATAAGAAATGCTATTTGCTGAAGTGAAGTCATGTGTACCCCAAAATGATGCCATTAAAAACTAAAACTTGTCCTGCAAAAAACAAGCCCTCATATCCCTGCATTGACAGAAAAAAACATAGCTCTTGAAAAAAACATTGCTTGGTCTTTAGGGAGCAAAGGGGTTCTACCATAATTTATGTCTGTCTTCCTGCTTGGTGAGCACAGGCCGCTGCTGTCACTTTTCTGGTTTGCATGAATGATTTCTGACTTTGTGCTGTCATTGCAGCCTGTTATGTACCGTATGTGTCTCCTGATGTGATCTGACGTAACAGTCTGATCTGTGGACTGATTCAGAATAGTAAATGAGATTGCTGCTTTTTTTACCATATTCTGAGTGAACCTGTTATTGGCTGCTGGCTCTTATTACTTGTGATATATTTCCAGAGGACTTTTCATCACTTTGGACGTCTCCGTTTTAGTTATTACTTCCCATAAAATAACAATTCTGGAGCATCTGTTCACATAACTCACACCTTGTTCTTCTCTTCTGTTATTCCCCTTGAATATTATATAAATAAATTGATTGAAAAATTAAAGTGGGCGTCACCATTCCCTCTAATCAGAGGGGTGTGTCCCTTCTTGTTAAGCACTGATTGGATGGTGTCAGACTGGCAACACTAAGTTGTCAATTGATGTATAGAGATTTCAGAGGAATAAGAGGAAATGCAGAACACACCGGGGAAAGGAAGGGGGCTTATCAAGGTTGGCGTTCCCATAGGTCTCTTAATAAACTAGTCGCATATCTGGCCTTCCATGTGCCAGAAACTCAAATCTAGGTCAGCTAGGGGCTGGTGTAGATTTGAGCTATAACCTGTGTCAGGGTACAGTTTTTGTATGACCCCCCCCCCCCCACCAAACAATCTAACCATGTTGTCTGCAATGTTCTAAATCTTAAAATTTAGTCTAGGAACAAAAGAATGAGAAGACATGACCCATGGTGGTATTTAAGTCTTCCTCTTCCTCCTCTCAAACAGGAGAAGACCCTTTTTATTAGCAAAATACTGGGTATCACCCTTGAAGGGGTTCTCCAAGTTATATTTATTGATGACCTATCATCCGACATCCGGCACCCCTGCCTATCAGCTGTTTGAAGAGGAGGTGCGCGCCGTGCCAGCACTGCCTCCTCTTCATTGTTTACTTCCTAGTCGTAACAGGATCACGAGCCTTCCCATAGAAATGAATGAAGCAGTTAGGTGTAATTACACCTACTCACCACTACCCCTGTTACGGCCAGCATGTAAACAATGAAGAGGAGGCAGAGTTGGTACGGCGCGCGCCTCCTCTTCAAACAGCCGGCACCCCCGCCCATCTGATATTGATGACCTATCCTGAGGATAGTTTTCAATAAATATACCGTATTTTTCGCCCCATAAGACGCATCGGCCCATAAGACGCAGCTAGGTTTTAGAGGAGGGCAATAAGAAAAAAATATTTTTCATTAGATCTCAGGTCAGACCAGCAATTAGACCACCAATGTTAATCAGACCCCAATAAGACATCAGATAAGAGCCCCATGCCTCTCTTCAACCCCCATATTAGCCCCCATGCCTGTAATTAGCCCCATGCCTCACTTCAGCCCCCATATCAGCCCATCACTTCAGCCCCCATGCCTCACTTCAGCCCCCATATCAGCCCATCACTTTAGCCCCCATGCCTCACTTCAGCCCCCATATCAGCCCATCACTTTAGCCCCCATGCCTCACTTTAGCTCCCATATCAGCCCCCATGCCTCACTTTAGCTCCCATATCAGCCCCCATGCCTCACTTTAGCTCCCATATCAGCCCCCATGCCTCACTTTAGCTCCCATATCAGCCCCCATGCCTCACTTTAGCTCCCATATCAGCCCCATGCCTCACTTCAGCCCCCATCCCTCACTTTAGCTCCCATATCAGCCCCCATGCCTCACTTTAGCTCCCATATCAGCCCCCATGCCTCGCTTTAGCTCCCATATCAGCCCCCATGCCTCACTTTAGCTCCCATATCAGCCCCCATGCCTCACTTTAGCTCCCATATCAGCCCCCATCCCTCACTTTAGCTCCCATATCAGCTCCCATCCTTCACTTTAGCCCCCCATATCAGCTCCCATCCCTCACTTTAGCTCCCATATCAGCTCCCATCCTTCACTTTAGCCCCCCATATCAGCTCCCATCCCTCACTTTAGCTCCCATATCAGCCCCCATGCCTCACTTCAGCTCCCATCCCTCACTTTAGCTCCCATATCAGCCCCCATGCCTCACTTTAGCTCCCATATCAGCTCACATGCCTCACTTTAGCTCCCATGCCTCACTTTAGCTCCCATATCAGCCCCCATGCCTCACTTTAGCTCCCATATCAGCTCACATGCCTCACTTTAGCTCCCATGCCTCACTTTAGCTCCCATATCAGCCCCCATGCTTCACTTTAGCTCCCATATTAGCCCCATGCCTCACTTTAGCTCCCATATGAGCTCCCATGCCTCACTTCAGCCCCCATATGATTCCCTATGCCTCACTTCAGCCCCCATGCCTCTTGGCCCCCCCTTCTGCTAGTAATAAAATAAAGCCCATTGAATGTTACGGTGATTGCCACACTTTCATCCTTCTTTCCATTCTGGATTTAGAGGCCCAAAGCCATTATCAGCCCCCATTATGAGCCCAGCATGCCTCCATAAAAATAAAAAAGCCACTTACCTCTCCTGGATGCCGACGCCCTCTCCGCCCGCGCGCTCTCTTCTTCTTCCTGTCGGCTGTGCTGTGACCCTGCGCGCACAGCGTGAGGTCACAGAGCGCCCTCACGCTGTGCACAGCACAGCTGAACGGAGGTCCAGGAAGCAGTCCAGGACCGCTTCCCGGTCCTCTGGGCCTAATTAGCGCTTCCATAATGGCTCACTGATCGTATGGCATTATTTTTAGGCTGTGTTCACGTGTCATGACTTTGTCACAGTCTTTATTCCTAAACTAGCAGTTGGCACCCTCACTGGCATGTTTGCGTCTACCATATTTTGGGGGGTGGATGCACTGTTTGTTCACGTTGTCTTATCTTGTGATACCTCTTACCTTTTCCGACCTGTGGTGGGCATCATCTTTGAAGGGGGGCACCATAGGTCTACATGCTCTTGTTCGTGGAGGTGTGATGCTTCTTGTGAACACGTTACCTTACGACTGGTTGATAGTCTTGACAAGAAGTCAGGGTTGCTGTACATTGATAGCCACCTATGATAATATTTTCCGTGCCTGCTGAGGATTGTGTCCGTAAACGCAAAATTGTTCTAAGAACAGAATAAGGGCTCATGCACACGTATTTTCCTTCCGTGTCTGTTCCGTTTTTTTTGCAGACCGTATGCAGAACCATTTATTTCAATGTGTCCGCAAAAAAACGGAAGGTACCCCGTGTGCATTCTGTTTGTCCGTATTTCCGTTCCGCAAAGAAATGCATTACGGACAAGGATAGGATTGTTCAATTAGGGGCCGGGTGTTCTGTTCTGCAAAATACGGAATGCACACGGATGTCATCCGTATTTTCTGCGGATCCGTTTTTGCATACGGTTGTGTGCACAAGGCCTAATGGTGCTTCAAGCCGATAATGTTATTTGTTCATAGATTCTGTCCAGTGAGAATGGTGTTTTCATTTCAGACCACATGGAATCCATCTATGGACTTGTGGTGGCATGAGCTTGTGAAGAATGCCGGCACGGAGTGCGAGCCAGAGTGGTGCGATGCTGAAGACGAGCTTTTCATCCTTTACACCAGTGGGTCTACCGGCAAGCCCAAGGTGAATACATACTCAGGGTCACATAGGGGGAGGGCGAATGTGATTTTGATTTATTGTAGCTTAAAGGGGTTCTGTAGTTTTTTCAAACTGATGATCTATCCTCTGGATAGATCATCAGCATCTGATCGGCGGGGGTCCGACACCCGGGACCCCCGCCGATCAGCTGTTTGAGAAGGCAGGAGCGCCGCGGCCTTCTCTGTGTTTACCGCAGGCCCAGTGACGTCACGACTAGTATCACTGGCCTGGGCTGGGCTAAGCTCCGTTCACATGAATGGAGCTTAGCCGCACCCAGGCCAGTGATAGTAGTCGTGACGTCACTGGCCTGCGGTAAACACAGAGAAGGCCGCGGCGCTCCTGCAGCGCCGCTGCCTTCTCAAACAGCTGATCGGCAGGGGTCCCGGGTGTCGGACCCCCGCCGATCAGATGCTCATGATCTATCCAGAGGATAGATCATCAGTTTGAAAAAACTACAGAACCCCTTTAAGAGAATTTTGACTGTAAAAAAAATTGCCCCATTGCAAGAGGGGATTAAAGGGGTTGTCTGGTTTTAAGAGGAAATCAAACAACACATGTGCTCCACCTGCAATAAAGAATAGATTATTACTTACCTGACAGTTCCCATGCTGGTGCTTCAGTTCTCCCGGCAGGGCTCTGATTATCCAGCTACAAAAGTGATGGCACATGGACAACATGTGACCCCTGCAGCCAATCACTGGCCTCAGCAGAGCACTGAAGACACCAGTGATTGGCTGCAGTGGCCACGTTTTTGAAGTGACATCACTGCTGCAGCCGGATAAACAGAGCCCTGCCGGGAGAACTGTAGCAGCAGCATGTAAGTAATAATCTATACTTTAAAGGGGTTTGCCATGATTGATATAAGAAATGAAAATCAGACATCATATAATACATGACAAGATATTTCTAACAAAGCCAGAACCAGCCCTGTACCTCAGATGGGTTCAGATATCTCCACATTCCTAGCACCTATTGCTCTGCTAGATAATCTTCAGCCTGGCAACTCAGGGGTGTGCCCTTTCTGCTGCAGCTCTCTCCCTGTAACTGCCACAGTTTCTAACAGAGCATATGGCTGGTAGTAGTTAAAGATCTAAAGTGAACATATTCGACCAGTTCAGTGAGACCGATAAAAAAATTAGGAAAAGAACAAACAGCAGGTGGCGCTATGCAGATACATTTTATTGAATAACTCAGTGGCTATACTAAATTTTTCATTTCATGCAATTACAAAAGTATTCAGATGTAGGTGCTGGTTTGAAAAATGTAGAATATGTTTTGTGACACAATCCCTTTAATGCAGACATGTGCTGTCTGGTTTCCTCCTGTAACAGGACAACCCCTTTAACGTGCTGTTTCTCTAATTCACAGGGAGTTGTCCACTCTGTGGGAGGTTACATGATCTTCACGGCCACCACATTTAAGTATGTGTTTGATTACCATCATGATGATATATACTGGTGCACTGCTGACATTGGATGGATTACCGGACACTCCTACCTCACCTATGGGCCACTAGCCAATGGGGCAACCAGTGTCTTGGTAAGTAAATGTTTAATTGAAGACTTGTTTTTGCTTCTTTTACCAGTTATTTGTCATAGGTTTTTAACTCTATAACTTTCATTCTGTTCTCAGTTTGAAGGTCTTCCCATATACCCAGACATTTCCCGCATGTGGCAGATAATTGATAAGTACAGCGTAACCAAATTCTACACCGCACCTACAGCAATCCGCTTGCTGATGAAGTTCGGAGAGGAGCCAGTTAAAAGGTACGGTGCCACACCAGCAGTGCACAGCATGCAGGGGCGGATTGGCCATAGACCTTACAGGGAAATTTCCCGGTGGGCCGATGCCCAGGGGGCCGCCTGAGCCCTTCTCACGGCCAGCCAGTGGAAGTTTTTGGTGATGTATTTTGTGCTGCTGGCAGTATTTTGTGATGCACTGTGGTATTTGGATCTGTTGGGGTGGTATAATGTGCCACAATATGGGATTTCTGACTCTGGCTTTCTATCAATTTGGATCCGACTACACAACGGGGCCACTTTTAGTATTTTTTCCAGGGCCACTTTAAGTTCCCAGTCCGCTCCTGACAGCATGACTCTCCTAGACCCAATGCATGGCCATATTAAAGCACTCACATAGCTTGTAGAGCTGTCTGTCGGTGCCAACAACACCAATGAAGGTAATCTGTAAAGAAAAAAAAAACTCACCTGTCTGTGCTTCTGCCATTCCCAGCAGCTTCTGGTGTCTGCTGGCCTGGAAGTGACCTTATCCTGTGACCAATCACATGCCATAGAATTGCACATTACTGACTGGAAACTGCTCGGCCCCTTGACTGTTGCGACCAATCACCAGTCTTAGGGGTCACTTGCAGTCTCCAGTAAATGTGACTGCTGAGGCCAGTGATTTGCCAGAGCGGTCACGAGACCAAACACTCCTGGTCAGTGACATGCGTTTCTAACTCAAGTGTCCGCTGTGGCCAGTGATTGCCTGCAAAGGTCATGGGACCATGCTGGGAATGAAGCAGCAGTGCAGGACAGATTACCACCATTAGAGCATTCGGCTTCTAGGCCAGACAATCCCATTTAAAATATCCCTGGCAATCCCCAACAATGTGATCAGCAGTGGCTTCCTCTAGACCACGGGCTTCAAACAAGCGGGCCTTGGGAGCCTATGCGACCATTAGGTGGGCAGCCGTTTACAGCTGGCCAAGGGAGCCTATGGCTTCCTTCCCCGCTGTTCAGCCTCATAGGCCTCAGGCCACTAGGACTGAGGCTTGTTAGGCAGTAGAACAGCACTGGAGGCCGCAATGACATCATTATGACCTCCTGCACATGGTCACCATCTCAGGCGTGCAACTAAATGGTCACAAATGCCTAAAACAGGATGTTTGTGACCACGTGGATAGGGAATAACTTTAACCAAACGGAATACCCCTTTAACCCTAACAGGCTATTTAAAGTCTGAGGCCTCGGTCAAAGTCATCTGAGTGCTTGGTGAGCTGTGAGAAGGCAGCGGCGCCCCTGTGGGCACTGCTTCCTTCTCAAAGCAGCTGATTGGCGGGGGTCCCAGGTGTCAGACCCCCATCAATCAGACACTGATGACCTAGCCTGGAAAACCCTTTTAACTTTATGCCTTTTGGGGATCATTTCATCTTCAACTTGCTTAACTGTTCACAGTTACAGTAATTTTGACCGGCCACTGTATGTATTAATATGTGATGACTTTATGCTATACCAGATCTAGATGTAGTTGAACTGTATGTGACTCTGTGTGCAGTACAAAAACTCTTCACCCCATGTCAAATGACACGAATGCTCTTACAACCCGCCATTGTCATTCATCTTGTGTACTTCTCCCCTGGTAGGTACAGTAGAAAATCCCTGAAGATTTTGGGAACAGTTGGAGAGCCAATTAATCCTGAAGCTTGGCTTTGGTATTACACTGTGGTAGGAGAGAAGAGATGTCCAATTGTGGATACATTTTGGCAGACAGAAACGGTGAGAAATACTGCTTTAGTGTCTGATGAGGACGGTCACACAGAGCAACTATGAGCCATATTGAAATGTGGGAGTGGAGGGTAATAGTGTAATAAAAAAAATAATACTCTCTCCACTTTCTTTTTTTTGTCTTTTTCAGGGGGGTCATGTGTTAACTCCACTTCCAGGTGCAACAGCCACCAAGCCTGGCTCAGCAGTAAGTTAAACCCATACAGTGATGACTGATAAAAAAAGAAATAAAAAATACAGACCTTCCTGGGATCCCACCAGTGCTGTTCTTTCTGAAAATTACAAAAAATACCAGATCAAGCACATAACTGATGCAAATGGTGGTGGATGGGCCCCATTGGGTCCGTTGGTTTTCCATTTGGAAGCCCTGCATTTTACTAGACAAAATATTGTTGCATGCTGCGCTATTTTGTCCCATGGGATTCATAGTTTTCACCAGGCTCTGAGGTATATTTGTGTAGGATCAACTCGAATATAGAAAGGCAGTTGGCACTGCCATAAATGTGTTCACTCGATCGTCAGGAACCGTGCGTCTAGAGCGTATATTGATAGGTGGTGCTGTGCTCAAAATAGTTCCACTTAAACCACAGTGCGGGAAAGAAGAGCGGCACTCACCAAAATTTCCTCGTTGCAGCTTTATTATATTCTTTAAAAAAACATGGGGTTGCTTACTTGCTGTGCTGTTCCCGCACCCCCCCCCCTATGTTTTTTAATGAATATAATAAATCTACAATGAGGAAATTTTGGTGAGTGCCGCTCTTTTCTTCTTTTTCGAACTGTGGTGTATTTGTGTAGAAGCCTGGCTGAATTAATCTACCATTGATACAAGGAAGCGTTGTTAAAACGGTGAAGTTGGGACTAATCGGCAACTTTGGCCAAATATCGTAGCACAGTGATGCTATTTTACATTGCAACATAATGAAAGTGAATTGGGACGTGGCTGCGGCAAATGCCACCCGTATAGTTTCATTATGTGCCGATATACAGTGAAGTAGCATTGCAATGCTTCAGTCTTTGGCTGTGAGACTTATGTTGCAGCCAGAGACACAGTATAGCTCCAGCTCAAAATGACATTGTAGCTTAAAAATATTAACAGGCAGGGGGAAGAAGCAGTTAAGGAGTACATATTGCCTATATTAATTTGTTTGTCCATTTTATTTTTAAGACGTTTCCATTTTTCGGAGTAGTTCCTGCCATCTTGAATGAGTCTGGGGAGGAATTGGAAGGAGAAGCCGAAGGTTATCTGGTAAGTAGAGGGTTTTGTCCCAAATCCTTTACTTTTCCACCATCTCCACTCATACTTAGCCACCTGTAGACAAATATTTTGGAGACCATAGCTACAGTGGTGTATCTTTCATAAAGGTAGCTAGTCGCTTCCCCTGGCTCCTAAAAGCCCCCGTGCACTTTAGTGCATTGTCAGCACTAGCCCCGTCGAGAACAGTGGGTTTGGACAACAGTATATATCACAAATAGCTTAGCTAGAATGACTCCTTTATGGACCTATATCAAAATATAACTTTTATTTAATCACAATTAAAATATTATTATCTATTACCCTACATGTGTATTAATTGTTAAAACCACATGTAGCAACCAAACCTGATTGTATTATTATATAGGTATATCATAGGTCTTCAAAAAAGGGGCAGTGCTAATACTGAAGGACCGATGCTTTTATCTTTATTTTTATTATTGTTAATATTTGTATTTTGGGGGCACTTATCTTAATGCCCCCTATAAATACAAATTACTTGTATTTATAAACAGTACGCACTGTCCTTTGTTCATAGATGGGAAAAGCTTCAGGTGCATCGCTAATCTATATATAATATTCCAGTCCCAGATCACGTCTGATCTGGGTCACTTTGGGACGTTAGCGAATGCTCAAAAGAGACTCAAACTATGATCTCTATTCTATATTGTGCTTGCTGATCCCATTAAGCTTTGCCTATGAAGTCACTGATTCACATGTTCTGTCTTAGCTAATTTAGGCATCTGTTGCATGCCTCTATCAGAATTGGTTGCTACTGCTATTTAAGAAAACAACAAACAGAGCTCCCCCAACATGTTTCACCACGTATGTGGCTTCATCAGGGGCTAGGAGCTGCGAACCCGATTGTCAGGTGAGACGATCTTAAATACTTGTATCGGCACCTCCCACCATGGGGGGGCCTCCAATCATCAGTCTATCGGGTAATGACAAGCTTAACAGACAAGCCATTAAAGGCCTACATTACCCCTCTTCATGCTATCATTGGTCCGGGGCTCTCCTCCCGAACCGGAAGTATGTATCTCCGTAACACAGTGCGCATGCTCGCGGACTCAGACATTCTCCAACTTCGTTTTTCTCCACAGCGCATGTCATAGATCTAGTCTACCATCAGGTGCGCATGTCAAAATACTTAGACAAAATTTGTTTGTTTGCATATGACTGGTCATGTCATAGATCTCCGTGAGTGAAAATCCCATTCATGCTGCGCATGTCTTGGGACTCTGTCTCTCGCACCATCACTTCTGTCCATCGAGCATGTTATTAAGATTTATTCAGAGGGGATGTATTGATACTGATTCAGAATAGGCTCCATAGCTTTACCTTTTCTCATCTCACTATAATTGATAATCACCTATCTACATATAGACAGGCGATTAGTCCCCAAAATCTTCATATATATATATATATATATATATATATATTTCTTTAATACATGATTTATTTTTTATATATCATTATTTTAGATTGTACTGGACGGTCTTTATCCTAACGTGTATATATATATTAGACATAAGAGGACAAAAAAAGAATATATCACCCTAAGTGAATCAGTATCAATGTTAATATTATTACTCAAATTATAAGCTTGTACATTTACACTAAAGGGTACCAATTATAATATGAATCAAACACTATTATTTAAATTTTAATTTTTATTTATTATTTTTAAAGTTCCCTTAGTTTGCTTCAATGTTTGATTCATATTATAATTGGTACCCTTTAGTGTAAATGTACAAGCTTATAATTTGAGTAATAATATTAACATTGATACTGATTCACTTAGGGTGATATATTCTTTTTTTGTCCTCTTATGTCTAATATATATATATATATATATACACGTTAGGATAAAGACCGTCCAGTACAATCTAAAATAATGATATATAAAAAATAAATCATGTATTAAAGAAATATATATATATATATATATGAAGATTTTGGGGACTAATCGCCCGTCTATATGTAGATAGGTGATTATCAATTATAATATAAAAAATAAAGATAAAAGCATCGGTCCTTCAGTATTAGCACTGCCCCTTTTTTGAAGACCTATGATATACCTATATAATAATACAATCAGGTTTGGTTGCTACATGTGGTTTTAACAATTAATACACATGTAGGGTAATAGATAATAATATTTTAATTGTGATTAAATAAAAGTTATATTTTGATATAGGTCCATAAAGGAGTCATTCTAGCTAAGCTATTTGTGATATATAATTTTGATTGGATTCCGGACCAGTGGCTGATTTATTAAAGCTATCTTTGGACAACAGTCTAACGTGTGTGGGGAGTACATGACTGTTCTCTAAAAGATGATGTTGGGGAGAGAAGGATAAAAGGGAATATTTTCGCCCAGTCCTTTTGTTCTTCATGGAGATAAGCCGCCACCATTAGTGTCTGGCACCCCACTGAATACACATACATTTTCAGCCGACCGCTATTCAATATGGCTGCCCTTAGAGTCATAGCACATTGTTTTAGCCACCATAATGGGGTACTCATTGCACAGAGATTTTTTTTACCTCCTGTTCCGTTTGATAACAACTATCCCTTATTGGTGGCTCTAGGCAGGCATCATTTTAAAATGTAATTCTAGGTGTAAAGGAAAAAGCAAGTTTTAAGCCTGTTTGGAAAATGAGGCTTGTTGGATCTGTGTTCTGAATTTTGCTAGAACCTGTGATGTCTGTGTACAGCCCCGCACAGCTGGCTGTATATTGCAGACTGACTTCTAATTCTGCTTGCTAAAATATAGCAAAACATGAATATGACATTAATATAAGTATTAACTTATTTTGCTGTGGCCAAGTATATGTATCTATATGATTGCCTTTTGAACCACACAAAAGTTAAAGGGGTTCTCTGAGATATATATATTGATGACCTATCCTCAGGATAGGTCATCAATATCAGATCGGCGGGGGTCCGACACCCAGCACCCCCGCCGATCAGCTGCTTGAAGAGGAGGCGAGCGCCGTACCAGCGCTGCCTCCTCTTCACTGTTTACATGCTGGCCGACATGGGGGTAGTGGTGAGTAGGTGTAATTACAATGGGACTTGTATGGGAGCGATTCTTCCCATAGAAATTAATGGGGCGGTGAGGTGTAATTACACCTACTCACCACTACCCCCGTGTCGGCCAGCATGTGAACAATGGAGAGGAGGCAGCACTCATACGGCGCGCGCCTCCTCTTCCAACAGCTGATCAGCGGGGGTGTCGGACCCCCGCCGATCTGATATCCCGAGATCCTGAGGATAGGTCATAAATATATATAACTCGGAGAACCCCTTTAACATATGGTAATCAAACCAAAGTAGTATATATAGTAGTATAAGTCTCTACACAGTCAACATGAGACATTTTCTTGGTGTTCAGAATTATATAGTATACTGAAATATTGCAGATAAAAATTCCATATGAAGGGGCGATTAAGAAGGTTTTCTGACATTGAAAATACCTTAGCCCAAAACTTGAAAACTTTGCCATCTATATATACGTTCTGTGCAAAATGGTGAAATCTGGTTTTGCTTTGCTAGAAGATAATTTTGGCAGGATTTGTAGTTTCCACATGATAACTATTGCATGCCTTTTGCTCTCAAGGTATTTAAACAACCCTGGCCTGCACTTATGCGCACTGTCTACAGGAACCATGAACGGTTTGAGACAACCTACTTCAAGAAGTTTCCTGGATATTATGTCACAGGAGATGGTAAGTAATATACTTGCCTGTACAATTTTCCAGTATACTTTATCACCTCCTGACTGATTTCAAAATCTGTGTTTGCAGTCATTCGATAGGAACCCTTGTTGTTTATTTCCAGTGGATAAAAAGCTGTCCATATATGATGGCGTGCAGTTATCAGATCTCTGTCTTATTACAAGCTGTGCGCCTACGAGATCACCGCAACCAGGAGAGATTTAGAATTTCTGGTGTTATTGATACTAAATCTGTTGGGCCAGGCCACACCCTCTCCTGCTAAGCCCTACACACTTTTCTGACCACTCTGACAATTGTGGCGTAAAACATTTGATAAATGTGCATCTATGACTGCAAGCAGAGATCTAGAAACCACAATAATCTGGTCATTTTCCAGTATCTGGAAAATTTTATACATTTCCGTTATACAAAATTGGATTTTTGTACTTACCGTAAAATCCCTTTCTTGTTCAATGCACTGGGGGACACAGCACCATGGGTATATGCCCAGCTGCCACTAGGAGGCTGACACTAGAAAAAGAAAAGTGTTGGCTCCGCCCAGGTGGGCTATACCCTCTCCTCACCCACTAGGCTAATCAGTTTGTACCAAAAGCAGTAGGAGAGAGAACAAAAGCGGAGAACCAACAAGTCCTAGACCGGGAAGGGAACGAGAACAGCAGCCTGGTCACAGAGGAAAAATGAAAGAAGAGGGTGGGATCTGTGTCCCCCAATGCATTGAACGAGAAAGGGATTTTACGTAAGTACAAAAATCCCATTTTTTTCGTTAATGGCTTAGGGGACACAGCACCATGGGACGTCCCAAAGCAGTCCACGAGGGTGGGAGAACAGTCATGCCAACAATTGGGTGCTCAGGTTCAAAGAACCATGTGACCCAACCGAACCAGGAAAGGCATAACATGAAATAGTAGAAGCAAAACCCGGAAAAGGAGCCGAGAGGCTCCAGAACCAGGAAAAGACCCATAAAAGAATCGTAGGAAAGCTCCAGGATCCCAAGGACAAGTGTCTGGGAGAAAACACTGGAAGCAAGTAAGAACAAGGAGAAGATACCCAGCTCCACCGAAGGTTGGGAAAAAGGAAAATCTTAGAGGAAAAGGGCAAGATGCCTTGCGCAAGAGCACATCGGAGAGCCATAGGAAGGAACTGAAGACCCCTGGCACCCCAAGAAAGAAACAAGAGCCCAGCACTATTGGAAAGTGTCTCCCAGAAAGGACCCAGCTAAACTGCATAGAGAAGGGAGCCCCAGGAGGAGAATCTATAAGAGGACCGATCCAACAAGAAAAATATGATGGTTCCAGGAAGCCAACGAGAGAACCTAACAGGGGGAGAAAAAAAATGGGAAAAGGACAGAAGTCCTGACCCAAGGACGAACCTCCTGGGGAGAAGGCTGTAGGAAGACCCTGTGGAACACCCAGTGGCAAAGGAAAGCAATTCCATAAAGCCCAGAAGAAAGGGAACCAAACCAGGAAGAGGACCTGGAAAAGAAGACCAGTCTGAATGGACTCAGACCGAAGACATGCCCAGCCGAGGCAAACCCCACATGAGGGCCCAGGAGCAGGTGTCAGGGCAGAAAGGAAACAGTGAGGCACTGGTGGAAGAACACACCGAGAGAAGGAACAGCAACAGACACCATGGGAAGAGAGGACCTCCTTCCCTACAAGACAGGTGAGAAAAGAAAAACACCCTATGAAAAGGAGGAGATGGGACCCCATCCTGCAAGGAATGCAGCCGCCCCCTTTAGGGGAAGGAAGTACTGGGCAATGGCTAGGATGAGGGAACGTAAGGGCATGCTTCCCGGAAAAAGGGGGCAAGAAACAAGCCCCAGGGAAAAGAACTTGCTGTTAAACGTAGGGCCAGAGGAACCTTGACCATGTGAAGGCTCAGGAAACAAGGAAACGACCAGTGCAAGGCCCTGGAAATACGAGTATAGACATACTCATCTGAGATAATGGAGTAGGGAAGGGAGGACTCTGAACAGCCTAAGGAGGAAGCTTTCCCATACAGTGAGAAGGCACCAGCCCTCCAACGGTCAATATGAAGGTAAACTGCCATCTAGAGCAATAAGTTCCTAGGAACTGGGACCCGAAACTGAGGAGATGAAAAGTGAGGTAGAATCCTAGAGGGAAACAAGCCTATGGGGACCCAGGAGAGAAGGAACCCAACCGGGACCAAAGAAGTAGCAGGCATCCAGAGCACACAAAGTTACCATGGGAAACTGCCCCAAGGAGAAAAAGCCAGCTAGATGGACTAGGGTCATAGGAGCAGGGACCCCAGCAGAAAACTCAGAGGCCCAATAGGGTCCGCTGAGGTGGACCACATCCGGAAAATATTAGCCAGGCTATCAAAGAAAAAAGAGGGGAAAAGAGGGCCTAACCTTGGGGGGGCCCCTATAGGGAAGGGCAGGAACACCAAGGGATATACTCACCGTCCGGTGTCTTACGTGGGATTGCCGGCATGCCACTGCGGATGCAGTAATGGAGGACTGGGGGACCAGCGAGGTACTCAGAGTACGCGCCCGCAGGGGGTGCAACTAAAGTGAGAACCACGATGATGACCCATCCTGCAGCAGGCAGAAGCCTGCAGAAGAAAGGAAAAAATAAAAAATAAAATTAAAAAATTAAAATTAAAAAAGCAGCAAGACCTGCAAAAAAACAGCAGGTCATGTCTGCCTTCTACGGACACTAGACTAAAACTGATTAGCCTAGTAGCTGAGGAGAGGGTATAGCCCACCTGGGCGGGGCCAACACTTTTCTTTTTCTAGTATCAGCCTCCTAGTGGCAGCTGGGCGTATACCCATGATGCTGTGTCCCCCAGTGCCATTAACGAGAAAGAATAACTGGAATACCTCTTTAAAATATCTAAAGAAGGAACATGAAGAAAACTCTTACAATGCTTTACTACGGCACAGCGTATGACTTAAAGGGGATGTGCAGATGGTATATGTTAATGACCTGTCCTGATGATAGATCAATATCTGATCAGCAGGTGTTCGACAACCAGAACCCCCCACAAACAGCTGTTCCATGTCAGCACTACGTCCTCTTCATTACATTGCCTATCATCTCGCCTGTGCAGTATAATTTAGTATTCGCTCCATTCACTTAAAGGAAATCTGTCACATGGATTACCAATATCAAAGTAAAACTATTGCTATGTACAATAAAATACCTTCTTTATTGAGGTACCCATGATTCTTGTTTTCTGGCTTTAATTTTCGCTTAATTGCGATTTTTGTAATATGCAAATTTGTCAGTAAGGTGCCCAGAGGGGCGTTAACATCTTTCTAAGGCGCCCAGGAAAGCCCCCCCCCCCCTCTAGTGCCCAGCCCGCCATCCATCCCAGCCCAAGCATGCCTCTCCAGGGCCGAACTATCTGCCCACACCATGTCTTGAAATTACACTGCACCCCCTGCATGGGAGATGACACATCGTGTAATGAAAAGGAAGCAGCACTCGCATGGAGCACCACCCCCTCTGACAGGTGTTGGGTTCACGCCAATCAGATATTGATGATTTTCCTAAGGATAGGTCATCAGTATAAACTGCCTGCATTTCCCCTTTAATTCGACATATCCCATGATGATTGTATAATTTACTGTTTCCACTGAGATTCTTCTAACCTCTGGTGAAGGAAACCTTCATTATAAAACGTCCATTGACAGTCTGCTTGTTTGAAAACTGACACCTAAATGTCTTATTGCTTAGGTTGTAGAAGAGACAAAGATGGTTATTATTGGATTACTGGGAGGATTGATGACATGCTTAATGTGTCTGGTGAGTAGTTTTCATCTGTTCTGTACTAGATTCCTTTATAAATTCACAAGAACTCTCTCTGACTGGAGGACTGTTTGCATCTGTGATCATGGTCCTATGTACAAAGTGATGCAACTGATCAGTGCTCCGCTCTCTGCTTCTACCCTCAGGTCACTTGCTGAGCACAGCAGAGGTGGAGTCTGCACTTGTTGAACACTCTTCTGTAGCTGAGGCTGCTGCCGTAAGCCATCCGCACCCTGTGAAGGGGGAATGTCTGTATTGCTTTGTCACTTTGCGTGATGGACAGGAGTTCACTAGCTCGCTAACTGATCAACTCAAGAAACTAGGTAATTACTTTTATTATAAGGGAACATTTGGTAGCTTAAAGACTATGTACACCTTTGGTGCCATTTTTTAAAATTATTGTATTGTACTCATTTTGAGCTAAAAATCATATTTTCATTTGGTCTTTGTGCAGCATTGAGTTTATCTAGTAGCAGGATCTGAATTTTCATTCAGTTCCATCAGGCAGCTTAGCTGACGGGCTCCTTATCTCTACTCTCCGACCTTATAAACACTCATTATAGCTCAGTTCTTATGTTACTGATAAGAATGTGGCTTAAATAAGTGTTTATGACCCCTTATTAATTTAGAGAGAAGGTTTATTAGATGACCAACACAAAGTGAAAGTACAAGTCACACAGTTAGAAAAACAGGTAACCCTTTGTGACAGAATGGCTCAATATTTTTAATAAATACAAATTGAAACAAAATATTTTTAGCCCAAAATGAGAAAAATGCCATAAAAAGAATTGCCCCTGAAGGTGTACATAGCTTTTAAGGGTCTTTTACATGGGCCTTTTAACGATAATTGGCCAAGTGAGTGTTCTTAAAAATGCTCAGTTCTGATCATCTGTACCCCACCACCAGCAGATGATTATTTTTATGTTACCATAAAGTATCTGATCAGCCGGCAAACTATCGGAACTATAGGAATAATAATTTGTCGACTGCACATCTCACCATGTAAACAGAGGATGTGCTGCGGACATTATGCAGACTGTATGTGTATATTATTTATTTCACTCTGACTATTGTTTTTACTTACTGATATTTACAGTAAGAGAAAAGATTGGACCAATTGCCACTCCAGATTATATCCAGAATGCCCCTGGACTGCCTAAAACACGCTCAGGTACAAAATGGTCCATTATGTTTTTATTTAAGTTTTTTCTTGCTGGATATTTCATTAAAATACCAATAGTGTCTTCAAAATGAATCCTCACTTTCCATCACATTGTGGCTGCCTGATATGATATGTTAGTGAAATTTCCATCAGGATCAATAAAGTGTATCACAGCAGCACAACATAGACCTGGATCACAGCATAAACCCATACATTACTGTTCATGACAGGCCAGTACAATACAGCATTGGTACAACAATAATACAACAGTCACTTGAAGTCGGCACTACGGGGAGCTTACTGTCTATGGTGTTATTTTGCACTTCCGGGTGTACTCTGACGTCATCGGCGCAGGCGCAGTGAGGTAGCTGGGAGCCCGGCGGCCAGCGGCACTCACTGCGCCTGCGCTGATCTTATTCCGCACGGAGCAGGCGCGGGATTTGAAGCGCGGACAGGGCCGGCAGCAGATCGAGCGAGCTGCCTGGCCCTGTCAATCAAGAGAATGGAGGAGTGACAAGAGGTGGGCAAACGGCGCTTACTAGGTGCAGGGTAACCGCCCCTTGCACCTAGTAAGCCTAATTAGTATAAAATAAAAGTGCATTTTTTACAAAAACGGGGGCACCAAAAGAAAAAAGAATACCAGATTGGGCATCAGGTGACATTTGCACATTGCAAATGTCATCCTGTTTGATATGCCCAAATCTGGTGACCGAAACCCTTTAATTCCGGATCCGTTTAAAAGATGTTAAAGATAATACAACTGGATCCATTCATTACGGATCCACAAGGTTGTATTGTCACTACAGCTAGTGTGAAAGTAGCCTAAGATCTGAATACTATAAAGAAATATTAAGACATTATTCAGCATATTGTTCCTATTTAAATGTAAAAAATGATCTGGGTGGACATTCACTTTAAGGCTCACAGCAACATTTTTTTCTATATTAATTCATTTTGTTAAAGGAGTTGTCCCATCATAGACAATGGGGGCATATCGCTAGGATATCACTACAACGAGAACGAAGCGGGGGAGATGAATGGAGGGCCCACTGCGCATGCACATCCGCCCTCCATTCATTTCAATGGGGCCCCCGAAAATAGCCGAGCACTGGGAGCAGCGCTTGGTGGTGGACGGACCCCAGGAAATCCAGGGTCCTCCATCCACAGCTCTCCCCGCTCTGTTCTCCTTGTAGGTCCCAGAGGTGATATGCCCCCATTGTCTATGATGGGAATACCCCTTTTAGACTATAATTAAAGGGGTTTTCCGTATTATGAAGTGATAAACATAAAAAGTGATTTAAACGATAGATGATTTTCTGATGACACATCCCTGTTAAAGTTCTAGTTGCATATAGCTAAGCTTGCTATTACATGATTAGAATTTGACATTGCCCATCCAGTCCCAGTCCCAGTGAAGCTTCTCATCTAACGGGGCTGCAAACACTTTATCATGAAAATCTTTAGGGACTGATGCAGTCCAAAACTCTCCAATTAATGTTGCTAAAAAGTGACCATTTCTTTGCTTTTTTATCCTTGTACAGGTAAAATAATGAGACGAGTGTTAAGAAAAATTGCCAGAAACGACCGAGAACTGGGAGATACGTCAACCCTTGCAGACACAACAGTCATACATCAACTGTTTGAGAACCGATGTAAAACTATTCACTAGGACATAAACATGAATACTGTAAAGGGAAACCTAATGATAATCCCAGGGATGAGCTGACTCCTCCTGGGTGTTGCAGCCATATAATCATTTGGGTGTTGATAAGGGATATCGTGTGTGTGTGTATATTTTGTGTTTCATGACCGGCATATTTGTTTTTTTACTGGTATATGTTATGTGGTTTCCATACTACTATCTGTAAAATCAAAACTTGATGTACGGGATTAGTCCATGATGAATCAGAATGAATGTGTAGGCTCTGAAGAAAACTGGTTGTACACAGTGGTAAACTATGCAAGTATGCATGAAATTAATCCATGGGATTACAGAGGACGTACCTGGTCTCCTGGCATGTTTTAGTATATATTTATATGCCTTGTAAAATAACACAGCTGGGGCATCTTTTCTTGAAACTGTGTTGTCAGTCCTCTGTTATTCCTCCTGGAAATGTATGGATAAATCTGCAACTGGCTTTTACCAGTCCCCTTAATACAGTAAGGTGTGTGTGTGTGTACAGATAACAAGCTATTTACAAGAGGAATGGTAATACAGCAGCAGAAATGATGGTGGAATGGCAAAATGCAGGATATGAAAAAACAATGCTCCAGAATTGTTATTTTATGGAAATATGGCATAATGAAAACAGGAGAATGGACATGTCCTTTTTTAAAGAGTTATTTCCAGTATCTGATTTCTCTGGCTTCTAGTTTTTTCAGTGAGCACTTCCGTGACAAATGATTTTGATGTGACCATTTCAGTTTTATGGAACTATAGGACAGATATTTTCATATGAGAGGTCAACAGACAGTCTACCTGTTTATTGCTATAGGAATGTGAAGGGAGTATTCGTCCATTTACATACAACTGAGTCTCCAAATAGACATATAGCATAGAATTATCTATGCTAAATGACCTTTCTTTTGAGGTCTTTCTCTATATGAATTTGCCATTAACAGACTGTTATTTTAAGAGTGTCACTTAAAGGGGTATTCTGGTAAAGTAACTTAATTTTTGAAAAACTGCATTAAGGCTGCAAGCGGTGACCCAACCAGAACCCATACCTATACATATAACCAGAGCTTCAATTTACCTTGCAATCCATTTGTCTAGCTCCTGTGTGAGCCTGCAACACACTGAGAGAATCATGGCTCCTGATCTTCCTTCACAGAACTACAATCCCCACAATGCCTAGCTTTCCTGCTGTGAGTGTTGATGTTTACTGATTGGCTGTTTGATATTCCAGTCCAGACATGCCCCCTCTTCTCAGTAATCAGCAGCACACACTGAGCATGCCCGACCTAACAAAGGCTCAGAACTACAGATCATGGTAACTCGTGAGGAAACACAATGGGTAGCAGAGGAAGAACTACTGAACGGTGAAATTGACATTATATCAGGTAGTTATTGATGATGAATTAGTATAAAAGTTTTTTTTATGGTAACCAGAATACCCCTTTAAGCTACATTCACATTTTTCAAGTCAATGGGGCTGTTAACATGACCGTTTTTTAACAGCCAATGAATAGTGGCAATCAAGAAATAGGACATGCCTTATTTTTGGCCATTTTTACCGCCAGACAGACCCCATTGAAATCAATGGAACTGTTTTTAATGGCTGTTAAGACAGGAGTACACCCGTCGTGGCCGTGGAAAATGGCCTTTAAGAGGGAGTCCTTTCTTAATGCAGAAGGAACTGTTCTCTCAGCGTGATGTCACAATGCTCTCTCAGCATGATCACTGAGAATGCATGGTGATGTCACCACCCTTGAAGCGCACGTCCTTAAAGGCTATGTACACCTTTAGAGGCAATTTTGATACATTTTTCTTATTTTGGGATAAAAATAATTTTTTAATTGGTCTATTAAAAATATTGAGCCGTTCTGTCACAAAAGGTGAACTGTTTTTCTAGCTGTGTGAATCGTACTTTTTACTTTCACTTTGTGCAGTCATCTAATAAACCTTATCTCTAATTTACTATGAGGTCATAAACACTGATTTTAAGCCACAATCTTATCGCTAAGATAAGAACTGAGCTATAATGAGTGTTTATAAGATCAGAGATAAGGAGCCCGTCAGGTGAGCTTGCTGACGGAGGAGAGAAAATTCAGATCCTGCTACTAGAATAATTTGGTCGTGAACAGAAAAAAGGGCTCCATATTTTTTTTTAATAAAGACCAATTTCAAAAATGATTTTAGCTCAAAATGAGTAAAATGCAATAATTAAAAAAAATGCCCCCAAAGGTGTCTATAGCTTTTAAGCATCAAGAGAGAAGCAACTGCCTCTGCATGTGTAAGTGGATGAGGTATTTTATTTTTTTTTCAACTTTAAAAAAACCCTGCACATTATTACTGCTGGGGTCACTATGGGGGCATTATGGATTTAAATTAAAATAAATATATCATCCATTTTTAATGGCTGTTAAAAACAGATGCAAAGCGGCCTTCAAAAATAGCCAGACAGTAAATAGATACAAAAATGATTGAAAAATGGCGATGTAAAACACTGATCAGCTGTTTGAAGAGGAGGCAGTGCCCCATGCTAGCGCTGCTTACTCTTCATTACATTGCCCGTCATCTCGGAAACATAGTGTAATGATAGGTACATGCTCCATTCACTTGAACAGAGCAAGCCCTTGTAATTACACCACGCCACCGATCCAGAGGAGACAATGCGCAGTATAATGACCAGGAAGAAGCACTGCCTCCTCGTGAAACAGCTGATCGGCGGGGATGCCCGGTGTCGCACGCCCACCAATCAGATATTGATTACCTATCCTGAGGATGGGCAATTAGTATAAATTACTGCACAACCCCTTTAAGTGTATTGCTTTCTCCCTGGCCAGCTGCCACTTTCCCTGCAGAGACATGAAATGAAGGATTTGTATGGGATTGAACACGACTAAGGCCCCATTAACACGACCGTGTGAATAGGGCCGTATCTATCCGCAAAATTGCGGGAATAGATGCGGCCCCATTCACCTCTATGGGGCCGGGAGCCGCGGGGCGGAGATAGCTCCGTGCCGCGGCTCTTTTGAAGCATGTCCTATACTTGTCCGTGCGCACGGACAAGTATAGGCATTTTCAATGGGGCCGCACGGCATGTGTTCCGAGTGCTGCGGAACACACGCCGGGCGGCCCCCGTATATTTGCGGGTCCGCAGTAATGCGGGCCCGCAAATATACGTTCGTGTGAATGGGGCCTAATAAGCTCTCAACCACAGATTTTAGATTTGTATTTAGGACATAATGTCATGTAATACTATAAACATATAATAGGGTAGGGGACCTTCTGGCGTCCCCCATAAATACAGAAATAAAATAGACATCTAAGCCTTTAAATGGAAACTGGACTGAGCATTCCAGTACCTAGCAGGTTTTAACTTAGTTTAGAATATAGCTTGGCACTTATCTGGGAACCCGTAAGGACTGCATTCATGGCAGGCGTTGTTTGCCAGTTTGAATGTGGATGTGTTTAAAGGTTAAATGTGTTAAGACCTATTTCCACTGATATAATAGGGTTATCCCACAATAAGGTAAAAAACATGAACAGTTTCCTTCTTGCACTGTTTTCATACAAGAGGGTCAAAGTACATCTATCTGCTGCATTAAATGGAGGTCCCCTCTAGACTTCTATAAAAAGTGAGGTTTTGAGCAGTAGATCATGGGAGATAATTTAAATAATGGGCATTTTAATGTGTGATTGTTGAACAGCTATTTTTATATTTTCCATCAACTATTTTCATCTTCGTATGTAAAGTTAAGGGGAATGTGTCATCAGAAAATGACCTGTTTAAATCATGCTTTTATGTTAAATATATGTTTAAAGAATTTTTGTCAGTTATTTTGAATTTTCCATTTCACTATCTATATCAGTTTTCACACTGGCCACTAAGGCTACTTTCACACTAGCGGCAGGCCTGATCCAGCAGGTGAAGGGTGCTGCCGGATCAGGCCTGCCGCAGTGACATGTGTGGAGCCGGAACCGCGCTCCGGCCCCACACATGTCACACAGTACATACATACACATAAACATACACACACATATACACAGACAAATACACATACATACTTACATGCTCCCGGCAGGTCTTCAGAGCGTCGGAGGGATAGGACGGCTCGCACAGGTGACGATTCCCCACAGCGCCCTCTGCTGGGCGCCTGGTGGAATCGTCACCTGTGCGCGCCGTCCTGTCCCTCCGACGCTCTGAAGACCTGCCGGGAGCATGTAAGTATGTATGTGTATATGTATATGTGGGTGTATGTCTATGTCTGTATGTGTAGCCGGATCCGTCATGAACTCCATTGAAAGTCAATGGAGGGCGGATCCGGTTACCATTGTGGTCAAACCAGACGGATCCACCCCCATTGACTTGCATTGGGGGTCATTCCGGATCCGTCTTGGTGTGGATCCCTGGACCGGAGAGCAAACCGCAGCATGCTGCGGTTTGTTCTCCGGTCTGAAGACGGAACGGAATGCTTTCAGGAGCATTCCGTTGTCTTCAGTTCAGTTTTATTCCGGTATTGAGCCCCTATGACGGAACTCAATACCGGAATTTTTAAACGCTAGTGTGAAAGTAGCCTAAGCCTAATAATAGGCATCACTTCTTGGTCTGTACAGATAACTTTACTGCAGTTATCTGCTCATCATTACAATGACAGAGAGAACACTGGATCCACCAATCACAATAGGTGATATCACAGCTTACCTACTCCCTCCTGACCTCTGCACAGGTCTGATAGAATGTCTAGAAAACTCTCCCGTAGACGTTAGTGAGGTCCCCTCCTGAACATTGTGTCTATGGCCCATGTGGCTGCTGTAAAGCATATCTCTGAATGCTGTTAACAGGATAGCCGCCCCCATGTTCAAAAGTTAGAATAAGAAAATCTGCAGTCTGAAAATAAAAACAGGTTAGTAAAAAAGGATGTGTGTTTCAATCTGGTTTTTACCGGCACATAAAATGTTGGTGACACATTCCCTTTAAACACCTGGATATCCACGGGTAGCTTTCATGTTGTATATATTTAGATTTTCTTGAATGTACTACTGCCATTAATAGATGTAACCCGTCCTTTGACTCGTTATTAAAACATACCTCTGGCAAAAAATGTGCTTAGATCTTCATGATGAGTATTCTGTGCTGCCTTTCCCCTCAAAGCTCAGCTGTTTGTGCAGCAGACCTCTAATTCCCAATTCACTAACAAGGTTATTATTGTCTGCCATGTTATTGATACATTGTTGCTGCAGTCCATTCCGGGTCACTCTGCCTCACATTACATTGGCCACCCCTCCAACCACACTGCATAGAGAGAGCGGCATCAGCACTTACTCAAGACTTTGTGTATCTAGAAAGGAAAGTTAAAGGGGTTCTGTAGTTGTTTAAAACTGATGATCTATCCTCTGGATAGATCATCAGCATCTTAACGGTGGCGGTCCGACACCCGGGACCCCCACCGATCAGCTGTTTGAGAAGGCAGAGGCGCTCCAGGAGCACTGTGGCTTTCTCTGTGTTTTGTTCAGGCCCAGTGACGTCACGACTAGTATCGCTGGCCTGGGCGCAGCTAAGCTTTGCTCACATGAATGGAGCTTAGCCGCCCCCAGGCCAGGGATACTAGTCGTGACATCACTGGGCCTGAACAAAACACAGAGAAGGCCACAGTGCTCCTGGAGCGCCTCTGCCTTCTCAAACAGCTGATCGGTGGGGGTCCCAGGTGTCAGACCCCCGCCAATCAGATGCTGATGATCTATCCAGAGGATAGATCATCAGTTTTAAACAACTGCAGAACCCCTTTAAAGGTGTTGTCCTAGTTATTAAAAAAAAAAATACCCCCCCCCCTTCCATAAAAGCTGGAATGGGCATAATAAAATGAACATGTACTCATCATTTTTGTTTTTCACCCTCTGTTGCTTCCAATACTGCTATTCTGATCCATCCTGTATGTTTGGATGCAGCGATGGTGTGCTTGTATACTTCATGTGACCGCTGCAGACAATCACTGATCACGGCGTTCATGTGCCATATGATGGGTATGTCCTCACTGCAGCTAAAAATAATGATGTTATGGCTATAGCCATGAGGAGGATCGGTATAACAGCAGCAGTGCAGTATCTCACAAAAGTGAGTCCACCCCTCACATTTTTGTAAATATTGTATTCCATATTTTCATGGGAAAACTCTGAAGATCTGACACTTTGATACAATGTAAAGTATTTAGTGTACAGTTTGTATAACTGTGTAAATTTGGTGTCCCCTCAAAATAACTCAACACACAGCCATTAATGTCTAAACCGCTGGCAACAAAAGTGAGTACGCCCCTAAGTGAAAATGGCCATATTGTGCCCAAAGTGTTAATATTTTGCGTGGCCACCATTATTTTCCAGCACTGCCTTAACTCTCTCGGGCATGGAGTTCACTAGAGCTTCACAGGTTACCACTGGAATGCTCTTCCACTCCTCTATGATACCGACATCACAGAGCTGCTGGATGTTAGAGACCTTGCGCTCCTCCACCTTCCATTTGAGGATGCCCCACAGATGGTCAATAGGGTTTAGGTCTGGAGACATGTGCGTCCAGTCCAGCACCGTTACCCTCAGTTTATTTAGCAAGGCAGTGGTCGTCTTGGAGGTGTGTTTGGGGAATTCTGCCCTGCGGCCCAGTTTCCGAAGGGAGGGGGATCATGCTCTGCTTCAGTATGTCACAGTACATGTTGGCATTTATGGTTCCCTCAAGGAACTGTAGCTCCCCACAGCCGGCAGCACTTATGCAGCCCCAAACCAGGACACTCCCACCACCATGCTTGACTGTAGGCAAGACACACTTGTCTTTGTACTCCTCATCTGGTTGCTGCTACACACGCTTGACACCATCTGAACCAAATAAGTTTATTTTGGTCTCATCAGACCATGTCCTTAGTCTGCTTGTCTTCAGCAAACTGCGGGCTTTCTTGCGCATTATTTTTAGAAGAGGCTTCTTTCTGGGACCACAGCCATGCAGACCAATTTGATGCAGTGTGCGGCATATGGTCTGAGCACTGACAAGCTGACCCCCACCCCTTTAACCTCTCCATCAATGCTGGCATCACTCATGTCTATTTTGAAATGACAACCTCTGGATATGACGCTGAGCACGTGCACTCAACTTCTTTGGTCGACCATGGCGAGGCCTGTTCTGAGCGGAACCTGTCTTGTTAAACCACTGTATGGTCTTGGGCACCATGCACAGCTCAGTTTCAGGGTGTCGGCAATCTTCCTATAGCCTAGGCCATCTTTATGTAGAGCAACAATTCTGTTTTTCAGATCCTCAGAGAGTTCTTTGCCATAAGGAGCCATGTTGAACTTCCAGTGACCAGTATGAGCGATAACACCAAATGTAACACAACTGCTCCCCATTCACACCTGAGACCTTGTAACACTTACGAGTCACGTGACACCAGGGAGGCAAAATGGCTAATTGGGCACAATTTTCACTTAGGGGTGTACTCACTTTTGTTGCCGGCGGTTTAGACATTAATGGCTGTGTGTTGAGTTATTTTGAGGGCACACCAAATTTACACTGTTCTACAAGCCATACACTGACTACTTTACATTGTATCAAAGTGTCAGATCTTCAGTGTTGTCCCATGAACAGATATATATTTACAAAAATGAAAGGGGTGTACTGACTTTTGTGAGATACTGTATGTGTTATTAGTGATTAGCCAAACACTAAAACAGATGCTTGCTTTGTAAGGATGGCCGCATACAGTGCAGAAAATCGGCATGAAATCTGCACAAAATACCCGCTATTTATCATGTTTTTGTGTGGATTTGAAAAAGGTGAAATCCTCACAAGAAAAATGCAACAACAATGGACATGCTACAGAATTCAGAATCTGCACAGCAGGTCAATTTCCGCACCTAAGGAAAAAAGCAAAGCATTGCTGGTACTGTATTTACAATGCAGTTTTTCCACAAATCTGCACTGCACGCAGGCACCATAAGAAGCCATGTTATCATAGACAGTACGGTAAATAATGTGCTCCCATGTGTCAGAACAGTACTGTAAGGTATATTGTGTTATGGGATGAAAACACACATTTTCCAGTAAAATAATAGACAATGATTCTCCAGATATTTCAGGACCTTACGTTCATAATCCTTAGAAAATGCCCTTCTCTTAAGAATTCTGCTACATGGCGACGTGTTGTGTGACTACAAGTTGCGGAAAAGCTTTGGGACACAAAAACATGTGCGACTTGCTGTTGTGTCGTGTGAAAACACAGCAAAGTCGCAGGCGATTCAGGTCGTGCACAACTTCCATTAAAGTAAATGGATGAGAAGTTGTGGGACCTGCGGTACAAAATCCAGCATGGCCTTCCACTATGCTGAGACTTCCTGTTCTATACAGATCACTTTTCAATAGTCCTTTCATTATTATCACAGGCAGGATTACAATGACACATAACAAGTGATGAATGTAGCCAGGTATTTCAAGCTATCTACTATTGACTGCGGTGAGGCGAAATTAGTTATCTCCGAAGTTTAGAAAGATTTTGGTGAAAAACTTTGGAATTTGATTATTAAACTTGAAAAACATTTTAAAAATGGTTTCCTGTTTTAAAATGGTTTTCAAGTTCAAAAATAAAATCCTGAAGTCTCGTGGGACTGCTGTGATAACGAATTTGCCTCAGCAGAGCCCATACATTTTAATGCTGTACGGAGACGAGTCTCCTTACAGTATTAAAACGAAGCTTGGAGCGAAGTGACTTCGGATCTTGGATATGAAGCTCGCTTCACTTGTCCCTACTGTCTACTACTGGAAGATTATGATATACTATGAGCTTGTAAGGTTCCCACAAAGGCATTAGGGCAGATTTGGCCCAATTTATATGCAAGTCTGGGAAATTTCCAAAAGCATCAATTATTTTTCATTTGAATTCCATGCAGCTCCACGTATAAGAGGTGGTATACATACATAATATAAAACAACTAGTACAATGAGCATGAACCTAGTAACAGACTGGTACAGAGGGGAGAAAACCCTGCCCACAAGAGCGTACAATCAGTTATATCTCACAAGGTATAGGACATAAAAAAATAATAATAATAATAATAATAATAATAATAATAATAATAATAAAAAGGTCCTCCACACTTTTCTTCCTTCCTCACACAGACTCCAGATTCTTGTGAGATATCCTCCACTTGACTCCCCTTCCCTGCATACCGCTACCTTGTCCCTCCTTTCCCAGGCACCAGAGGTCCTTTTTGGTCACCTCATCCGAGGACAGAGGGACAACCACCACCACGTCTGCAGGACACATCCCCCAACATCACTACCATTAGCTGTAAATCTTTTATAAAACTATATTTATATTTCCCATTTTTATTTCTGTATGGTCATTTTCAACATTATTTATCAGTGTGAATTCTGGATGCAAATTTATTCAGTGTTTTTTTTTTTTTCAACAAATGAGTGATTAAATTACATACTGTAGAACTTCAGTCTACAAAAACTTTTGGTCACTCACAGCAACACTTGAAAAGTTTATATTGTTGGTTGTTCGAGTGAGGCTAGCACGAGGAGTTAATGGTCAGCCGAGTTGCTCCCTGCAGCTGAGCATGAAGCTCAAGGCTCATAGACATTTCTTTGAGCCCCTCATCACTTCTGTGCTTAGCGGTAAGAGTCTAAGAAAATGAACAAATGAATGACTATGAGTGTCTATAGAGGCTAAGATCATAGACTTCACCAGTGTCATCTTCTCACACATCTATGACATATCTCAGGATCATTTTTATTGGGCTTTCCCCCTTAAATCCAAGTATCTAGTACACATCAAAAGGCACAAGTGGAAAAAGGAGGTAAAGCTTACCTCCTACCTCAACCAACAATTTGATACTTTATTGGTGGAACAATAATGCCATTGATGATACAAATAAGCATGATTAACATGGTATCTTCCACTGCACGCCCATATGCACATTCATCTCTTCAACCCAAACCATCAAAGAAATGTAAAGGTCTCAGTTTTTGTTCCCTGGTAGGATTTGGTCCATCCATATAACATTGATGGAAGCTTTTCTTTCTTGGCCAGCCGCAATATCTCGGGTCCCAAAATAATTAATTGCCAGACAAGTCATAACCGATCAGATAATACTAGAATGTGTTGGATTTGATAGTGAGCGTGGATGACCTCCAATGGCCCATTTTTCAGACTATTAGTAAATATTAATATTATCAGGGTTAATTTTACCACATCACTTGAATAAAATAGAATAAAATTGTACAATGAGGCAATTTTATACAATTAAAAAAAATGTACTATTTAGTTTCAGAATTGTACCAGTCTCAGGGGCCCTTCATTGGCAAATATGTATGTCCTGTTGGAAGATGACAACTAAGACTAAAACGCCAACACGTGGGCCTTAATTAACCAGATATACAGAACGTCCTCCAGTGTCCAGCATGGGGAGTTAGGCACTTTGAGTGTCAGAGGTCACACGAGATCCCTAAACGAGGTAAGGATTGTCCAGGACTGCGACTCCAGCTGCCACACCACCATCAGCGTGTTCAGTGGCTTTTGTCCTAAGAAGATGACCCACACCTTCATTGAGAACCATCTTGTCACCTTGCCTAAAGTAAGAACCAACAGGCAAAATATTACACAGACATCTATTAAAGGGGTTCATGAGAGTGTGACATTGTTATACTGTCTGTGCAGATAAGGTGCATATCACAGAAATACCACGTATAAGGGCCACTTACCTCACATAGACTCCGAACATACCCAGCTCACTAATGCATTCTGACACTCGTACTTTACTATTGGCTCTCAGTAGACAGCTCCTCACTGGCTGAGGCTTGATCTTATCCATCAGTATGTATGAAGTGCGCTCCGTGCTATCTTTAACCCTTTCTAGCACTTCTCTGATTTCATCACCATAGATATTATTTCCTTATGAAAGAAATTGAAATAAATACATGGCTGTTCAAAATATAGACCGTCGCTGCTTATATCGGTGTCGGTTGTCATGTACTAACCATATGATATTTTAATTTTTACGTTGCACATGGGATAACCCCATTTATGCAACAGACAAATCAAATGCAAAATCAGAATGTCCTTCATGTGGATTTTGCTGCCTATATGACACAGAAATGTTTGGATTCCATTGCAATGGGTGACATCTAGTGCAATTCTAATAGAAATCCACATCAAAATTTGCATGCAAGACATGCAGTTTTTGTGGTGAATGACTCTGTGGCATAAAATTCTGGTATATATGAATCCATTCTAACCTCGGAGGTCTGGACTTTTTCTTCGTAGTTTATTTGCAGAGACCTCATGCTGCATAACCTCTAGACTGTTTAGTTGCATACTGTATAGCAGTCACACTGTACACCAATACATAATTGTGGTATTCACCTCCGCCTTCTCGTTGTGGTTTTAATACATATTGGTCTGGGTTCTCCAGTGCCATTTTCACAGTGTGGTTTCCTTCTTCACCCTAAATAATAATAATTACAAAAAAACTAGTATAAATTTAGAAATAATCTACATTAAAAAAAAACTTGCAGATATCGTACTGAAAGCATCCTGTAATGAAATTCCAGAAGTTTAGCTGAACGCATATACTGCAATGGCCTCTGCATCGGGAAAATGAGTATTGTTTGCATCACATACAACTCAATAGTAAATCCACAAGGAATGTGGGGAAGGATTGGTTTAGAAGGTCACATAATTAGGATTGCACTTATGACTAGATTATAACATGTAACTCATCAGCAGAAGACAAGTAAAGGAAGGTATTGCAAAATTATTTAACTTTTAAAGAGCATCTGTCAGCAGATCTGTACCTATGACACTGGCTGACCTGTTACATGTGCACTTGGCAGCTGAAGACATCTGTGTTGGTCTGAGAAAAATGACGTTTGAATATATGCAAATGAGCCTTTAGGAGCAACGGGGCGTAGCCATTACACCTAGAGGCTCTGCGCGCTGTGCGCCTTCTCCACTTTGATTGACTTTAGGAGAAGTCAGGGTCTGGAATGATCATGTTTACACTGCCTGGTCCTGTCAATCATAGTGGAGAGGGCGCAGCAATTGCAGAGAGAGCAGAGCCTCTAGGTGTAATGGTAACGCCCCCGTTGCTCCTAGAGACTCATTTGCATATATTAAAACATTATTTTTCTCAGCAATGCGGGCACATATGAACATGGGACCAACACAGATGTCTTCAGCTGCCAACTGCACATGTAACAGGTCAGTCAGTGTCATAGGTACAAATCTGCTGACCGATGCCCTTTAATGCCATTCGTATATGGATGTGAACTGAAAATTAAGGTATAAAACCTACTTTTGATCATTTGAAAATGCCATTCAACATAAAACTGCTTAAAATCTACGGAAAGCTACAAATTCAAGGATGATTAGTACACAGTATAAAAGAAATGTTCTATGAGGTTCCTTCATAAGTTACAGCAACCTGGACATTTGAACCATATTATGTAACAATTCCCAGTTTAAAAAAATTAGTATTTCTTCAAATTTCTTCATTTTCATTTGTAACTGCATTGAGAAGCGGTGGAGAATTGGTCGGATGAGCCACTTTTATTTATACATGCTGGATTTCGATTAGCTAGAAAGTTTGTGTTTTCACCAGTTAATGTTTTACCATCTAAGCCTTCACGTACAATATCTAAGGAGTACAGGCCTGCGAAAGTCTCTCTGATTCGGGAAACGGCCTCTGGTTTGTCAGGCAGAAACCTTTCCAGGACGAGAGGTCGGCTCAGTTCCTGTTGCACCTTCTTGGTACCGACCAGTTGGGTTGCTATGTCTGGGCATTTCACTGCTCTGGATCTTTCCATCATAAGACGAGCTTCCCAATCCTGAAAAAGTGGAACAGTTGTATTATATCACATATAACTAGTGTGACTGGGATTCAACAGGATGTCATTTTACACCAGTGACTAATCACCGACATTTGGATTACAATGAAAGGTACGATCATAAAGCAGGAGGAAGATAACACTTCCAAGAATAGGTGATGGCGACAGCTTATTTCCTCCCCCTCCCTGCACAATAACCTCTGCACAGGTCACAGAGCATGTCTACAACATTCTTCCATAGATTTCAATGAATCTTCTTCGGACTACAGGTGCCTATGAGGTTTAGTAGGGAAGGAAACATTTAATGGGAAGGGACAGGATTGAGAGTTAATGGATATTGCTACCGTATTGTCATGCTTTTGTATTATTGCTTTGGGCTTTTGCAGGTTAATCCGTAACAAAAATGCAAAAAATTATGGGTTCTCTCAAGAAGTTGAGAATAGCTTTATAAGCTGTATATACGAACCTGTTCACTGTAATCCTGAGGCATATATCCAGTTCTGAAATACGCCACTGCAACCTCATAGCCATCCCTAAAAGAAATGGGCATGTTAGTATGAATACCTATGGAATTAGTTATATAATCAAATAGTGCTCTTAAAGGGTTTCGGTCACCAGATTTGGGCATATCAAACAGGATGACATTTGCAATGTGCAAATGTCACCTGATGCCCAATCTGGTATTCCTTTTTCTTTTGGTGCCCCCGTTTTGTAAAAAATGCACTTTTATTTTATGCTAATTAGGCTTACTAGGTGCAAGGGGCCGTTACCCTGCACCTAGTAAGCGCTGTTTGCCCACCTCTTGTCACGCCTCCGTTGTCTTGATTGACAGGGCCAGGCAGCTCGCTCGATCTGCTGCCGGCCCTGTCCGCGCTTCAAATCCCGCGCCTGCGCCGTGCGGAATAAAATCGGCGCAGGCGCAGTGAGTGCCGCTGGCTGCCAGGCTCCCTCACTGCGCCTGCGCCAATGACGTCAGAGTACACCCGGAAGAGACGGCAGCCGACATCAGCAGCAGACATCAGTGAGGTAGCCGGGAGCCCGGCGGCCAGCGGCACTCACTGCGCCTGCGGCGATTTTATTCCACACGGCGCAGGCGCAGGATTTGAAGCGCGGACAGGGCCCGCAGCAGATCGAGCGAACTGCCTGGCTCTGTCAATCAAGAGAACGGAGGCGTGACAAGAGGTGGGCAAACGGCGCTTACTAGGGTAACCGCCCCTTGCACCTAGTAAGCCAAGCATAAAATAAAAGTGCATTTTTTACAAAAACGGGGGCACCAAAAGAAAAAAAGAATACCAGATTGGGCAACAGGTGACATTTGCACATTGCAAATGTCATCCTGTTTGATATGCCCAAATCTGGTGACAGAAACCCTTTAATCCTTTCCCCACCTTTATTTAGCATAAGGAATAAGCGTTTAGCCAGCAAAACGTTCTTTTAGAAACATGCTAATGAGTCTTCGGAGCACCGAGAGGTGTGCTCTTGTCTTCTGAGCACCGCATCTGCGATGCCCTTCTAGCTCCTAACACCGCCCTTCATCAGATAATCCCGCCCCCCTGCTTCTTGATGAAATTCTGCGCCTGCGAACTGATCCGATGTACAGCGCGTGCACACTAGGCTTGCAGCGCCGAACTCTGCAAGCCCTTTCTCTGTAGTGCGCATGCGTCGTCACTTTCGGGTTCAGTGACGTGACGGCACGTGCGCACTACAGAGAAAGGGCTTGCAGAGTTCGGCGCTGCAAGCCGAGTGCGCACGCGCCGTACATCGGATCAGTGCACAGGCCATCAAGAAGCAGGGGGGCGGGATTATCTGATGAAGGGTGGTGTTAGGAGCTTGAAGGGCGTCGCAGATGCGGTGCTCAGAAGACAAGAGCACACCTCTTGGTGCTCCGAAGACTCATTAGCATGTTTCTAAAAGAACGTTTTGCTGGCTAAACGCTTATTCCTTCTGCTAAATAAAGGTATGTGTGGGGAAAAGATTAAGAGCACTATTTGATTATATAACTAAGTCCATAGGTTGAAAACTGGTGACAGAGCCTCTTTAAAGAGAGACAGAAAATAAATCTAATGCAATATAAAAATGTAAAATGATAGAAGTAAGGCTGAGTTCACATCAGCATTCATCCTTTCCGTTCTTCTGCTCCGTTATAGGAGCAGGAGAACGTAAAAGATGGATTCGGAGCCTACAGACCCCATGGACTATAATGGGTCCATTAAGTTTCCGCATGCACAACTTTTGTCTCCGCTTCAAAAATCTTCCTCTGAGCGGAAACCTAACGGACCACATTATAGTCCATAGGGTTTGTAGGCTCTGTTCGACTCAGTTATGTGCCGAATCCATCATTTACGTTCTTCTGCACCTATAATGGAGCTGAACGGAAAGGCTGAACGGTGATGTGAACGAAGCCTAATAGAAATACGTACACATGGAGACATTTCTTTTCATCCAATGATGCTCTCTCATAGACATCCGTGAGACGTCTCCTAATCACTTTGATATTTCTAGAAAATAAAATGTAGGAGAAAGAAAAAAAAACACAATATATATGTCATAAATCACTCAGAGATGCACAGCGCTTCACATCTCGGCCAGAAGTAGCGAACTGACATAGGAAGAGGAAGCTGCATTTGAGTGGCCGACCAGATGTCACTAATAGATAAGGAAAAAATGTGAGTAAGTGGGGAGAATGGACTAAATGTTGTAGTGAACATTCAGCCCAAACTCTAGAAACTGCTGAATCTTGTTATTAACCCATATATTAATAACTATTATGAGCTGGAGTTACCAGACACAACTAACCAATACCTGTCTCCAGGGCCCCAATGCAAAACCCATTGCAAGATTGGATTGCAAACTATTACCCATCATTTACTGGTACTGGTCTCATTCTCCTAATATGAGGCCAAGGAGTCTTTGGGCTCTTCAAGCAGCCAGGCCCTGCTGCAACCACTACGTCTGCAGCCCCAATAGTTACACCCCTGGACGTTGGTGTAATTTTAAAAAGAGACCTCGCATAATGGACTGTTAGAATGTATGTTGATTAGAACAAATGCAACCATGATGTGAAACAGATATGCCTACAGCTGTATCCCCTACATCCATGAAAGTTATGTAACAGAGATGCAAAGATTAGGGACGCGTCTTCTAATGGAATAAAATATGGCACCATTGCATTCCCTAATACGGACTTCTATACTTTGATTTTCAACCAGTCAAAACCGATTACTTTTAGTACCACAAGCAGAAAAAAACATATAAATGTGAAATCTGCAGCCGGCTTTCTTTACATAAGATTACATTTTTTGTTACAAAACAACAGAAAATCATTTTTACCTGTTCCACAGTTCATTCTCGATGTACCGGTGATCAAAAATGTTCCTCTGTACACTCTCAACCAAAAACATGACAACAGCCCTGAAAAATAAAGACTATTATATATAGAAGAACCTAGAGTCGGCCAATATGTTTCACAACAACATAGAAATAAATTCATTGAATCACCTGCAGCTATAATTTTCATCAAAACATAACAAAATGGTATAAAACACAAACTCCTTGTAACATTTTCAAATTATGGTAAGAGATAAAACCAAAGCTGCATCCTTCAGAAGCTAGACTTACTTTTGTGAGCCATACAGTTCCCAGGCCTTAGCAATTGCTTGGGATATCCCAAGTGACGGGTTGTTTGGCAGAATCTTACAAGCTTCTTCTGGTTTCCCAAGTGCCTTCAGGACGTGTCTACAGAAATATGGAAGAGCTGCACTTACAAGATAGCAACATTTAAAAAAAATTAAAAAACTTCCTGAGGTAGTGTTTTTCCTTTTCTTCCATTTTAGTTTTTCACTCCCTGCCTTCCAGGAGCCATCATTTTTGTATTTTTCCATTCACATAGTCGTATGATGGCTTGTGGCACCATTTAATATTGCTTACAATGTAGTGGGATGCTGGAAGAAAACTCTAAAGGCAGGTTTACACCGCATGATGTTACAGCTGATTGTCGGGAAGGAAGCGTTCCTTCCTGACAGTCGGCTGCTCATTTAGTGAAGAACTAAAGGCGGTCATTTACTAAGCTGAAAAACGCCAAAATTAGGCATATTTCAGTAGCAGATGGCAGCCTTGTGGTTAGCTGCACCGCTATCCCAGACTTTCTCCCGCTCAGGCCAGGTCTAAAATTGTGGCCGTGGTGTGGGCAGAGAAGGGGATGGACTGGCAGTACCAACTCATTTACAATTTTATAATTTTGTATAAAAAATGAGTCCGAGGCTGTCACTTCACATGAAATACAATTTCAACAATCCCTTTATGGCATCTATTAACCAGAATATGGCTTGAATCTGAACTATATGGCATTCTTACTGATGCACCGCAGGAGTCCGAGAAGAGAGTCCCCCAAAACTAGCAGCAATAGTATTAATCTCGATCTGTTTCAGAGCTGTGGTCCCATCCGTTCTGCAGTCAAACATGTAGTCTGAGCGATTGATGCCCAAAAACACAGTCTGTAAAATATAATAAGACATGGTTTGATAGAGAAGCGACATGTCAGCAACTGAAAGCATCACAGACTTCTATCTACCTGAGCCAGGCCTTCATCCAGCACGTGCCTATAAATTTTGAAAAGACGCTCTATGAAGTCGTCCACTTTTATGGTGCTGTAAAATAAAATAAGAAATATATATATATTTTTAGAATACGTCACCCTAACGGAAACTGCAAAAGGAATAAAAGGCTAATATATTGTATAAGAACAGTATCTACAGCACCTACTGAAAACATGGCACAGCTATATTACATAAGACAGCACAAGATAAAAGCTGCAATAGCCATCATTCACAGTTCCCTTATTAATTTGCCTTTAATGCACATTTGGATTATCAATTAGGAGGAAAGGAAAGTGATCACCCATTTTTGGCACAGCTATGATGTGGGAAGGCACTGATCTGTTAAAGGCCATTGGCATGAAATAGTCATGCAAATCAACACGGCTGTTTCAAGGCCTGTTCACATGACATTTGTACATCCTGTTAGGACATGAAAAAATCCTGTACAGAACATACCTACTTCTAGAGGACATGCACCCTTTTGAAAAGTGGTCTGCTGGCATCTTAAAACGTAAACCATATCTTGACCTCTCATTAGTTTAGAGATAAGGGTTATTAGATGACCAACACAAAGTGAAAGTGAAAGTACCAGTCACACAGTTAGAAAAACAGTTAAACCTTTGTCAGAACAGCTCAATATCTATATTTATGTTCATACGTATGTAATAATCTCTACATGTGATAAGTAACATGTACTACCTAAGCTCGATTACTTGGGCATGGCCTGCTGCATTTGTTATACCTTGAAAGCGCACTCTCCAGGAATGACGGCTTCTGGCTGAGGCGATCCACCAGCAAATTAAAATCTTCTTGGACAGACTTTGCTTGTTCAAAGAGGTCTCTCGGCACAGGAGAAGGAAGCAAAGTGAATGGAGCAAAATTCACCACCTGATACACAGTGGAAAATAAGAATGATAATCAATAATTATAAGTTACAAATATCAATAACCTGATGGTGCTGAAACATTATCACAAGTTTTTAAAGGGGTTCTCTGAAATTTTACATTGATATAAAAAGTTACCTAAAAAATAGCCATTACTCACCATATAAATCTCCCAATGACCTACATGTACGGCACAAGACTGCTGATGCCAGTGACTGGCTGCAGCGGTCACGTGGATGTACGGCATGTCATTGCTGCAGCAAAGTAAAGGAAGACTGGGGACAAACATAGTGATATATGGACATCACAGTGTCGAGTATTGCAGTAAAGGGGCTGTGATGCTACAGGGTGATGGCGGTAGGATGCTACTCGTCACATTTTGAAGGTCTATCCTTTTGACTGATTTGGCCACGAACATAATGGCCAAATCAGACATTTACATTCTCATTGACCAACCAGACCAGTAAACAGTTGTACCTATGAGTACACTGTACTTACATCAGATGAATTTGGACTCTCCTTTGTCCTCATAACAATTCCTTGCAGGAGGGCTGCGTCAATAGCAATGGGGGCTATCTCCTCAAGCAGCGCTGCATTGTTATATACATCTGCCCATAAATCAGCCATTTTGGAGCTGTGTGGAGGAAAGTTTAGGTTAGCACATTCAGAAAATAAAGCTGCAGTACAAGGACAGGTGATCAGTCAAAGCACCCCTGATATTAGGTTTGTGGGCTTCTGTTAGTGTCATGTGTCATCTGTTAGTGTCGGAAATTAGGATTCATTTCTCTGACACAGTGGGGAAAAAAGCATTTAGTCAGCCACCAATTGTGCAAGTTCTCCCACTTAAAAAGATGAGAGAGGCCTGTAATTGACATCATAGGTAGACCTCAACTATGAGAGACAAAATGAGAAAACAAATCCAGAAAATCACATTGTCTGATTTTCTTTTAATTTATTTGCAAATTATAGTGGGAAATAAGTATTTGGTCACCTACAAACAAGCAAGATTTCTGGCTCTGTAACTTCTTCTTTAAAGGGGTATTCCGGTAACGTAACTTAATTTTTGATAAACTGCATTAAGGCTGCAAGCTGTGACCCAACCAGAACCCATACCTATACATATAATCAGAGCTTCAATTTACCTTGCAATCCATTTGTCTACCTCCTGTGTGAGCCTGCAACACACAGAGTATGATGGCTCCTGATCTTCCCTCACAAAACTACAATCCCCACAATGCCTAGCTTTACTGCTGGGAGTTTCTGCTTGTTCATGAGTGTTGATGATTACTGATTGGCTGCCTGATATCACAGTGCAGACACGCCCCCTCTACTCAGTAATCAGCAGCACACTAACATTTAGCTAGAGAATTCATAGCAACACACTGAGCATGCCTGTCCTGACAAAGGCTCAGAACTACAGGTCGGTGCCATGGTAACTTATGAGGAACACAGTGGGTAACAGGGGAAGAAAAGTACTTTATAACTACTGAACGGTAAATATGTGAAATTGACATTATATTAGGTAATGATTGATGATGAATTAGTCTAAAACATAAGTTATATTTATGGTAACCGGAATACCCCTTTAAGAGGCTCCTCTGTCCTCCACTTATTACCTGTAGTAATGGCACCTGTTTGAACTTGTTATCAGTATAAAAGACACCTGTTCACAACCTCAAACAGTCACACTCCAAACTCTATGGTGAAGACCAAAGAGCTGTCGAAGGACACCAGAAACAAAATTGTAGACCTGCACCAGGCTGGGAAGACTGACTCTGCAATGGGCAAGCAGCTTGGTGTGAAGAAATCAACCGTGGGAGCAATAATTAGAAAATGGAAGACATACAAGACCACTGATAATCTCCCTCGATCAGGGGCTCCACGCAAGATCTCATCCCGTGGGGTCAAAATTATCAAAAGAACTGTGAGCAAAAATCCCAGAACCACACGGGGGGACCTAGTGAATAACCTGTAGAAAGCTGGGACCAATGTAACAAAGGCTACCGTCAGTAACACACTACGCCGCCAGGGACTCAGATCCTGCAGTGCCAGACGTGTCCCCCTGCTTAAGCCAGTACATATCCGGGCCCGTCTGAAGTTCGCTAGAGAGCATTTGGATGTTCCAGAAGAGTATTGGGAGAATGTCATATGGTCAGATGAAACCAAAGTAGAACTGTTTGGTAGAAACTCGTTGTGTTTAGAGGAAAGTTTCTCTGCAAAGGGACCAGGACAACTGATCCGTTTACATAAATGAATGGATGGGGCCATGTATTGTGAGATTTTGAGTGCAAACCTCCTTCCATCAGCAAAGGCATTGAGGATGAAATGTGGCTGGGTCTTTCAGCATCACAATGATCCCAAGCACACCGCCAGGGCAACGAAGGAGTGGCTTCATAAGAAGCATTTCAAGGTCCTGGAGTGGCCTAGCCAGTCTCCAGATCTCAACCCCATAGAAAACCTTTGGAGTGAGTTGAAAGTTTGTGTTGCCCAGCGACAGCCCCAAAACATCACTGCTCTAGAGGAGATCTGCATGGAGGAATGGGCCAACATACCAGCAACAGTGTGTGCCAACCTTGTGAAGACTTACAGAAAACGTTTGACCTCTGTCATTGCCAACAAAGGATATATAACAAAGTATTTAGATGAACTTTTGCTGTTGACCAAATACTTATTTTCCACCAAATTTGTAAAGAAATTCTTTAAAAATCAGACAATGTGATTTTCTGGATTTGTTTTCTCATTTTGTCTCTCATAGTTGAGGTCTACCTATGATGTCAATTACAGGCCTCTCTCATCTTTTTAAGTGGAAGAACTTGCACAATTGGTGACTGACTAAATACTTTTTTCCCCCACTGTATATCAAAAGCTTCTGAACTTGAGCACACGTTTAGGGAAAAACAACCATATATTGTGCTTGCAGTTTTTATGGTACTTTTTAGTGTCTTTTTTTTTTTTTTTTTTTTTAAGTCGACAGAAAAATTACAAAAAAAAACACAAAAACACTACCTAATTAACAAAAAGACCAGTAGGAAAAAAAAACTTGTTTGTGCTTGTCTCATATTATTTCCCATAGGTTTTCAGCTAGTTGTAGTTATGTTAAATCTACAGTATGTATGAGCCGTGCCTGGAGTCAAACATGCCTATTGTCATAGTGAAGGTGGGCACAGTGAGGCTGTCAGAAAGCTATCTGGGAGCGAAGCCAGGAATTACATGGACTTGAGCACTAAGACAACAAGACAAAGAGGGAAATATATGAGGATTAGCGTCCGGCCTCACTGGGGTTAGTAGTACAGACGGAAAATTATAACTTCTCAAGAAGTTAATAAGCTGCTTTACCTTCCAGACTAAGGCAATAAACCAACAATACGCTCTTTATTTCTTACATTAATGTGTAAAAAGTAGTGTTGAGTAAACTTTTATTTTAAATTTCAGCATACAAGGTTCGGGCTGGTAGCGGACTCCATAACCAAATTCTTAGATAATCAGAACCTTGTACGTCAAACTTTAAAATAAAAGTTCACTGAACACTAGTAAAAAGCAGTATATGAATATCTTACCCAGAACACACCGGAATAACAGAAAGGAGACTTCTACAGCCATATCTTAAGTAAGTGCCATATGTCTTACTGAAATGACTCCAGGACGAGCTATAATTAATATACTGCACAGTCATGATGAACTAATTGGTCCGGTGGCATTTTTTCCAGAAAAAGAGCAGCAGTTTTAATGGTTCGGGCAGCAGGAACTGAACAGACTAGACAGGCTGCACTGATACAGCGCTCTGCACCAAAGAAAGTCTCTGGTAGAAATACGCATGAGGCTTTTAGTAGAGATTAAAATTGCCTGTACATGCGTTATTACCACCTCTATGAGAAGAAATGTACACTTTGAGGCTTCGATCTGTTACTAGGTGGCGGGTTCACATGACCTTCAGAACAAAAAAACAAAAAACTACTGATCCTGTATTTAAAGCATCCGTTATGCTTAGGGCTTGTTCACATGACCATTATGGACTCCGTTATGGCTTTCCGTTAAAATATTGTTATAACGAAAAATAACAGAATCCACAAGACGGAAATCAAAACGGAAACCTTTAGAGGCATTCCGTTCTGATCCGTCATAATAGAAGTATATGCACCTGCAAAACGGATCCGCCTGGTGACGGATCAAAACGGAATGCCTCTAAAGGTTTCCGTTTTGATTTCCGTCTTATAGATTCCGTTATAACGGAAAGCCATAAAGGAATCCATAACGGTGATGTGAACAAGCCCTTAGTTATGCATATGTGGCGTCCGTTATAGCCATTTACATCTGAGATCCGTTATTTTAGATGGATAAAAATGCAGGACTTTTTTTTCAAACTAAAGTAACAGATCTCAGAAGGATGCTTTAAATATAGGGTCCGTTTTTTTCTTTATTAATCTGTTCTTATGAAGGTGATGTAAAAGGTTGAGGGATCCAAAGCCGACCATACATGAGAAAGAAGACATTGGCCAGATTCACCAGGATCAGCCATCTCTTCTGTATGGACCCCCAACAACAGAGGGTGCAGCGATTGCCCGAGATCAGCCAAAATTGAGGCATAAGCAGTTGATGGGTAAAATAAATAATAAAGCATTACTTACGTCACCGTTCCTCCCTGCTGCTGGTCTTTTCTTACACAGCTTCAGTGCTGATGTCACACCCATAAAACATGACTGCTGCAACCAATCACTAGGCCTCAGAGGGGTTGTTCACTCTAAGCGGCCTTTGGCCTTGCCCCCCACATTGTCAGACCAGAGAAAAGGTGCATACTTACCTGCTGCCTGCCGGTGAGTTCCAGCTCCTTCAGTCCTCCACCACCCACATCCTGTTTGACGCAGGTGACAAGACATGGCTGCTGCAGCCAATGACTGGCCACAGTGGTGATGTGTCTCCCTGCATCACGTAACCCAGTGACATTACACAGAGGGGCACATCACCATTGCGGCCAGACATTAATTGCAGCAGCCATGTGATCTGAATCAAACCAGATGTTGACACAGGGAGACTGGGGCAAAGCAGCAGCGGTGGGGGACTAAAGGAGTCAGAATCCAGGTCTGGCGACATTGGGGGGGGGAGGATGATTGGTGTTTTGGCAGAAAGGTCCCTCAAGGTGAACCATTCCTTTAAGGCTGGGGTCACATGTGACTGATTAGCTGCAGATTTGCGGATTTTTATAAGGCAAATCCGCAGCGTTGTACAGAACCAGCAAAGTAGATGAGAATTTTCAATTTCTCATCCACTGCATAAAGAAAAATGCAGTAGAAAATCTGCGGCACTGCGGTTTTGAAATCAGCAGCATGTCCATTTATCCAGCAGATTTCTCTTGCGGATTGCACCTTTCTCAATGGAGAGGGTGAAATCTCCTGGCTTTTCCGCAGCAAAAAACGCATGTAATATGTGCAGATTTGTTGTGTCTTTTTGTGCAGTTTTTTCCATCACATGTGTCCCTGGCCAAAAGGTGACCAGCCATGACCAGCAGTGCTAGAGGTTCCCCAGGTAAGTAACGCTTATCTTCTTTTACACTTTCCCCTGTCTGTGCCCCAACTACTGGTAAGTTGTGACAACCCCTTTAAGGGAAAAAAAAGTATCAGCATGTTTTCTCTTGATTTGTAAGATCCTTAAAGAGGACCTTTCATGACTTTTAAAAAATGAATCTGCACTATCTACCTGATAGTGCGTCCCCCACTGATGCCAGCAGCGTTGTTTTCTTTGCAAATTGTCCCCCGGTGGCTTCACACGGGCCCCCCGTTCTTCTGTCCGGCTTTATGCTAATTAGAAAGCATCGGAACAGGGAGGAGGAGACTCCCTGTTCCTCAATGGGCGTTGCTTCTGCCCTGCTGTGAGCGCTGTCCAATCAGAGCCGACCGCTCACAGCAGGGCCGAAGGAGTCTCCTCCTCCCTGTTCCGATGCTTTCTAATTAGCATAAAGCCGGACAGAAGAACGGGGGGCCCGTGTGAAGCCACCGGGGGACAATTTGCAAAGAAAACAACGCTGCTGGCATCAGTGGGGGACGCACTATCAGGTAGATAGTGCAGATTCATTTTTTAAAAGTCATGAAAGGTCCTCTTTAAGGGTAAATGCATCTGATCAGGATTGCGTGCAGATTTACTGCATGGATTTTCCTATGGTGCGTATTTTAAAATCCGCCACATGTCAATTTATTTTATTTTTCCTGTCCGGATTTTCTCTATTCACTTGAATGGGGACAGTAAAAATCCACACCAATTGATGCAGATTGACTGCACAGATTTCCCTGCGAACACCTGCGGATTTCAGTGCGAATTGTCCACACATAAATCCTGACCATGTGCATTTACCCTAAGGGAAATAAGCTGGGTTTATAGCCTTCTGTACACTGGAATAAACATGAATGCAGGGGGATGGGGGTGGTGTACGGCTTTGGCAAATACAATGCAATATCTGCAGTCTTGTCCTTTCCTGTAAATGCAATAATTTTACCTCAGCAGTCAACAAATAATATATACATAGAAGCATGGGGCGTGCAGGATTCGCCAATAACACTAACACTACAATGTATTCAGAAAACACAAATACAAGTCAGTCCATGAGCTCATACATGATACAAGTGACTACATACATGATACAGTTGACTACATACCAGTATGTGTAACATACTAACCTGGTTAATATTATAATAGTGTCACCTGAATTGTTCTGGTCCACAGCTAATTACCATCAGTCACCGCTACTTCCTAGTCTTCTGTCTCTCTAGTTATGAATCAAATACAACTACAGTATGGCTGCAGGTAAGGAGTGGCGTGCCAAACACGTCTTCCTGATTGGTTAGCAGATCGAGGCTTGGAACGCACAAGACGAAGCTGCTCATTGGCTCCCACGGGAAAGAGTCAATTCAGCATGACTGTGCAGTAAGCGGCTTAGGGCTGTGAGTGGGCGTGGTCTCAGGGTGGATGTGGTAAAGCGAAAGAAAAGCAGAGCCTGCTGGGTGCAGTGTGATTTACACTGTAGGCCCCACGGTGACGGTTGTCTTTTTTCCTTAATTAATGCAAAATTAGGAGTTTGGAAACAAACTTCTGTTTTCCCTGTGGGAGTTCTTCTTTGAAGGGGTTGTCTACCTTGGGGGCTGGCAAATCCCCCTTCCTGTACAGGTCTGCAAAGGGAGGCATACTTACCTGCTTCCTGCTGTTGGTCCTGGCTCCCCAGCCTCGGTTCCCTCACTGTAAGCATATGGTTTGACGCCACTGCAGCACTTCCCTGCTCCTCTTGCGCTACATGACCATTCGAGATGATGCAAGGGGAGTGGGTCACCACTGCAGCCAGAGATTGGCTGCAGTGGCATCAAACCAGATGTTTACAGTGAAGGAGCCAAGGCCTAGAAATGAAGGAGTAGGGGTCCAGGGCCCGGTAGTAGGTAAGTATGCTTCCGTTTACATGTACTGGCACGAGGGCAATAGTCGTCTTAAGCGGTGTTGTTGTGGCAAAGTGTCTTGTAGAAAGGTAGAGACTTCACCCTTTCCCTACCCTGGAAACAACAAAAACTCTCACTGTTGCCCTGATCTATTCCCACCTTGATTACTGTAACTTGCAGCATCTCACTAGACTCTCCCCTCTTCAATCTATCCTGCACGCAACGCTTTTTGTCTGGCTGCCTCTCGGCATATTCTCCACCGGTCCCAATTGTATTGAATGGGGCTGGGCGGACTTGAGGCAGGGTATGGCTGCACAGTAGTTACAGAACAGCCTACCGTAATGCCACTGTGAAACAGACCTTAGACGCTATGTGTGGTCTCACATCTTCTAATCTAACTCTTCTCCGTTCTCAACACTAACCCCCCCCCCCAAATCCTTCAGAACCAGATCCATCATTTACCAGTATCCACCACACCACCATGCACACAGAAGCACTACAAATATCAGCTGGTGACTGCCTCATGCAGCCTTATAATATTCAAAAATAATGAGGTCCTACAGGAATACATTATAAAATACACTGCTAAAAAAAAATAAAGGGAACACTAAAATACATCCTAGATCTCAATGAATGAAATATTCCAGTTGCAAATCTTTATTCATTTCATAGTGGAATGTGTTAAGAACAATAAAACATAAAAATGATCAATGTAAATCAAAATTAATATCCCACAGACGTCTGGATTTGGAATGATACTCAAAATCAAAGTGGAAAATCAAATATCAGGCTGATCCAACTTCCATGGAAATGCCTCAAGACGAGGAAGTGAGGCTCAGTAGTGTGTGTGGTCTCCACGTGCCTGTATGACCTCTCTACAATGCCTGTGCACGCTTCTGATGATGTGGATGTTCTCCTGAGGGATCTCCTCCCAGTCCTGGATTAAAGCATCAGTCAACTCCTGGACAGTCTGTGGTGCAACGTGGTTTTGGTGGATGAAAAGAGACATGATGTCCTAGAGATGCTCGATTGGATTCAGGTCTGGGGAACGGCAGGCCAGTCCATAGCATCATGCAAAAACTGCTGGCACACTTCAGCAACAAGAGGCCTAGCATTGTCATGCATCAGAAGGAACCCAGGGCCCACTACACCTGCATGTGGTCTCACAAAAGGTCTGAGGATCTCATCCCGATACCTAATGGCAGTCAGGGTACTTCTGGCTAGCACATGGAGGGCTGTGCAGCCCTCCAAAGAAATGCCTCCTCACACCATTACTGACCCACTGCCAAACCAGTCATGCTGGAGGATGTTGCAGGCAGCAGAACATTCTGCACGGTGTCTCTAGACTCTGTCATGTCTATCACATGTGCTCAGTACGAACCTGTTCTCATCCTTGAAGAGCACAGGACGCCAATGTTGAATCTGCCAATCTTGGTGTTCTCTGGCAAATGCCAATCGCCCTGCATACCACCATCATGGAATCTGTTTCTGACAGTTTGAGCAGACACATGGATATTAGTGGCCTGCTGGAGGTCATTTTGTAGGGCTCTGGCACTCCTCCTCCTGTTTCTCCTTGCACAAAGGAAGAGGTAGCGGTCTTGCTGCTGGTTGTTGCCCTCCTACGGCCCCCTCCACGTCTCCTGTTGTACTAGCCTCTCTCCTGGTATCTGCTCAATGCTCTGGCCACTGTGCTGACAGACACAGCTAACCTTCTTGCCACATCTCGCTTTGATGTGGCATGCTGCATGAGCTGCACTACCTGAGCAACTTCTGTGGTTGTAGACACCGCCTCATGCTAATGGATCACAATGGAGTGGACAATACTGCTATTTGAAGTCACTCAATGTCTTCAAATGGGTAGTCACCTATATGTAGATGCAGGATCATCCCCTGAGACGAGCATCGTTAACCCCTAGAGGCCCCTGGAACTGGCTAAGTACCCCTAGACAAGGAGCATACTATCATTATCCCGTTCCCTACCCCCTAGACAACGCGCATACTATCATTATCCCGTTCCCTACCCCCTAGACAACGAGCATACTATAATTAACCCTTTCCCTACCTCCTAGACAACGAGCATACTATCATTAACCCTTTGCCTACCTCCTAGACAATGAGCATACTGTCATTAACCCTTTCCCTACCTCCTAGACAACGAGCATACTATCATTAACCCTTTCCTTACACTCCCTGCATTGAGCCCAGCCTGCCCCTGAATCCATTAAAGAGAGTCTATCACCTAATTTTCACCAATATAACTGAGAGCACTGCCCCACAGAAGATTGCAGACACATCCCAAACATATCTGTGTGCACTGTGTGTCTGTATTCCATGTTCAGAAAAAGCACTTTTATTCTGCAGGAAAACAGCTCCCAAGTGCCTGGCTCTGCTGCTGCAAGTGCCCAAAGCAAACCAGACTGAAGAGGGGAGGGCTGTTTTAGTTGCTCATATCTTGGGATTGATAACCACTCGAAATATGAACCTGACCTTGTTTGAAAGCTGGCATTCCAGCCTTTCAAAAGATACCAGAGCTTTATATCCAGTATATCAGAAGATATATGTCATGAACGTGCCTGCATCAGGTTGAAGGCGTTTGGCTAGACTTTCAAAAGCGACATAATTTGACATGTTTTCCTCTTGGTTTGCTTGCTGTTTACCACACCCCTTCCCCTTAGCTGTTGTGGGTGTGGTGATTATCTTTCCCCTATTTATCCCTTCCTCTCCCAGTATCCCTTGCGGTTTATACGGTTGCTGCGATATCTGCATTAAGATAAGTGTCATTTTCCCTTTTGTGTTTATCCTACTTTTCCCTGTTGTGGTTTTGCCTTCTGGAGTCTGCTGTTCGTCTGGCCTTTTGGAGGAATGGGTTGACTCCTTCCCCTATCACTATTGGCAGGGTTCTGTAGGGTCAGGTGTTATTAGGTTCCTGTGTATGAACTCTCCTACCACTAAGGCCTGTTCATACTGGTAGTCAGTCAGGGCCTGGTTTCAGGGTTTCCTACAGGAGGTGACCTTGTTTGGTCCTTTTCCCTTCCCTCTTACGCTTGGTGTGGCTATACCCTCCACACCAGAGCGTAACATTATAATCTGGCAAACAAAAATTAATGTCATTTTTGTGCAGACATGGATGCTATTACTGCGCTTACAGAACGGCTGCAGGGACTCTGTTTGGAGGTGGCTAACATCCGCAACCAGATTCAGAGACCATAGGCTGGTGGTTCTGAGGGTGCTGGGTGTCAGGTCTCCCGGACAGATTTTCTGGGGGATGTGATAATTTTATTCTATTCAGGGAGGCGTGCAAATTGTATCTCAGACTGCGTCCACATTCTTCTGGTAATGAGGAGCAGAAGGTTGGTGTAGTCATCTCACTGCTTAAAGGGGATGCACAGTCATGGGCCTTTTCTCTGCCAACCGGATCGCAGTCTCTCCGGTCGGTAGATGAAGCTTTGGGGATTATCTATGATGACCTGGATCGTATCTCCCTGGCCAAGACCCAGATACGTGACCATCGTCAGGGTGAGCGCTCGGTTGAGATCTATTGCTCTGAGTTCCGGAGTCTTGCCCCCCTGGGAAGTTGTTTGTTCCTTCTGATTTGCGTCATAAGGCCCCTTTCACAAGGGCGAGATTTCCACGTGGGTGCAATGTGTGATGCGAACACATTGCACCCGCACTGAATCCTGACCCATTTATTTCAATGGGGCTTTTCACATGAGCAATGTTTTTCATGCATCAGTTCGCCGTTGCGTGAAAATCGCAGCATGTTCTATATTCTGCGTTTTTCACGCAGCCCTGGCCCCATTGAAGTGAATGGGGCTGCGTGAATAACGCATTGCATCCACACGCAAGTGCGGATGCAATGCGTGATTCACTGATGGTTGCTAAGAGATGTTGGTTTTAAACATTCAGTTTTTTATCACGCGCGTGAAAAACGCATCAAAACGCTTCGCACACACGCGGAAAAAACTGAACGAACGTACGCAATCGCAGTAAAAACTGACTATGATTGCGTGTGGATTTTCCGGAACGCATCCGGACTGAATCTGTGACGCCCGTGTGAAAGAGGCCTAAGGTGTTTGAGGAACATCATTCTTCGGTGCTTGCGGGACACCTTGGGAGTAAATCCACTGTCGACCTCATCTCTCGTAGATTCTGGTGGCCAGGGCTGCATAAGTGTGTTGAGGACTATGTGTCAGCCTGTAGTGTCTGTACATGCGCTAAGATGACACATACTCGACCTTCTGGACCCCTACTTCCATTACCCATCCCGTCCAGACCACGGACTCACTTATCCATGGACTTCATCACTGATCTGCCTGATTCGTCTGGTAAGACAGTTATTCTGGTGGTTGTAGATTGTTTTAGTAAAATGGCGCACTTTATTGCATTACCTGGACTCCCCAATGCTGAAACTCTTGCACAAGTTTGTTGACAACATTGTGAAACTTCATAGCATTCCCACTGACGTGGTCTCTGCTCGTGGGACTCAGTTTGTGTCCAGATTCTAGAAGGCATTCTGTACTCGGCTTGGGGTACAACTGTCTTTTTCCTCTGCCTTTCACCCCCAGACGAATGGACAGACTGAGCGTACCAATCAGAGTCTGGAGACTTACTTGAGATGTTTTGTCTCTGAGAACCAGGAGGAGTGGTCCTCGTTTTTGTCTCTGGCAGAGTTTGCCATAAATAATCGCAGACAGGGCTCCACTGGTAAGTTACCATTTTTTGGTGCATATGGCTTTCACCCGCTGTTTGGCACATTTTCTGGTTCTGATACTTCTAGTATTCCTGAGGAAGAACGTTTTTCATCATCATTGTCATCTATATGGCGGAAAATTCAAAATAAGGCCCCATTCACACGACCGTATGTTTCTTTCCACATCTCTCCGCATTTTTACGGATCGATGCAGAAAGCTATGGACCCCATTCATTTCCCCATAGGAGAAAAAAATGCGGAATGCACACGTGTGCATTCCGCAGCCGTATCTCACAGCGGTTTGGCCACAAAAAAAATGAAACATGTCCTATACTTTGCCGCAAAAACACGTCCGTAGCACCATTCAATGGGTCCACAAAAATGCAGAACACTACGGAAGACTTTCCGTATGTCTTCCGTATTTTTGCAGATCCATGTCCATATACAGTATATGCATATATTCATATTTGGTTCTAAGGTGACAGTTTTAAAACACTTTTTTTTTCTATTTTTTCAATTCATAGTCAAAATCTTTATGTAAAATAATTTCAAAGAGACCTTCCGTATTTTTGCGGATCCGCAAAAATATGGTAGACTTTTGATGCTTCCGTATCCGTATTTTTCCGGAAGTACCTCCGTACTTCCGTGCCATATTTCTACGGAGCTAGGAACACATATGGTCGTGTGAATGGGGCCTAACTTGATAAATATGGGTAACAAGTACAACCGTGTGGCTGACAGGAAACGTATGAATGGTCCAGACCTAAGTGTGGGTGATTCTGTGTGGCTGGAAAACAGATACAAACATCCTGCACCATGTGATAGTAAAATGTGTGGATGTACAAGGCTAAATTTAGAAATTCACTGAAAAAATGCACTAGAACAATAGATGCAAACAATATATGGACTAAGCCCTCACTCTATAGATAAAATCTGAGACTCTTAGCCAATACATTTTGATCAAAATACATCTGTGCCCACCTACCCAGCGCCACGGTGGTCTCAGTCCAGGCAGGTCCTACGCTAAACCTTCCTATGCGGTTGTGCATCTATGTTTAGGTGCACAGACCCTGCACATATAGTGTGCTTCTCCTAGTTACCTCTGTGTGCATCAGCAACCAATCAATGGTGATTCTGTGTGGCTGTCAACTAGGAACATTAAGTTGAAAGTTCCTTCTTGGAAGTTGGGTCCAAGATTTATTGGCCCATATAAGATCAAGGCCATTATTAATCCTGTAGCATTTCGTCTTGAACTTCCTCAGGCTCTGAAAATCCATAATGTGTTTCACAGATCTGGAGCCATCTCCCTTGCCACCCGCGCCTATCTTGGTGGATGGTAATTTGGAATTCCAGATTGTCAAGATCATTGATTCTCGAGTTCTCCATGGGACTCTTCAATTTCTTGTTCACTGGAAGGGTTAGGGACCTGAGGAGAGGACATGGGTACCGGAATCTAACGTGAATGCCAGTCGTTTGGTGAAAGCCTTTCACAGGTCTCATCCTGATAAAGTTGGGTCTGGGTGCCCGGAGGTCACTCATAAAATGGGGGATAATGTCACAAACGTGCCTGCATCAGGTTGCAGGCGTTTGGCTAGACTTTCAAAAGTGACATAATTTTTCCTCTTGGTTTGCTTGCTGTTTACCACAACCCTTCCCCTCAGCTGTTGCGGGTGTGGTGATTATATTTACCCTATTTATCCCTTCCTCTCCCAGTATCCCTTGCAGTTTATACTTTCTGCTGACATTGTTGTGTGTGGTGTGGATCTCGGCTGAGATCCGGTTGCTGCAATATCTGCATTAAGATAAGTGTCATTTTCCCCTTTGTGTTTATCCTACTTTTCCCTGTTGTGGTTTTGCCTTCTGGAGTCTCCTGTTCGTCCGGCCTTTTGGAGGAACGGGTTGACTCCTTCCCTTGTCACTATTGGCAGGGTTCTCTAGGGTTAGGTGTTATTAGGTTCCTGTGTATGAACTCTCCTACAACTAAGGCCTGTTCATACTGGTAGTCAGTCAGGGCCTGGTTTCAGGGTTTCCTACAGGAGGTGACCGTTTCCCTTGTTTGGTCCTTTTCCCTTCCCTCTGACGCTTGGTGTGGCTATACCCTCCACACCAGAGAGTGACAATATAGCTGTTAGAAATCGAGTCAGGAGTGAAAGCTGTTTTTAGTTTCACTTTCAGCTGGGCACTTGCTAGCTGTTTTCCAGCAGAATAAAAGTGATTTTCCTGGACATGGAAAACAGACACACAGTGCACACAGGTATGTGTGGGATGTGTCTGCAATCTTCTGTGGGGCACTGCTCTTAGTAATATTGGTGAAACACTGGTGATAGACTTCCTTTAGGCCTCTTTCACATGAGCGTGACGGATTAGGTCCGGATGCATTCCGGGAAAACTTGCACCATTTTGCAACCAAGTTCAGTCAGTTTTGTTTGTGATTGCGTTCAGTTGTTCAGTTTTTTTTCCGCGCGGGTGCAATGCGTCTTGATGCGTTTTTCACGCACATGCTAAAAAACTGAAGGTTTACAAACAACATCTCTGAGCAACAATCAGTGAAAAACGCATTGCATCCGCACTTGCTTGCTTCACTAAGGATAATCGATAAACTCATGGAGCCCTCAAAAGAAATGCCTCCCCACACCATTACTGACCCACTGCCAAACCAGTCATGCTGGAGGATGCAGGCAGCAGAACATTCTCTAGACTCTGTCATGTCTGTCACATGTGCTCAGTACGAACCTGGTATCATCCGTAGTATTTAACCTCGGCCGCTAGGAATTTCTGGCGCATTTTACCAAGAGATCAAAAGCTGCTGCCACTTTCCGCTCTGTGCCGATACATGGAGAGAGCGGATTTATGTTTTATTATTTTATAAATTTTGCTCTACGAGATCAAGGACTGCAGTCCGAATCCAGAAAGCGGTTGCCAGCTGGGCGGACCCCTGCATGTCACGCATTGAACTCAATGTGCATCCTGAGGACGCAGATCCACTTGAATAGAATGGTGAAGCAGAGAGCCGTCCGCTCCTTGATTCACCATTCCATGTTGCCAGCAGTCCAGCGCATGCAGGCGCGATGTATTAACATCATCACACCTGCTGTGCTCAGCCACAGACAGTAGAGCACATAGCGGAGCAGCTCTGTTCATAGGGGGAACGTGGGATAGGTGAGTTTTTACACCGCAGGCACCACATAACCCTGTGGGGGCCAGTAAAGGGGGCACAACTGTGTGGGGGTCCATTTAAGGGGGCATAATGGTGTGGGTGCCACTAAAGGGGCATAACTGTGTGGAGGGCCATAATCCATAAGGGGGGGGGCTCCTAAAGGGGCATCACTATGTGTGGAGGCACTAGAGGGGGCAGTATTGTGGGGACATAACATTGTGGGAGGGCATCTAAAGGTGCATAACTCTGTGATGGTTCAAAGGGAGCATAACTGGGAGGCTGGGCATAACTTTGTGGGGAGGAACACTAAAGGGTGTATAATTATTAGGGGGGCATAGTCTATAAGGGGGACATCACTGTGTGTGGGACTACTTAAGTGGGCATCATACTGTGTGGGGGAACTTGAGGGGGCAGCACTGTGTGGGGAGCCACTCAACAGGGCGTTATATTGTGTGGAGTCTACTTAAAGGGGTTGTCCTGCAAAAAATATTCTACAGTTTTCAAGCTAGCAACTGGATCTGAGCACTTTTGTAATTGCATGTAATTAAAAATTTAGCAGACCCACTGAGTTATTCAATAAAATTTATCTGTATAGCGCCACCTGCTGTTTGTTCTTTTTCTTATTTCTTTGTCCTGCTCACCGAGAAAGCTGCACATGCTCACTTTAATCATTCAACTGCCTACTGAGCTGTGATAGGGAGAGCTGAGACACGCCTCCTGAGCTGCGATAGGGAGAGCTGAGACACGCCCCCTTAGCTGCCGCAGAAAAGACACTCCCCTTTAGCTTTCAGCTTGATATAAATCTAGCAGAGCAATGAATGGGGAGATCTCTGGATCCATGTGAGGTACAGGGCTGGTTCTAGCCTTGTTAGAAATAGAATGTCATGCACTATATGATGTCTGATTTTCATTTCTTATATTAGCTATGGGATAACCCCTTTAAGGGGGCCTCATATTGTGTGGGGGAGATACAAGGGGTATCACTTTCTGAGGGGAGCTTTAACAGTGCATCATACTGTTTGTGTGGGGTGCTTTTAAGAGGGCCTCATTCTGTGCGAGGGGCTCCTAATGGATCACCCTATTGTGAGGGGGCACTTAGGGGTAACATACTTTGTGGGGCACTAAAGGGATATACTGTCTGAGGGTCACTAAGGGGCATCATTATGGTTAGGGGGCTCTGAAAGGACATTCTTACTGTTTGGTCGTCAGAAAGGAGATTAGGTGGACTTAGAGGTGTGGCTCATTGTAAAAAAATAAATAAATGAATGTAGTGCTACACGCCACTGGTGTTGTCCCCGCTTACATTTTTTTTTTTTTTTGCAGCTTGGACCTTCGTCCTGCAACAGACTCTGAAAAAAGTAGCTGAGTACCCCTGGATATCTGATTATCCAGCACTTATTTCCAGGAGAGAACTGAAATATATTCTGGAATTTCACAAGATCGGAATAGATGACGAATTGGAACAGGCCTCGAAAAGAATTTGGTTTTTCATTGGTATGTTATACATGTTAAATTCATCCTATAATCTACAATATTTGATAATCAGGCATCTGTCAGGTTGCATTCATATAAAAAAAAAAAAAAAAACGCTTCCCATTGTAATAATTCATTAAATGGGTATTCCCGTAATTTCAAGGTACCTCCTTTTCACATGATAGGGGTTAACTATTAGATTGGCAGGGGTCCTCCCACAGGGACCCCCACTAGTCATGACAATGGAGGGCCCTGTACCATGTGGGGCCCCCTAAAATAGCTTTACTTGTCTATCTCCAGCAGTCCTATAGTGATAAATGGAGCAGCAGTGGGCATGCCTAACCTGCCGCTCAGTTAAAGGGAACCTGTCATCTCCGAAACACCCCCTGAACTAGAGTAAGCGGTGTATAGTGTAAGTGATGTTGAGTCCGGTTATGTAATTTTTATCTTCATACTCTCTTCCATTCCGACTCTGTGCTCCCACAAACCTGCAGTAAAATGCACTCAGTGGACTCCAGTGCTCACTCACATAATGGAGACGACTCAAAGACGAGTCCTCTCAATGCATTTTACTGCAGGTTTGTGGGAGCACAGCGTCAGAATGGAAGTGAGTATGAAGATAAAACTTACATATTTGGATTCAGCATCACTTACACTATACACCGCTTACTCTAGTTCAGGGGGTGTTTCGGAGATGACAGGTTCCCTTTAAGTTTAGGTGGGCTGTAGGTTATGAGGTCCCTTTTCTTGTGATTAATGGAGGTCCTAGTGGTAGGACTTCCACCAGTCTAATTTATATCCCCTATCCTGTGTAAAGAGCATAACTTGAAATTAATGGAATATTCCATTAAGCGGAGTGTAGTTCTCTAATAATACATTCCCCTTTTAATCCATTCCCCAGGCATTTTAGGTAACCAGTCCTTTGTACTATCCTGTGCAAGAAAGATTGTTTGGTTAATACTTACCTGTCCCTCGCTCTGCCAACACCACTGTCTCAGCTTCACTCGCACAGGCTGTGGGGTCTTCTGCCAGGGTCCCGACAAGTTGTGTGCCCTTCTCTTTCTGTTCAGCTGCATAAGTGTTCCAATGTTTATTGGTCACAGCCCTGTAGTGAGTCCATGACGAGGGTGTGTGACCTATGTCCAAACATTTTGCGCACCACTATGTCCATTGTAGCTGAAATCAATTTTCAAAAGTTGCCAACAGAGAGTACTATGGGGCCCGATGTGTCAGGGAAGCCCGACCTGTTACACAGTCAGAAGAGAGTGGAGGATGCGCAGCATTGCCTACACTTGCAGTGCCCGGGGTGCCGCGGTTGCTACGGGGGCGACCCTTTCCCCCTCCAGGGCCCTCTAAGGTGTTTCCCTTTATGTCCCAGTGGTAGGAGTGCCAAGGGGATTTAGGCCACTCACGTCTTTAGTGGTGTTGTCACGGTGTTCCTACCTCGTGAGACGAACAGGCCCCAGGCGGTGGCTCCGGCTGCAATAAATTTACTAGGAGTAGTAATTGAGGGTCGTCCGGTGGGAATGATGCGCAGACTTGTATGAATGGTCCAACGTAGTTTTATTAACTTATCTTGGTAGGCAGATAACTAGTTTCATTCCTCAACTTGGTGTCCAGCAAGTGCAGCTTTTGCTTATACTTGGCAGATGCTTGGAAATTCAGGTTTCAGGCTTCCTGTTCTAAGTTGAGGCTACCTCTTAAGTCTGGCTTCCCTTGAGAGTATTGTAGTGCCTTATTGCAGGCTATATTACTCTGTATTTAGGGAGCAGCAGAGCTGAAGGTGCTCCACTGTCCTGCACATGTCCTCCCTGATCAGGGTACAGGGGACAACTCCATGACTAAAAAACAAAACTGTCTTAACTGTCATTTCCTCTCACTGCCGGAAGTTGGAAGAGCTTAACTTCTCTCCAGCAGAGGGGGTCAGAATGGACTATGGACTGTACCATTCTGGTAACACTACATCTGAATCTGCCATAGTATTTACTGACACCTGCTGGTACACCAGGTACATTACATGGGAAACAGTTGCATAACATGGAATATAATACATATTAATGCTGGTGATGACATTAATGCACAGAAATACATTTCCACAGTAGCATACAGATAGAAGCTGGTTATGCAGAGTTGTAACACTACTCTGGGGTGTTACATTCCCCCTTACTTAAAGTCAAGCCGTCCTCGGCTTGTGCTTAGGATTAGCATATAGGATTAGGATATAGAAAAGCTTACAGGGAATCCAATAAGTACCATGTGCTGCATGAAATAGATACATATAAATGACATTACATACATATATAGACAATTGAGCTACTATGCTGGTACGTTCCTGCCTTGTGAGTAGGGTGTCCGATCTCTGTTATCCCCTCTCAGCAGACGAACAACCTATGTAAACTGCACTAAGCAACCATTTCTGACTGACTCTGAATATTCTGGCCACGAATACCAAAGAAAGCATGGGGGTGTCTTCACTCTGTAATCCCTCCATTGTGAAATGATAAGCCCGCAAATAGAAGGGTGGCTTTATTCTGTAATCCCTTCCAAGCACCAAAGCCTTATAATGCTTTATGCTTTGTCACCTTGATGTCTATCAGTAGCTACAAGTTATTTTTTCCTGGAGGCGGTGCACAAGGCCTCAGGACATAGTGAACTAGGCGGAGGGATCCTGCCCGTCCTGCCGCAGTTCTAGTGAGAGACTATACGCTCTCCTGACATATATAAGACACATCTATAGCAGCGAGGATAACCCTGAAGGAATAAGAGAAAACAACTGCTTGTGACTCTAACACCTGGCTACCATGAACCGCTAGTGTGAATGTCCTCAGAGGCAGTGCTAGATGAGCTTAGATACTGAGATTACACCTGCTTGTGGCTCTGACACCTGGTTACCATGAACCGCTAGTGTGAAATGCCCTCAGAGGCAGCATGTATATTTGAGGTAGAGACAAGTAAGGTGCTAACTATCTGGCTAAGTGCATGACCATACATTAAAGTGCATTTGAGGACACATTGTGGCACCTGTAAAGAAACACACACAATGGGCAATATTCTTGAACGTTGCTGAAAGGTAAAATATTAGTGCAAACATTTAAGTGCAAATATATTAAAGGCATAATATAGGATATCTGTGGTTACATTCAAGTCCATCTTTTCTTCTTCTTTGGCTTGGAACTGGAACAACTGAAAAAAAAAGTCATTTGTAATCCAAATGAGGTAGAAGACAACTCAAATAGGTTGTATTCCTCCTGGGTCCCTTACTTGAGGGCGCAAAAGTCCTTCTTTAAGCTGGGCAACATCCTCATCGCTGTGACTGCTAGCTCTGGTGCTCTCTGCAGCTGGAACTCCGGCAGAAACATCATCTGCGATCTCCTGGTGGCCTTCTGTGGCAGAACTTGGAATTGAAGGATCACTGTCTTCTGGAGGATCCTCTGCAAGCCTTGGCTTTTTCCTTGTAGCGGACAAATTCTTGAGACAGCAATAAAGGATAGACCCTTGGTCTTTCATAGCAAGGAGCTCCGCATTTGGCGATGGTTCCGGAGTGCATGGAGCAGTATCACTGGACTCCTCATTTACGCACACCACAGGACAGTGCTCCTGTGTGGTGGGTTCAAGCTGTACAGCATCAGAAGTAGTAGGCCTGGAGATTTCGATAGTGGCAGTGATAATGGCCACAGACTGGCTCTTTTCTGGCTCGGCTACTTCAGTAGTCAGGGGCAACGGTGGTAACAGTCGCCTGGCAGATGGCGCGGTGCTCCCTAATGGAGGGACTGGAAGTCTTCTTCGCTGTTGCTGCCGTAGTTGAAAGTCTCTAGTGACAATGGCCAAAGGGCAGTCCTTCTCTGACCCCATTAAGGCAGTAGGTAGAGGCATGATGCATATAGCTTCAGCAGCTGCTGGTGCCTCCTGCATCAGGTGATAGGTGGCCAGGGGATTAAATATAAATTTGCTGGCTGTAATTTGACCCACCTGGAACGCTGGTGGGGTAGGCAACCCAGGGATGAGAGGCTCCGGCTTGCTGGTCGGGGGTCTTGGTCCCGGTACGCTGGGGCTTTCTCTTTCTCTGCTTTGAGGCACCATGAGGTTTTGCCATAGCGAGTAATCTCTCCTCCGGGGCGGCGGAGCGGGAGCTATAGCCGCCTCCACCGCACCAGCCGGCGCGGCGGGCATTTCTTGAGGCTTCTTGGGCTGGGAGTCTCGGTTCCACTGTGCCCAGTATATTTCCTCGGGCTTCTCTTTAAGCTCATAGGGGTCAGTGCCCCAAATCATTCCGCCCCAGTCAGGGCCACGTTGGCAAGATGCCATCTTCGTTGCGTCCTCTCTCGCGCTGACTGGATCTCGAGCGGGAGGCGGAGTAAAAGGGGTGGAGTCTTCTCTCTCCATGCTCCCCACAGTAAATTCCCGGCGGGCTGGATTGGATTTTCCCGTGCTACAGAGGGGCGTGCCATGGTTTTCCCACTCTTGAGGGGGCGGTTTCTTTTCTTCTGCATGAAGAAGCTGCGCCACTAACGAAAAAATGGCGTTGTTAACCCTTCTGGTGCCGGCACGCAGCGTTTTGCGCCGTCTGCACCGCACCAACTGTATTAAAGTCATTTTTTAGGGAACATCTGTCAAATTTCCTGGCCTTGTTGATAAAAGGCAATTAGCTTAAAGTCTGTTTTAGGGATGGCTGAACTGTGGCCTTAACGGTACAGGCATGTCAGACTCATCCTGTTTGTGACGCCATTTTTGCAGAGCCCAGGGTGCCGCGGTTGCTACGGGGGCGACCCTTTCCCCCTCCAGGGCCCTCTAAGGTGTTTCCCTTTATGTCCCAGTGGTAGGAGTGCCAAGGGGATTTAGGCCACTCACGTCTTTAGTGGTGTTGTCACGGTGTTCCTAACTCGTGAGACGAACAGGCCCCAGGCGGTGGCTCTGGCTGCAATAAATTTACTAGGAGTAGTAATTGAGGGTCGTCCGGTGGGAATGATGCGCAGACTTGTATGAATGGTCCAACGTAGTTTTATTAACTTATCTTGGTAGGCAGATAACTAGTTTCATTCCTCAACTTGGTGTCCAGCAAGTGCAGCTTTTGCTTATACTTGGCAGATGCTTGGAAATTCAGGTTTCAGGCTTCCTGTTCTAAGTTGAGGCTACCTCTTAAGTCTGGCTTCCCTTGAGAGTATTGTAGTGCCTTATTGCAGGCTATATTACTCTGTATTTAGGGAGCAGCAGAGCTGAAGGTGCTCCACTGTCCTGCACATGTCCTCCCTGATCAGGGTACAGGGGACAACTCCATGACTAAAAAACAAAACTGTCTTAACTGTCATTTCCTCTCACTGCCGGAAGTTGGAAGAGCTTAACTTCTCTCCAGCAGAGGGGGTCAGAATGGACTATGGACTGTACCATTCTGGTAACACTACATCTGAATCTGCCATAGTATTTACTGACACCTGCTGGTACACCAGGTACATTACATGGGAAACAGTTGCATAACATGGAATATAATACATATTAATGCTGGTGATGACATTAATGCACAGAAATACATTTCCACAGTAGCATACAGATAGAAGCTGGTTATGCAGAGTTGTAACACTACTCTGGGGTGTTACACACTGTATGCAGGGAGTGAGCTCACAGCACATCGGGGACAAGGAAGCGGTTTGTACAATCCTGTCCAGGGGCGGACTGGGAACTTAAAGTGGCCCTGGAAAAATACTTAAAGTGTCCCTGTTTTGTAGTCGGGTCCAAACTGATGAAAGGCAGGGTCAACACAAGTAGGCGGGGCCAGCGACACCATATTGTGGTACATTATACCACCCCAAAAGAGCCAAATACCCCAGTCCAGCACAAAATACTGCTGCCAGCAGAACAAAATATATCCCCGAAAACTTCCACTGGCCGGCCATGAGGAGGGCATTGGCCCACTGGGAAATTTCCATGTAAGGTCTATGGCCAATCCGCCCCTGATCCTGTCCACATTGGGGACAAGGAAACGGTTTGTAAAATCCTGTACACATCAGGGACAAGGAACCGGTTTGTACAATCTTGTCTATGCTATGTACCTCTCCTCTTCTATTTGATATGTGCGGGTGCATCGGTAACCCGACCCCCTTCACAGCTTTCCTGGGATTGGGGGTGGTACAATAAACTGCTTGCTGGCCAGATCATAGAAAGTTAGTGTACGTATTAGTATATATTTAGAGATATGCACCCATTGTCCAAGATGGGAATACCCCTTTAATATGTCATTATCTATCCACATTGATCTCTTCACCCCAATCCATCAAATAGAAAAGTTTCACTTTTTGTTCCCCAATAGGATTTGGTCCTGTTTTTTTCACATAAATATGTGAATATAACATGGAAAGAAAGCTTCATTTTCCTGGCCAGCTGTAGTATCTCAGGTCCCAAAATAATCCAATGCCCGAGAACGAAATCATAACCGATGAGATAATAGAATGTGTTGCTATTTTTGAGACTATTGTGTGACGATGTAGTAAGTGTGCTGGTAAAAATAATGCCCCTTTCATACGAGCAGGAGACTCGCATGTCTCCCGCAACGCATCTACAGGGCTGGACTCCGCACTGACAGGGATCGCAGAGCATTATATGCGATCCCAGTCAGTGCCGGAGTCCAGCCCTGTAGATGCGTTGCGGGAGACATGCGAGTCTCCTGCTCGTGTGAAAGAGGCATAAGGGTTCATCTTACCACATCACTTGAATACAATTGAATAAAATTGTTCCCACGAGCAAGGCACGTCTTACAGGCCCTTCATTGGCAAATATATGTAAATGTACAGTTGGAGATGACAGCTAAAACTAAAACGTCAACACGTGAGCCTTCATGAACCAGATATACAGAACGTCCTCCAGTGTCCAGCATGGGGAGTTAGGCACTTTGAGTGTCAGAGGTCACACGAGATCCCTAAACGAGGTAAGGATTGTCCAGGACTGCGACTCCAGCCAGCACACCACCATCAGCGTATTCAGTGGCTTTTGTCTTCAGAAAATGACCCACACCTTCATTGAGAACCATCTTGTCACCTTGTCTAAAATAAGAAATCGACAGGCAAAATATTACACAGACATCTATTAAAGGAGATCATGAGAAGAAAGTGCCACTATTGTTCATACTCTTGCCAGGTACTGCAGCTCAGCCCTATTCACTCTTTCTGCAAAAATGCTACAGATTTTTTATTTTATTTTTTAGTCAAATGCCACATAACCAACACATGTAAAATACTAGATGCAATACTATACCCATTGTTATTTTCCAGGGCAGCAGCTAAAGTCTATGTACACCTTTGGAGGCAATTTTTGTTTTTTTAATGACTGCATGTTACTCATTTTTGCAAAAAAAAAAAAAAAAAAAAATCATTTTTTTTCAATTGCCATTATTAAAAATATTGAGCTGTTCTGTCAAAAAGGGTTAACTATTTTTCTAGCTGTTTGACTATTGTATTTTTACTTTCACTTTGTGCCATCCTTATCTCTAAACTACTGAGAGGTCATAAACACTTATTTAGGAGTGTTTAGGAGGTCATAGAGCAGAGATAAGGAGTCCGTCTGCACCTGGTCTGACGGAAAAGACAGAAAATCCAAAGGGTGCTTCTAGAGCATCCCAGCTCTGTACAGAAAAAAAGGATGCCATATTTTTAATAAAGACCCATTTAAAAAATATATTTTTAGCTCAAAATGAGTACAATGCAATAATAAAACAAAGTACCCCCTATATTTCTACATCACAATTCACCACAGTTGTTCATGGTGAATGCCACAGACCAGCTCACAGCTTAGCTGCACTGCCAACCTACGAGCAGACACAAGTGGCATCAGTCCAGACACTGCTCCAAAAAAGGAAATGTTCCTTCTTGATACAGTTGCGGCTTTAAAGGGATTCTGTTGTTGAGGTGAAGATTCAGTTAGATTAGAAACTCGTCGGTCACTCGCTCCAAATCATTCAAGCATGTGCTAGCATACTAAGAAGGAGTCTGACACGTGGTTCAGTTTCAATCTCAGCTCATGCATAAGGCACCCAGTGGCAGCATGGCAAGAAGTTCTGAGTTCTATTCACAGTGTAGACACTTATATACAGGAAAGGAAGGCACGGTTAGTAGGTGGGCATTAAGCATATATGTCTTATATCCGATAGAGTTAGTATCTTCTGATAGGTTCTTCTTCTGTGTGATTCCCTTTGTTCTGGGCTCGTGCAGGCTGCGTGATCAAGGCAGGTACTAGCAGCCCCCCAGGTTTCGTTTTCACTGAATCGAAACTCAGTTTCACGTGAATCACATGGTGCAGTCTTAAATGTAGTCCCGGATACAGGCGTCATCTTAATATCTAATGTCTACATGTGCTTTATGTAGCAGGCTGGAGCAGAAAGGAAAATATGATTTGGAATACAAACAGCATAGTTCAACCTGACATTCCCCCCTAAATTATATTTTCACTTTCCCTAATACTTGATTATCTAATTGTCAAGAGTGTCTAGACGGACATGGGGGAAAAGGTAGTCTTCACCAAGGCTGAAACCCAACAGGCACCCCCCTGTGTACTTGGGCTTATCCTAATCATTTGACAGAAACCTATTTGTGGACCATTGGATTTCTAAAAAAAAAAAAAACAAAAACTATGTGTTGGACTAACAAGAAGTGTCTCTCTGTGGTCGTCTTCTCTTCGATCTTCTTGGATCATAACAAAAGTCTCTGGTGCAAAGTCAATTGTCCATCACTTAATGCTTGTTATTATAAAGTGCAGTCTATGACCCCTCCTTATGTAGGTGAAGGGGTTGCAGGTGTAGGTGTCAGTGTAGATGTTAGAGCCTCTTATCAGTGGGTGATAAACCTTGACTATGGGAGGAGCTTTGACACAAGGACCTCCCACCCTCACTGGTCTGCATCAGCTCTGCTGGTTAGGCACATAGATTACCGTTAAGGTCCACCCCTGGACAGCCATAGTACGAACGGCAAGGCCTTGTAACTATCTTATACACAGAAAACTCCCCACATTCTCACAGCTGCTCAGTAATTTTCCACATATGCACAAGATGGAGGACATACTTATACAAGATGGCTTCTTATCCCTCACAATTCCCCCATTTTGAGATATCTTGGAACTGACATCCTAACCCAGAGGTACTTCAGTTGGGATAGGCCCAACCGCCAGCCGGAGGCCAGATTCCCTCCCAGGTATCGATGCAGTTCCCAAGACTTCTCAATAATCCTGGTAGTTTCTCCTTTTGGTACAGAACCGACAGAGCTGAACCAGTTTGTGGGATTTAGAAATGGGAAAGTGTCTCCTCATCATGAATAAGTTCTTTAAAAGTCAGAGGGATTGCCAGATAAGGCACAGTTCTTGAACCCACAGGACTGTGAGTACAGATCCAACAGTCCTGAATTTTTTATTTTTTTTTTTCTCAGTGTCATTGAGTCCTCTGAACAGCACCTGGTGATGTCAGTGCATTGTCCCAATCATCCTTCAGTTGTTGGTACAGGGCCGTTGTTCCCAGGATTAGGGCGGCCATCAGCAGGAGGATCCTCATCCTTGGGCATCAGAACTTTCTTGCAGTGAGAAGCGTGTCCTTCAACCTTTACTGCTGTATGAGTAGTCAGCAGGACTTGGAAAGGACCATCAAATCTGGGATCCAGGCCTTTCCTCACATGTCTTTTTATCACCACCAGTCTCATGGTTGTAGACTGTGTGTTCCTTCTACTGAATCTGGAAGGGAAGCAAACACTTGTTTATGGGAGTTCTCAAGCCTCTTTGTGATGGCCACACGTAGCTTTTTAGGCTATCATTGTTCATTTACAACCAGTTGTGGAAAATACAATCCTAATCTGGGGAACCCCTGTCTGATTCAGTAACTTCAGAGACACCATACCTGCACACCAGCTCACTGACCAGCTTCTCTGCTGTGTTCTTTGCATTTGCCTTTGTTACTGGGAAGGCTTCCGGCCACCCTGAAAAGAGATCAACACACACAAGCACAAACTCATATACTCCTACCTTAGGCAGTTGTATATAGTCTATCTGCAGTCTCTGGAACGGGTAAAGTAGCCTCGGGGTGTACTTGCTTGGAGTCTCCACCACTTGACCGGGATTGTTCAGTGCACAGACCATACATCCTTGTACAAACCAAGCGACTACTGTAGAAAATCCTGGAGCAATCCACCCTGTGTTAACCACACTTACCATGGCACCTTCTGATAGGTGAGTGGGCCCGTGGGCCTCCTGAGCCATAGCTGGGTACAGAGGGCGTGGTCAACAAATGTCCTCGTTTCTCCAAATTTCATGTTTGGCCCCTTGTTCTTTTTCCTCAGGAGGGGCTTGTTGGAGCATTCTCTGAAATGTATTTACTGAAATGTCCTCAGGTCTCAAGGCTCTCACCGGGGTGGCGTCAGCATTTAGTGGCTGGAGTGCAGCTTGTTTGGCCGCCTTGTCTGCTCGATCATTGCCTTTTGCTTCCACCGTGGTACATCTTGTATGAGCCTTTACCTTAATAATAGCAATCTCCTCTGGTAACAACAGAGAGTTCATAAGTTCAAGTACAGAGTCTTTATTCTTTATAGGCTGGCCTGCTGATGTTAGGAAGTCTCTAGCCCGCCATATGGGTCCATAGTCATGTGCAATACCAAAAGCATACCTTGAGTCCGTGTAGATGTTCACCTTCTTCCCCTTGGCCATTTTACACGCCTCAGTGAGTGCCTTCAGCTCCGCCTCTTGTGCCGACATGTGAGGTGGCAGTGGTTCAGCTGTCCCTACCTCATGCTGTGTGACCACTGAATATCCAGTGTGGAACCGGCCGTCCTCTTCCATGAACCTGCTTCCATCTACAACATACTCAAAATCAGGGTTATCAAGGGGGTTTTCATGTACATGATTAAATCCTGACGTTTCTTGTTGCATCAATTGTACACTGTCATGGGGATCATGTTCATAATGTCATTTAGGAGGCTGCCTGTACCTTCTCTGCCCCCTTCCCCCATTTCTGAATCTGTGATTGGTAACAGAGTAGCAGGATTCAGAGTAGCACACCTTTTGAAAGAAATGTTATCGGCATGGGAAGTGCACACTGGAGTCTAAGGTGCCTGGCCTAGAAATATGCTTAGGTTGGACTTGAGTCAGGATGCCATGAATGTCATGAGGTGTTTGTACAGTCACTGGGTAGTCTAACACAATGTCAGAGGCTTTTTCTATCATTGCCTGCACTGCCGCTACTGCCCTGACACAGGAGGGGGCGCCTCTGGCAACAGGATCTAATCTGGCTGAAAAGTACGCCACTGGATGTTGGCGGTCACCATGTTTCTGAGTCAGCACAGCCGTGCTGTGACCCTGCATTTATGAGCAAAACAACTGAAATTCCTCGTCATATTTTGGAATACCCAGGGCAGGGGCTGAGGTTATGCTCAGCTTCAATGTATGAGAATTATTCACTGCCTCTTCTGTCAGGTGAAATGGGTCAGATGACAGACAATCATACAGAGGCTGCATTAACATGGAGGCATGTCTGATCCAGGG